>CM051015.1:16891574-16921574 GCA_027704905.1 Muraenolepis orangiensis | reverse complement strand
CCTCTGCATCAGTTTCCACACAGTCAAACATCGGCCTGTGATATCCACGTCCCGGTGATCATAACCGGGACGTGGATTTCACAGGCAGATGTTTGTCAGTCACCAGACTGATTGGCTGGTGAGGCTGCTGCACACCTGTGGGTCCTTGGTAATCAAGGCCCACAGGTTTAAAGCAGCCACCGCCACACACACACACACACACACTCAAGGAAGAGCTCTAGCATGTTCCATCCGCGCTGTTCACCATGATTCAAACTCTTGCAATAAACCGGATTCCTCATCACCCTGTGTCCTTGTCTTCTGGAGGAGCCCCTCAAGTAGCCATGTTAATGGCCGGTGGCAGCCTCCTCTGCTACACATAGGTAGGCCACAAACTCAGTAGTTAGTTACTAGTCGTCTAGTAGTTTTGCTCACGACTGTTCGTGATATTCAGGAGGAAAAAGTTGAGTCGATTTTGGCGCAGAGCCGGATCCAAATCCGGATCCAAGGGACTTTTTGGTGTGGTGTAGGTATATGCTCCACTGAGGCCCCTCTAGTTCTACTTTGCTTTAATCAAACGTGCGTCATCCAACATAACACAGCTCGTAAGTCAGCAACCTCGTGTCGGGAGAAACTCTCCTCGATGACCAGCCAATGACAGCTCTTCTTCTTTCACTCCCCCCCCCTCTCTCTCCCCCCCCACCCCCCCCCCCCTCCCCTCCCCCCTTCCCCCCTTCCCTTCCCTCCCCTCCCCCGCAGCTCCCCACGTCGTCTACAAGACGGACAAGAAGCCAGACGAGCCCTGCTCCATCACTAACTCCCTCGCCTTCTTCCCCGACGAGGAGGGAGCGGAGCACAACGTGACCACCCCGCCCCGCCAGCCTCCCTCCAACCTGACGGTGGTGACGGTGGAGGGCTGCCCGTCCTTCGTCATCCTCGACTGGGTTAAGGCCGACAACGACACCACAGGTACGCCGGTCCACCCTGTGTGTGTGTGTGTGTGTGTGTGTGTGTGTGTGTGTGTGTGTGTGTGTGTGTGTGTGTGTGTGTGTGTGTGTGTGTGTGTGTGTGTGTGTGTGTGTGTGTGTGTGTGTGTGTGTGTGTGTGTGTGTGTGTGTGTGTGTGTGTGTGTGTGTGTGTGTGTGTGTGTGTGGTGGTGGGGGGGGGTGTGCTTTAATCAGGGTGTTTCCTGCCTGAAAGGGGGGTGGGTGTGTGTGTGTGTGTGTGTGTGTGTGGTGGTGGGGGGTGTGCTTTAATCAGGGTGTTTCCTGTGTGTGTGTGTGTGTGTGTGTGTGTGTGGTGGGGTGTGTGCTTTAATCAGGGTGTTGCCTGCCTGTAAGGCCTGAGAGTGTGTGTGCATGTGTGTGTGCGCATGTGTGTGTGTGTGTGTGTGTGTGTGTGTGTGGTGGGGGGTGTGCTTTCATCAGAGTGCCTGTGAGGCCTGAGAGTGTGTGGGTGGGTGTGCGTGTGTGTGTGTGTGTGTGTGTGTGTGCGCGTACATGTGTGTGCGGAGAGACAGGAGAAAGCAGAAGAAATGGATGTTTTGAATGGACAGTTGACACTGTTATGACGGGATGTGATGTTTGGACTTGGGTCTTGGTTTTGTTAAATGTGCACAACCACACACACACACACACACACACACACACACACACACACACACACACACACACACACTCACAGACACACACACACAGAGACAGGAGTACAGCCGTTTGCCATTTGGGACTCCCCACATGAGGATTTGATTAGACCCGGTGAGTCTTAATGAGGTTGTAATGTATGGGGGAAGGGGTTAGTGTTCATTTATTCATAATAGCGGCACGTTGACGAGGACAGGGGCCACTGGCCCTCCCCGTCGGCCCCTCTCGTCGTACCTGGATGGATAGCGTTTAGCGTTAATCACTTATTGTCCCGCGGCATGCTTGATTGGGTGTTGTTAAAGAGCGCTTAGCGGCCTGTTGATCACGCGCGTGACTGCGTGCGAAAATGTTAGCGTCTGTTTGCTGAGCACACGTTTTGAGAATCTCCCGCTTGTCTCCCCGGCTCTCAGAGTACGACGTCATCTCCACCACCAAAGGCCCCCACGGAGAGGAGGTGTCCATCCTCACCACCAACCAGACACACACGGCCGTGGAGAACCTCAAGCCCGAGAGCAGGTGGGACACTGGCACACGTTGACGTTACTTCACATCACATTACAGCACCTTACATTAGTTACATTACATTGTATTACGTTACATTACATTACAGCACATTACATTACATTACATTACAGCACATTCAATTACATTACATTATATCACAGTACATTACATTACATTACAGCACATTACATTACATTACATTATATCACATTACATTACATTACAGTACATTTACATTACATTACAGCACATTACATTACAGTTACAAAACATTTACATGACATGACATTACATTACATGACATTAACATTTACAAGACATGATATGACATTACATTACATTACATTACATGACATTAACATTTACATTACATTACATGACATTAACATTTACATTACATTACATGACATTACATTACATGACATGACATTACATTACATGACATTAACATTTACAGACATGATATGACATTACATTACATTACATTACATGACATTAACATTACATTACATTACATGACATTAACATTTACATTACATTACATGACATTAACATTACATTTACATGACATGATATGACATTACATTACATGACATGATATGACATTACATTACATGACATGATATGACATTACATTACATGACATTACATGACATTAACATTTACATGACATGATATGACATTACATTACATTACATGACATTACATGACATTAACATTTACATTTACATGACATGATATGACATTACATTACATTACATTACATGACATTACATGACATTAACATTTACACGACATGCAATATTGACATTATATGACATTGCAATACATTTTCACTACATGAAATTACATTTACATTACATTTGCATTACATCACATGCAAAGGCTATTTCTAGCTATGAGCGACGGCTTGTCCCCCCCCCCCCCCCCCCCCCTTTACAAAATAAATAGATTTCATCTGTTTTTCTTTGTTGGGAACATTTGTATAAGTGGGATGGGGGTAGGAGAGGAGGGCAGGGGGGGCGGGGGGGGGGAGTGGCATGGGGCTTAGGGCCCCCCCCCCTCCCACACGGCCCTGGACATAATGAGAGGCAAGTAAGGGATTTGCTGGCTCGTACGTCACTTTGAGATTGCGACACAATCGTCGGCTTCATCTCCGTGGGATCAATGTGGTCATGTTATTCTGTGAGATGTCAAAGTTAAGGTTTACGATGACGAAGTGAAGGACCGACAAAAAGTTGCGTTCAAGCCACACACCCCTTCAAGCCAAACCCCCTCGCATAAATGCTTGTATATGCTTACAAGGTGATGAAAGTAAAGCAGTGTATGTATGCTTTGTGTTATTGAAACACGACAACACACTCGCAACGTTTGCTCTGAGTGTGGCTCATTATAAGTAATGAGTTTAACAGTAAGTCATGTCAACGCATAACAGTAAGACACTCACAGAAAAAAAAAACATGTTGATTTGATAAGGCCCTGTTTTTTTTTTCCTTTAGGACCATTCCTACAGCTAATTCACTTTGGTTTTGACCATTTGTTGAGTGCATGGAGGGGGATTTCTACACAAAGTCATTGTAAAACTGGGTGGAGCGGGCTGAGAACTGCTTTTATTTAATTAGAGTCAGTCCTAGCTCGCATCTGGAGACTCAAACTTCACCAGAACCTTCCCGAGGTCCCAGTATGCTGCCTCGACAGTTGCCAGTACATTTGAAAAGTGCACATGGAATAGTCATTAGGTCTGTGCATGTGCGCACGTGCGCACGTGTGCATGTCAAAAAAGAAAAAAGAAAAGAAAGAAAGAAAAGGGTCTACTTTTTCTCACTTGAGGGGGTTGGAAGTAAAAAAAAAAAGAAAGAAGCTTTAACTATGGAAAACAACTAGTGCTTCTTATGTGTCTTAATAGGACTATAAGCGCCTGGAAGCGCTGTGTGCCGACTCAGCGTATATAGCATAGATAATAGAACATTTTCTGCGGTATTCGATTGAACTCAAGATGGAAAATCGTGTCTCATGTCCGTCCATTGAGGTGTGTGTGTGTGTGTGTGTGTGTGTGTGTGTGTTTGTGTGTGTGTTTGCGTGTATCTTGTTTCCCCTTCTCCTCAGCTATGAGTTCACAGTGGTGTCAAAGAACGAACTTGGAATCGGACCCTTCAGCGAGCCTGTGATTTTCAGCACCGAGTCAGGTGGGTGTTTAAAACCACCGCCACCCCCCCCCCCCCATCCCCCCCCACCACCACCACCACCACCACCACCACCTTTCCCGTCCGTGTGTGGCGTGGAACTGGAACGCACCAGAACCCATTAGCCCGCAATGTGACCACTCCTCCTGTGTGGAGTGGTCTCTACCCTAACACCCTGATACTCCCCCGTGTAGCTTAGCATCTCCACAAGGTGAGCATTGGGGTTGCTAATGATTTCAACACGGGGCCGCGTGGTGTTCCAAGCAGAGGGGGCCACCACTTGGGGGCCAGACCCGGCTGATTGCAGTGAGACCCCAAGGGGGTATCGCCGGCTTTGCCAAACATCTCCTCTGGCTCATTTGAAACACATGCACACACATGCACACACACACACACACACACACACACACACACACACACACACACACACACACACACACACACACACACACAGCTTTGGCCATAGTCCACACCAAGCTTCATTTTATTAATGCTTTTAATCTGCGATTGACACAGTTGAAAACAGATGCTGTGCAACACACGGGGCTATAAAAGTTTGAGTGTTCTCTTGCAAAGACATGATTTTTTAAAACCGTGCCGTTGTTTATCCGCGGTTCATCGCTGACGCTAGAACTACAAGCGGAGTGCCCTGGTTAGCTGGCTGCCTGCCCTTTAACAATCAAAACCCAATCTTTGTGGGGGGGGGGGGTTGAATATAATGCCAAATGGGCATTGCTCCTGAAAAAGTGAAATAAAAAAAGTTATGTTTCCTTGAACGATGTTGTAAGCATGAAGCGTTATCAATCAGAGAGATAGTGTCATTTGTTAACTCGACAAATCATAACAATGATAGTAATTAATTTTCTTTTATCTATGAAGCGTTTCGCATTTGGAAATCTCGCAGTGCCATAAAGGGCTAAAACTAGAGCTAAAAGAATAAAACACTATCTAACTCAATATAACTATTTTATCTCTCTCTCCCTCTCCCCTCTCTCTCTCTCTCTCTATGCTCTCTCTCTATGTCTCTCGTCTCTCTCTCTCTCTCTCTCTCTCTCTCTCTCTCTCTCTCTCTCTCTCTCTCTCTCTCTCTCTCTCTCTCTCTCTCTCTCTCTCTCTCTCTCTCTCTCTCTCTCTCTCTCTCTCTCTCTCTGTGTGTCTCTCTCTCTGTCTGTCTGTAGCCGATCCGCGGGTGAGTGAGAATGTTTCAGGTGAGTCCCCTCTGGGTTTATATTTTTCTCAGTCATATATCAGCAGGGAAAATATGTTCTCAGTCCTGTGCCTCCAGTGTGGCCATGCAGAGACACATGCATGCACACGGTTGACCGCCTCCCCTCCCCGGCTGTTCTGTGTTCTGCGCCGCTTAGGGAAGGACGCCATCTGGACCCAGTTCCCGTTCAAAGCCGACGCGTACTCCGAGTGCAACGGGAAGCAGTACGTGAAGAGGACCTGGTACCGCAAGTTTGTGGGCATCCAGCTGTGCAACTCGCTGAGATACAAGATCTACCTGAGTGACTCACTCAACGGTAGGTGGGCTGTGGGCACTGCCGTGACACTGTGCATATATGTGCAACCGGTACAATGGAATGCTTACGTTCACACTCACACGCTTTCTGAATTTGTATAGTATACTATTGAAAACAATTCTATACTATACTAGAGCATACTACATTACATTACATTACATTATCATTTAGCAAACACTTTTATCCAAAGCGACTTACAATAGTGTGTTTCAACAAAGGAAGGTGAGAGAACCACTCGTCACCAGAAGGCAAAAGTGCATTTCATTTCCATGTCTCCAAGAATTAGATTAGATTAGATTAGATTCAAATGTATTGTCATTGCCAGTAGTACAGTACAGCCAAAAGAAGTTGGCATCTTAACAGAGTGCAAATGTTACTATACTATACTATACTATACTATACTATACAATACTATACTATACTATACTATACTATACTATACTATACTATACTACCGGTATACAATACTATACTATACTAACACTATACTATACTATACTAACACAATACTAACACTATATATAATCTACTATATACTATAAACAATACTATACTATACAATAGTATACTATACTATACTATACTATACTATACTAACACTATATATAATCTACTATATACTATAAACAAAAACTATACAATACAATACTATACAATACTATACTATACTATACTATACAATAGTATACTATACTATACTATACTATACAATACTATACTAACACTATATATAATCTACTATATACTATAAACAAAACTATACAATACAATACTATACAATACTATACAATACAATACTATACAATACTATACTATACTATACTATACTATACTATACTATACTATACTATACTAACACTATATATAATCTACTATAAACAATACTATACTATATATATTACCATATAATGCACAATAAAAAGAACAATAAAGTGTCTAATGGATGATGTATACATATGGCCGAAAGCATTCTAAAGTGACCGTAGTGCAGCACTATAGTGACAGAGCTTCACCAATACAGTGCAGAACAGTGCAGAACAGTGCAGAACAGTGCAGAACAGTGCAGCACAGTGCAGAACAGTGCAGCAGCACAGTGCAGAACAGTGCAGCACAGTGCAGCACAGTGCAGCACAGTGCAGCACAGTGCAGCACAGTGCAGCACAGTGCAGCACAGTGCAGCACAGTGCAGAACAGTGCAGCACAGTGCAGCACAGTGCAGCACAGTGCAGCACAGTGCAGCACAGTGCAGCACAGTGCAGAACAGTGCAGCACAGTGCAGAGCAGTGCAGAGCAGTACAGTGCAGCACGGTGCAGCACAGTGCAGCACAGTGCAGCAACGGTAATGAGTCCAGCAAGTCCAGAATTGCCCGGGTAAGCCTTTTCCACATGTAAAACATACAGATGTTCGAAAATGTTACTCACTCACATCTTCTTCCTCTGGCCTGGTCCAGATGCGCCCAGATATTCGAGTTTTGCGTTTCGCAACGAATATTAGTCTGGCCAGCGATGGATTTCCATATATGGGCGCAGCCCTATGCTGCTGAAGAACGTCAGCCAATCAGATTAAATAACTAATTGACACGCTCTTGTTCTCCAGTTGGAAGTAAAGCAAAAACATATTGTCTTCTGAGAAAAGCCTTCTGTTTATATTTCAGTTAAAGGGGAACTTTTCAGCCTGGCCTTGTATTATTTCAATGTGGGGTAGTTTATATATATATATATATATATATAATATATAAATATGCAAGAGAACAATGTTTACCTTCCCCTCCATGCTGTCTGCACCAAGATCTACCCGCTATCCCCCCCCCCCTCACGCGTGTCCGTACGATGGCGGGTAACATATCGTCTTACCCGCTATCCTACCCCCAACTACATCACCATCTCCATCATCTGCGCTGAGCTGCCCCCCAGAGATGCAGAGCGCAAAACCGCAGGCGTGTTTTTTTCTCCCAATGTGGATAGATAGAGTGATCGATGTGGTTGACCCTTTAACCTTTTAACATTGTTATTCTTCTATTTCAGATGAAACCATCTTGAATGCTTTTTTTTTTTTCTTAATCCTGCAGACTGCAGGGCCCCGTCCCCCTTAGCACAGATAGATCTTATCCTTTTTTTTATATTCTTTCAACGAGCCTCAAGGTTCGTTGACTTTGTGATCTGCAGGGAGAAAAACCAAATGGCCCCGTTGATACTTGGCATAAACATGTGGTTCTCATGCGGTTTTGAGAGATCCGGGCTGCAGTAGCTCAACCCGGAAGGTTGCCGGTTCGATCCCCCATCCCGGCTCCTCCTCCTAGCCAAGTGCAGAGGTGTCCCTGAGCAAGACACCCTAACCCTAACTGCTCCCGACCAGCTGGCTGTCTCCTTGCATGGCTGACTCCGCCGTCGGTGGATGAATGGGTGAATGTGAGGCCTGACTTGACTATATAAAAGGCAGTCCATTTACCATCCGATCGCAAGTAGGTGACTTGGCATTGAGAATGTGGTCTGATGAGAACACTTGATCATCACCTGATCATCTCACCTCCCCGCTCTGTCTGCTAATGCACACGTACAGCGTTTCCACTCCCAACACACATTTGAATCCATTCATAATCGTTCAAATAATAAACCAAATAAACCGTGCGTGTCTCCAGAAGGGCCCCATTCACACTCGGCATCCACATGTGGTTTATGAGATCCGATCTCATAAGGCCCGCCCTGATCCCGCCCTCGATCTCAACGCTTTCTCTCCCCCCCCCCCCCCAATCAGGGAAGTTCTACAACATTGGAGACCAGACCGGATACGGAGAGGACCACTGTCAGTTTGTCGACTCCTTCCTGGACGGGCGCACCGGCTCACAGCTACTGGCTGACCAGCTGCCCACCAAATCAGGTACATCACACTCCATACACTACAGGGCCGCTCCTTACAGGGTACAGGCTTAGGGGAACCTCATCTCTCTCTCGCTCTGTGTGTCTTAATCTCTCTGTCCCTTCTCTGTCTTTATTTCTCTTTCTCTTTTCTCTCTCTCTCTCTCTCTCTCTCTCTAGGTTTCTACCGAGCCATGCGCCAGGAACCCGTCCACTTCGGGGAGATCGGTGGGAACTCACACTCCACCTACGTAGGCTGGTACGAGTGTGGAACACCCATTCCCGGGAAGTGGTAACTCACCAGGGGAGGGAATGGAGTGCCTTTGGGGAGGGTGGACTCCTGTCATTTCTTCAGAAAGCTGCCTGGCAGTTAGGACGACTTCACTGATGGAGAGCGGGAGGGACAGGGAGGAAAAGAAAGAAGCAGTTGCTTGGCGAGGGCGGGTGGGTGAGGTGTAGGGCGAGGAAGAGGAGGAGGTGGGCCCTCTTTCTTGTCGATGGCATGGACACTGTGGTTATTGTAGGTTGTGTCTGCTTCAAGTGGAGCTGCTCTCCAGTGGGTAAACATGTACAGGGACATTTGGGTGTGACAGAAGTCTGTTTGGTGCATTGTGTCACTGCATAGGTCTTCATTTCACTATTTATCAAACATGTCAGGCTACGAGAGGAAACTCTTCTCGCGCTTCCAAGTGAATATTAAAATATGATCAGAGAGAGAAAGAGAGAGAGAGAATGTTGGGAAGCTGGCTCCCAAAAATGTAGTTTGTATAATATAATTTATCAAATTATTAATAAGTATATCAACATGCTGCCTTTTTCGAGACGAGACAAAACTAAAAAAATACTTTAGCCGTACTTGCATGACACTTTTGTACACACACGCAAAAAAGGTTGTCAACGATCGATGGTGCATTTAGAGAGAACATAATGATGTACTCAGGCCTGTATTATATTCCACAAAACCTTCTGCTGGCCCTAAGGGAGTATTAGCATTTGCAGTTTGCACTGTTGTCCATTTGTGTATATGGTGAAGTGACGGCTGTGAGCGCATTCAAGTGTGAATTTCAGGTCTTCCGTGTCCTTGCTGCAAACAAATTGTAATAATTTTTCGAAACGATGTTCCGTGGGGTCAAAATACAATGTATTTTTCTAAGTTTTCTACCAATGTACGCAACCAATATTACGTTGTGTTATGTACCATTTAATGATGATTTCTGTAATAAAGATCTTTAGATTTTAGTAATAAAAGCAATTGTTTTTGCGTACACAAATGACAAATCCATTTGTGGAATTGTGTTTTTTTGATATGCACATTTATTTTCATCAATAAAACCAAAAATAACTTCAATCAGGCCATGGATTTCCACACCATCTGTTATTGAAGTTATTGAACCCAAATGGGGACCAAAAAATAAAAAATAAAACTGCGGTTCAAGTCGACAGCCCCATACACCAAGGACGTTTATATCCATATAGTCCCCCCTATAAAAACGATCTTTAATAAACCCCTCTAGCGCCGTTCTTCTCACTCAGGAAGACAGTTTGACTTGAGGGAACCCACCACACTCCCTCTGGCCACACGGTCCAACCTACCACATCCCTCAGTCAGGGAAACTAATGGGAAGAACAGTATTACTACAGTTTTTCCAAATATGGGGAAAGAGAGCGAGAGAGAGAGGCTAGGCGGCCAAGCTCAACACACAAGACAAGAACTCAAGAAACCACAATGAGGAGGAGGTGTAGACAGAGCGAGGCGGAGAGAGGTTCCAGGTGCAACAAAACACCACCACAAAATAACACATTTGGGGTCTCAACGGATTTATTAGGTTCAAGGGAAAAATGTTACAATTTATACAATACAACCACTAATATTACAGAAAAAGGTGTGAGTCTCTCGTTTATTTGATATATTAGTAAAAACAAAGCGACTGGATAAAGTGATCGAAAGAGAGCGCGAGAGAGAAAGTAATTACAATGAGATAAAGAGGAGATAATCCTTCTGAAGGCCAAGAGGTCAGCAGGCCCTACCATGAACCGCCGCTCCGATGGACTTGGTGTTTCCGACGCAGTTTCAACAACAACAAAAAAAAAAACTACTAATACCAACACGGTGGGGCAGGCAAACCAAACGCATACAGGTGCAACGTCTCATTTTCATCCTGACAAAGAGTCTTCAAAAAGGGCATCCAACTAACCAACGTGGCTAGTAGTTGGATCGTTTATCAACACCACCCAGCATGGTACAGATGGATTCTTGTACCGATTTCGCAGTAAGTGACGAAAGGGAATTCAAAAGCTTGCAAGATGACCGCCTGTTTTGATTCTCACAGGTGTGTGTGTGTGTGTGTGTGTGTGTGTGTGTTCGATTAAAACTACACAATGGAGGGACCCTGGAAGGCGCGGTGGTTGTTTAGCAGGTCATTGCCTCAGGGAGGGAGGAGAGAACTAAAAACAAACTAAAACCATCGAATGGTGCTCAGAACAGTGTGCTGGAGGGACAGCATGGAAACACACAACAGACTGGGGGGGGGCGCTACTTCTTATAGGAGGGGGAACTTGGTTGAAAGGCGGGATCAGATTTGAACGCCATGTGAACGGCGGCCGGGGCTAAAACAGAAGCCGGCGCCGCACAAGGTCGGCCTTAGGTGATCTTAGGATCGGCGGCGGCGGCGTGCGTGGCGTGCGTAATCCCCCCTCCCCCAACGACCCCTCCCCCACCCTTCAAGGTGACTTTTATCGGTACCCGGGCCCGGGCTGGGTGTAGCCCTGGCCGCCGCCATATGGGGGGCGGTTGCGGGCGTAGGGGTTAGCCGCCCCGGGCGGGGGGGTGACATTGCTGCCCGGGGGAGGGGTGTAGGCGGGCCGCGGCTGGTAGCCCTGGGCGGGCTGGGAGTTGGGAGGCAGGCTGTAGTTGGCCGGCTGGGAGGCCTGGGCGCCGTAGTTTTGTGGCGGGAAGGCTCCCGGGGGATACTGCTGAGCTCCCTGGGGCGGAGGGGGCTGCTGCTGCTGCTGCTGCTGCCCGGCCTGGAAGCTGGGGGCAGGGGCCTGGCCGGGGGCCGAGGCCTGGGAGGAGGGAGGGGGGTAGTTCTGGAACTGCTGCTGCGGTTGTGGCTGCGGAGGGCCCGGCTGGGGTGCCCCGGGCTGGGTGTTGTAGCCTGCTGACACACAAGACACACACACACACACGATAAGGAGGGGGGGGGGGTTTCCTTAGCAGCCAGACACACCTCGTCTGCTACAGGCATCCGTCACTCTTACCCGTGTACTGCATCCCGTACTGCTGCGGCGGCTGCTGCTGGGGAGGGGCGGCCGGCTGCTGGGGTGGGTATCCGCCTGGAGCCTGGTACTGTTGATAAACCTGACCTGGAATTCAGACAACAAAAAACACGTCAGCGGATGAGCATTTCACACCATGCACGGAAGAGAAAACAAAAACAAAACAAAAAAACAAAAACCTACGTATGCTGTACATGAGGGGGAGGATGGTATTTATAGAGAGAGTCTCCTTGTGTCCAGTCTGGACAAATTTTCTCACTCCAACTGCCTCCCCCCCATATCCCCGAAAGACGTTAAAAATGGTTACTTTTAACAAACGACGGTTAACAATTACATGTTAAAAAATGTTTAAAAGACTGGCCTACACCTGCACATGTGCACACTGCACTAAACGAAAGCAGCTGCTCGCTCTACGACAAACCCCCATTCCTGTTCCTAGAAATCCAGCGCCGCACACCAGACACATTAGAGTCAGCGGCCGGCGTCTCTCCAAGCTAAACACGGCAGCAGTGCGCAGGTGCCGCGGCGGTACACAGGGCCGCCTCACGCATACAAGCATTCCTACACCGTGGCGTACTGACACGGGCGGCGGTCGCCTAGCCGCGAAACGTAAACACAAAAAAAAAAAAAAAAAGTACGCGGTTAATTGCGGCGGATGCCAGCGGGCCTCCAGCCGGACGGTGCGTCTGCGGCGGGAGGGCTGGTCGGGTTAGCCATGACCTCACCGCTGGGCCGCGCTTATGAACACACGTGTTGGACGAGGGCTGTCACGTACACGGACCGCAGAGGCCAAACGCCGACGACCTCGGACTGACACCCGCAAGCTGACAGACGGGTTTGTTTTTATAACGGTGTGGGAATGTTTCAGCGTGGTGTTATTACTTATCGATACCTGCCTCTGCCTCCTCCCCCTCCAACCTCCTCCTCCTCCTCCCCCCCCCCCTCCCTCCCTCCCTCCCTCCTCCTACCCCCCTCCAATCACTTGACACAACCCAATGCTGACACAACACTGGCTCGTCCGTCACGAAGGGAACATGGAAAAACGTTGCAGAGGCCGCTGGAAAAGTCCTCCCAGCGAGACAGTTTGTTTTCCCCTTCTTTAACGAGAACACTGCAGACGGCCTCGGCCTCCGCTGTGTGAGGCCCCGAAGACAAACCCAAAACGCCACATATGAAAAATAAATAAATAAGTAAAGAGGATAAAATAAATAAAATGCAACAACAAACAAACAAACAAAAAACACAGCGGCGCCCGGAGACTTAATGAGAGCGGGCCAAGCCGGGAGTTTGGTGGCGTTTCATGTGGCAGTAAAAAAATAAAGTCGACTTCTTCCAACCCTTTGAGACGGGGAGATGAAAGGAGCTCTTTACAACCCCTGGGAGGAGCGTAGGGAGACCCCAGGCCTTGTAGGAGGAGAACAGGCACCGTGTGTGCGTGTGTGGAGAGGGGGTGGACTCCCGTGAAATTCAGGGTCACAAGAGGCCTCCGTGTTTGGCTGCGGCTGCAGATTCTAGAAGGTGAACAGTATCATTATCGTAAACATATCGCGTGCTGATCACAACACGGCCGACCCTAAATTCTTGAATTTCGAGGGTCGGTTGACGTAGACTGGTCCGACGCGATACCACCATATCGTACATCTGCTAGGGAGAAATTAATTTGCGTAAAGGGGAAGCGCTGGAAAGGAAGGCGGGGGCGGCGCTTAGAATAGAAACGGCCCGAATCTGTGGCGATGCCGGATCTCTGGAAAAAAAACTAAAAAGATAAAAAGAACGTGGGGGCCATCTGTTAACCCGCTGTCAACATCGCTAACATGCGCGCCATGAGGGTGGTTGTTGTTCTTCATCCTCTCCCCCTCCCCCTCCTCCTCCTCCTCCTCCTCCTTCTCCCGCCGTGCGAGCGGGGGCTCCTATGTGTGAAATCGGACGCCCCTCTTGTTCCCTTGGGGTCTGCTATCCATCACCCAGTTATGTAACGATGGAAGGATGCACTGCTGTCAGGCCACGGTTTGGCCCCACTAAGCTTGTTTAACTCCAGCGAAAACCACCAGAGAGCCTCTCCGCACCTGGGGGGGGGGGGGGGAGGAGGGGGAGGGGATGGTGGTGGTGGTGGTGGGAGGGGTGAGCACATGGTGGGAGGGGTGAGCACATGGCCGCCGTGGAAGCAGAGAAAAACAACGTAAAGGAGCCCTTAAGGATGTCGCTGTGACGTGTCCAGGAAGGGAAAACATCAGAGGTTTAACTTTTTTTTTTTGGAAAAAAAGTCTAAGTTTAATTTTGCCGTCCAAATACTTCCGGTCCCCGCTGCTCTTTTAGCACATAGCTTTACTCTGGTCGGCGACAAACCTGCTGCAGGGCGGCCTCAGCGACCAATAAATAAACGTGTGCCGTCTGCTTAGGGATCTCTCGTGGGCTGCATTCTTTAGCGTTGTGTTCAGACGGGGGGCGCTACGTCTGTTTGAGTGACCCCCAGACCGTGTCAGAGGGCGTGGCGTGGGGGGGGGGGGGGGGGGGGGGTGGAAAGGGGAACAGGGAAGCGTATAGCAGGAAATCCCAGTTTGGGAATAATATTATCCTTTTGGCCACGCTGGTGCCTCGACCATCTGCTGCCTTGGAAGGAAAGGGGAAGAAAGAAGACAACGAGGTGGGGAGGGAGGGAGGGAGGGAGGGAGGGAGGGAGGGAGGGAGGGAGGGAGGGAGGGAGGGAGGGAGGGGGCGGGAAGGACAAGGGGTTGGTAGCGCTCCAGAAGGATCCGCCACGTTGTGCATGAAAATCTTGCAACAAGCCAATGTGCGAGACATTAGAACAGGCTTTATTGTTATTTTTTTATTTTTAAAGGTTCTTTCTGATACCATGAGCGTTGGGTGTAGCGTTGGCTATGTGACGGAGCACCAGGAACTGTCGGAGAATTCAGGGACCCGTTGAAACTCCAGCATTGGCGTTTGTCCGACCGGAGGGCACGAATGGTCAAGCTGTGAGACGGGGGGGCTACCCACTCCTGATGCCAGCTTAATCCCGGCTCCACCCGGAGACTTCAGATGCCAGGAAAGAGTGATACACTATCGCTCCAGAAGGCCGTCACACTCATTCCCATCGGTTGAGAAAACCCCGGCTCCACCCCGAGGCGTTTTGGTGAGAACAGTGTTTCCATCTAACCCGGTGTCCGTACACATGACTGAATCCTCCCACCGGCCCCATGAAACTCAACCCCGAAACTCTACGGATCTTGGTGTTCAACCATGGTCCGGCCAAACTACCAGCCTGCTGGGTTTTTGCGTGAGAGAGACAGACAGCCGAATGTGAGACGGCAACAGCACTGCAGGTGCATTAAGAGGTCCGCAATGTCCCACAAGTCTGCTCAGAGACTGCACTTGCCGTCCTAATCGCTTCCTTCTGACGTGTTGATTGGTGATTAGCTGTCATTAGTGAAGTCAAGTGTGTGGGAGAATTCACAACGCAGCAGAGTGGCTGAGCGTCAGGAAGAAGAGCATCATGCAGACCGTGGCTGCTGCTTCCTCCTCTGCCTCATATCGAACACACGCGCGCATACACACGCACACGTTTGTGTAAACCGCAGGGGAGTTTGAAATGATATTCCTGAAAAGTAGCACAAATAAGGTAGATCTTTCACTCCCTTCACTGAAACACTGACTCACTGAGTATTAATCTCTCCCCCCGTCAGAGGAGATAGCATTTCTCAGAGGTCTTTTGGGCCGGGGCCTAGCATATTACGACACCGCAAGATAACGCAGCTAGGAGAGGAGCATTCGGAGCTAAGAGATAGCGTATTATTCTCGGTGAAGATGAACGGCGGCATGAGCATGTGCTGCCGATGTTTACACAGGGTTGAGCAAGATACCCCACAGTCAAAGTCTTCCATCCGGGTGGGGAGAGAGGGGAAAGTCTGCACCGCCTCTGTGACTATGAAAAGGGGGACACCGTGTTCCTTCAGTTGATCGGGAATCGGTTTCGAGAGCCGGCATGACACCCACCACCTCGGGGTCGACAGACAAGACGCGGCGCAATAACACAGTCGTCTGCGGCCCGTTCCCTCGCAGCTGCGCCGCCGTCGGGAGTCGAGACCTATCCGCACGCCCCGTAAAACACAACATTCCAGTCTACCAGTGTCCTGTAATTCCAGACGCGCGAAAACAAAAACCAAAATACTGCAGAGGGTGGTTTATTTTGACACCAAATGACTTACCGAGTGTTATTACAGAAAATATGTGGGACCAATAAAAAAGGGGCAGAAAAACAAGTCTAGGTGGTGGGCCGTGACAGTCAATCAGTGGTCAGAATCGATGGCGGACGCAGCCAAAGCGCTGTGGTCCGATCAACCACACAACACTGTTCCCTTATAAAGACTACTTTGGAAAACCCCAAGAGTTGGCTGTTGGCTCCCTCTCCCCCAACACAGAATGATATGATGTCACACACACACACACACACACACACACACACACACACACACACACACACACACACACACACACACACACACACACACACACACACACACACACACACACACACACACACACACACACACCACACACACACACACACACACACACACACACACACACACACACACACACACACACACACACACACACACACACACACACACACACACACACACACACACACACACACACGAAAAGAGAGATAAAGAAAAAAGAGACACCCGCTCACTAGAGGGCGGGGGTCGGAACATACCGAGGCCCATAATTGCTCATAATTCCAGAAGTGTGCATCAAAAGCACAGCAGGCAGCACCAAATGAATAGGTGAAGTCCTGTGCGTTTAAAGCAATAAAGAACCCAAAGCCTGATGTTTAGAGGTCCTAATGGACCACCGTAAAACAGCAGAGTCTCTTTTACTGCACTGTGTGGCTACACGTGAAGCCGGATCTCATTTCCAATTAAGCATTCGACCTGACATTCAATATATTTTATATATTTGTATATACACAGGCATTTGTATATAAAGAAATGTGTACATACAGTACATTGTTTATTGAAGTTTTAGATTTTCTTTTTTCTAATGCACAATTTCTGCATTGGCACTGCCACTGTGTGTGACAAATACAGTTCTTGAACCTTGAAGATGTCCATTTAGTCTAAATGGCTGAACCACAACTCAGGAGCAGCAGCAGCAGCAGGACTTCCTTCATACTTGTGTGTGTGTGTGTGTGTGTCTGCTCTCACCATCCATGGTAGCAGGGGCCCCCTGCTGTACTCCTGCATACTGAGGGGCCGGCTGCTGGGGGGTAGCAGAGGAGGAGGAGGCCAGACTGTCGGGAGTCCCCGAGCGCTCCTCAGCCACTACACCAGGGGGAGCTACACACACACACACACACACACACACACGGAACATTGACCGGCAAAACTACGGATCGACTTTATGATCGGGAAGATATTGCGCCCACAATGGCACAAGAGAAGAGGGATAGAAAAGGTATTAAGCTCAATGTCGGATCTTGTGACCAAACACGCCATATTATACTCATATTTATCCCATTGACCTTAATAGATTTTATTAATTTCAATAAACAGTAATATTGCTGTTTTTCTATTGTATTTTGCACAATTTCTTTATGGCACTGGCACTTTCATTTCACTGCATATCCCGTATGTGTATGTCACAAATAAAGTTCTTGAATTTTTTATCTTTTTTTAAAATCTTAAGCGTGTTAAATGGCGGGGCCTACAACTTCTCACCAGCGTCACAGGGTCATCATCAGTCACGGTATCTTTCCTATATATATTTTTTCTCGGAAAGGGCCGGTTGGTTACCTGGGGCCTGGTCCTCGCTCAAGCCGAAGGCAGAGATGACGTTCTTGCTGACCTCGTCCTGGTTCTTCAGCGGGTCGAAGGCCGACATGCTGGCAGCGCTGACGGGCGGGGCCGGCCTCAAGGCCTGCTCCGCCGCCAGGGCCTTGCCTTCACGGCCGTCCACCAGTTCTACCAGGGGGGGAGGGGGGAGAGGAGAAAGATGTTGAATGCTTGGAGACTATTATTATAGAAGGAAGCTCACAGATCTGCAGAACACAGGCCGATCCGTGACGGATTACAAAGAGAACCCCCGTCCATTCGCCGTAAAGTTTTGGATAGAAACATAAAAGGAAATTTTCCCTTTGATGCGAAGCGCGCACGGGTGGAAAGTCGCGATTTCAATTTTCTCGCAAAATCATCGTCCGTTGCAAGGTGGAAAAACATAAAATGTGTGCATTCTACGTCGAATAATACCTTTAACAGTTGCGGCTGACTTCAAATCCAGACGCCAATAACTGTCACTCTAAAGTGAAACGAGAGCACAAGGTGGAGCCTCCTATCCTACGGCCAAATACACTCAAACCCTGGTGTGTGTGTGAAACTCACTCTCCAGAGAACAGAGGGGGGGGGGGGGATGCTGGAAAGAGAAAGGGGGGGAGGGGGTGCATTTCATACCACTGTCCGGTGCCGATGCGGCAAGGCCAGGCTCCGCGGGGGGCTCCAGACTGTCCAGCAGGCTGTTGACTTTGTTCCTGAGCTCAATGAGCTCCCTGCGCAGGTACTTCACTTGACTGGACTCCAAAGGGCATGGCTGACCATTCACTGGAGAGGAATGGGATGCAAGAGGGAGGAGTGGGAGGGGGTAGAGAGAAAGAGAAAGAAAGATTAGGGAAAAGTTACAATGGGGTTAGGATTCTCATTGGGGAAAAATATGCATTTGTACCAGCTGCACAAGGCAACCTACAGTGTGTTTGACCTCAATGGGAATAATGGACAGCTGGGTCTTAAACCCCCTTCAGGGAAAGGGATTGGTTTCTTAAATATTGTTTCTGAAATCCGGACGGTATTGCTATTGCACAAAATGTCAAGCTGCAGAAAGTCCCATTTTTCACGAGGGACAGAAAAACTTTGGTTCTCTGGCTGAACTTTGTGTGCTAGTGAGTTCATACCTCTAGCGGTGAGGTACCCGGTGGAGTGTAAGGGCAGGTGGACACCATTTAAGCAGGCTTAAATGTTTCACAACTCATACTTTAAAGTATGTATATAACATTAATAGCAACTGGTAGAGGGTCCTCATCCCTATCGAGGCTATGTGGCGGAAGAAATGGTGCAGGCTGTGCTGGTGAGAAATTACATTACATTTAATTTAGCAGACGCTTTTGTCCAAAGCAACTTACAATAGTGTATTCACCATAGGTAGCCAAGAGAACTACTCGTCACCAGAAGTCATAAGTGCATTTCCTCCCTACCAAGCCTCAAAAATGTTACGTTGGGAGAACCAGTGTTCAGGTAAAAGTACAATAAGTTGACTCCCTACATTCACAATAAGTACATCAACCAGGGGGCAATGACAAAACGTGAAGCCAATAGACAACAGATGAACCTCCGCTGGCCTCTATGAATGTACAAACCATGACTGAACTCTATGTACACCTTGTCCCGGGATAAACGCACCGTTGACATTTTTCGCTCAACAAAAAAAACCGTATTACTGCAGGTAATACCAGTACCAACGTACTGTATACACAAGCAGGCTGGGCCTGCCATCGCTTTGGCATGGGCCGCTACGCATGTCAAGCGCTCTTCCTATTAAAAAAATCCCACTTTTCATCCTGCCCCCACTAAGCCAAGGAAACTAATTAAATAAGGACAAACACAATTTCCCCCACCACACCAAACAGACAATCGCTGCCTGGAGGTCATGGGAGGGAAAGCGGTGGCGGCTTATGGAGGCAATGAATGACAGTTTAATGAAACCTAACTGCAACCACCGGGCAAAGTGGTTTGATGTGCTGCAGAATTCCTTAAAAATTCCCTCTCCTTCACCACCACCACCACCACCACCACCATCCCCCCGGATTGAGCTAAAGTTACCAGCACGAAAAAAGCAAGTGGTTCTGCAACAAATAACATCAGGGGGTTCAACCATGTCCGATTGGTCTCCAGTTGGAGGAAGCCAAGTCTGTGTGTGTGTGTGTGTGTGTGTGTGTGTGTGTGTGTGTGTGTGTGTGTGTGTGTGTGTGTGTGTGTGTGTGTGTGTGTGTGTGTGTGTGTGTGTGTGTGTGTGTGTGTGTGTGTGTGGTTTGGAGGGACACTATTGAGACAGTGGCTGGTGGAACCGTCATAATGCCCACATAACAACTTTGCTTCCCTGCACATGTTTTTCCATGCGAGGTCGCCGCGCATGCTGAAAACTCGTGAACTTGGACATTTTGCTGAGTTTAAACAAACCAGTAAAACTAGTACAAATGTTCAGCTGAATGTAAATATTTGCCACTAACTTTGCTTCAGGCCTGCACGAGTCTGGCCGAATTGGAGAAACACCACAAACGGCGGTCTGTGTTGCCCAGACTACAGGACTAGACTGCCATCCAGTGGCAACTTGTACAATGTACCACAACGTAAATGTGCAGTGAATTTGTGTGGTTAAATTGGAATAAATGCTAATAAAATAATTATATATGTAATCTCCTATAAATGTAATTTCGGCCAAATAATCATCTTAGTCGGCTTGTCGTATTACCAAAAACTAAAATTTATGTAAACTATAGGGCGGGATTTTTTCATTGCACATTTCATTACACAACAGGGTTCTTCAATGATTATGATGGAGTCAGCCGACATCTTACCAAACAAAGTGAGCTTGAGTATTCTACTGCACTGGATGGCAAAGGAGAGGTCCGAGCTGTCGAAGATCGTGACGAGGTCATCATCTACAGAGAAGTCGGAAGAGAACAGACGGCGGTCAAGTAATAATAAATTGTATTTATCAGCACACTTTTCATTGGAGTAAACAAAACTCAAAGTGCTAACACACACGCACACGCACACACACACACACGCACCCTCGTCCTTGTACTTGATGGTGACCTCGTCGTTACTCTGCAGCTTGCCCCGGAACACACGCTGCATCATCAGCACCAGCTCATCGTAGGTGATGTCCTCGTTGTGGATGGGGATGCGTCTGATGTCGTCGCCCAGCTGGGCTTTGATGATCAGCTTCCCACTCAGGTCCAGCTGGCCGTTCATGGTGTGGCCTGCCCTCTTCTGCTCCCACCTCTGGAGCCCACAAGGAGAAGGGATGGCGCCGCACGGTTAACCAAGAGGCGGACAAGGCGCTCATTGAGACAGGGATGGCCGTCTCAGGGCGGCCCCCTTGCCGTGTGTCTCCGTCAAACAGTCGATTCATTCGCAGTCAAGCGGCACAAGTAGGTTTGTGCACCCGTTGACAGTAGTGTGTCTAATGTGTGAATGATCACTGAAGGAATGCTTGACAGGGCCAAGTCAAGACGGTTGTTTGACTAAAGCCATGTTCCCTGTGACACGATTATGAAAAGGAATATTCAAAGTTACGGTTATATGCGGATGTAAAACCTGAATTTTAATCCAGTGCAAATCTACCGTGTTGTGATAGTAATCCTCATAATCCTAAGAATTTGATTTTCCTACAACATTACCCAAAATTAAGACATTTGGATATAAAATGTATGTACCGGTACACACATTTATGGTCATACATTTAATGTCAGATCAAGTACACTAACCCACTTACATGTAGCAGCACTACTGCCGAGTGCCATATGAAGGACAACCAATACGTTCATAGGATAACGCACGCAACCATCTGCTATTCCATTACAAGCTGATTACCCATATCTGGGGCAATGGTGCTCTGGGGGCACCACTTGTGTTTTTTTAATGTGCATTTAAATATGTGTACGAGATGTAAATAGCATTACTAATAATTACGTTGGTTTCAAGTACCGACACAGAAGTCAAATGGCCTGCCATCACTTGGTGAACTTAAAACGCTAGTGCGATGGTACGCCGCTGTATCTTTCTGCAGACTTCGACCCGAACAAAGTTACTTTGATAAGACGTCAGCAGGACGACTTTTGATTGAACGTCGTTAACGTGGTCATGAATCGTAATCGGCGATTAGGAATGAACCGTTCCCTGCGACACGTGTCTTCTACGTATTCGCCAGCACACGGTACATGACGCACATATGACCTCTCTGTAAACCAATCCAACATGGCTAAATGCCACACATATACTTAACAGTGCATAACAGTACCCCTTTACCTTACAAACGATAACGGTTCGTGTGATCGCGTCAACTCAAAACAATGACAAATGCCCTTTCCACTGCATACATGTTTGTTCTTAGTCCACTAGTTGTCATTCTCTACTTAGTCTACTAAACATGTTTTCATCTTATTCCACTAGTTTGTCAGTCTCTATTAAACATGGTTTATTCTAGTGCACTAGTTGTCAGTATATACTAAAAGAGGTTTCACCTTAGTTCACCATGTTAACTAGTTGTTAGTCTCCACTTAAAACATGTTTTAAGTTAGTTCACTAGTTGTAACAGTCTCTACTAGCCACATGTCATCTTAGTTCACCATGTTAAGTAGTTGTTACAGTCTCCACTTAAAACACGTTTTAAGTTAGTTCACTAGTTGTAAAAGTCTCTACTAGACATGTCATCTTCGTTTACCATGTTAACTAGTTGTTACAGTCTCCACTTAAACACGTTTTAAGTTAGTTCACTAGTTCTAACAGTCTCTACCAGACATGTCATCTAGTTGTTACAGTCTCCACTTAAACATGTTTTAAGTTAGTTCACTAGTTGTAAAAGTCTCTACTAGACACATGTCACCTTAGTTCACCATGTTAACTAGTTGTTACAGTCTCCACTTAAACATGTTTCAAGTTAGTTCACTAGTTGTACCAGTCTCTACTAAACACATGTCATCTAGTTGTTACAGTCTCCACTTAAACATGTCAGTTAGTTCACTAGTTGTAACAGTCTACTAGACACATGTCATATTATTTCACTTTGTTAAGTAGTTGTTACAGTCTCCACTTAAACATGTTTTAAGTTAGTTCACTAGTTGTAACAGTCTCTACTAGACACATGTCATCTTAGTTCACCATGTTAAGTAGTTGTTACAGTCTCCACTTAAACACGTTTTAAGTTAGTTCACTAGTTGTAACAGTCTCTACTAAACACATGTCATCTAGTTGTTAGTCTCCACTTAAACACGTTTTAAGTTAGTTCACTAGTTGTAACAGTCTCTACTAAACACATGTCATCTTAGTTCACCATGTTAAGTAGTTGTTACAGTCTCTACTAAACATGTTTCATCTTAGTCCACTATAAAACACAGGCGAAACGCAGCATCATCCTCATGCCATCTGAACGCGATGGGCGATTAAAGCTCAGGACGTGAGCTCGAGGTGGCATCTCTCCCACCTCGACCTCACGAAGGCCCTGCAGCCCCCCGAGGGAATAATACGTTTTAAAAGATCGAATAAATGATGACGACCGACTACTGAATGACACCCAACGAAGAAGGCTGCTGCTGCTGCAGCTGCCGGGCGACTTTGCGTAGCCGTCCGAATACACCGGCGTCCAATGGCTTCCGTCTTCAGTTTGTACACATCCTAGCCGTCGATTCACGGAATTATTTTGCCAGTGAAAATGTACAATAAAAGACAATACAACGAAACGGACCTACTGGTAAACCATGTACACGGAATGAAGACACGTAACTACCAATTGAGTCCGGGACACCTGTTCGGGCGAACTGCTATTGGGTGACTGCGTAGCATAGCATACAGCTATGTATGCTAGCTGACGATTATTTCAGTATTTGATCAGTGACATAACACAAACACATAGTAAGAGGAACGTGTAACCTGTAAGACGAACCTGAATCAGACGACTTGACCACGCAGTTTTTTTTGGGGGGGGGGGGGGGGCAAGTTTTGCCGACACACTACGAGTATCGAAATGTGTTAAGCTAACAGCCCCGATCGACAGCACCCGGAAGTAGCGCGACGACTGTCAACGTCAAAAGGTACGTGGCATGGTACGCGCATGCGCATTGACGATAACACAATCACGGTACATGGTCATCGTTACACGCAGGGAAACACCCTGCACATTTGAAGACGGTTATGCTCACTTATGGTTTTCCTTTTAGGTTGTGTGCATCACTTACAGCTTTCCTGAAAATGTCCATCTGTGAGAATGAAAGTATGCATCCTTGCAGCACATTCATGACAGAATCATATAGAGGCATTCTGATTCGGATTAAATTGAGCCTATGAATGTTTTGCAGAAGGTACGTCAGGAAAAGAAAACGGCCAATACAGGCATTTGCTGTTATTATTTCTTTATTTTAGAAATAATAAAGGGGGGGAAATCCAGCATATAATAGGAAATACAAATAAATAAAACCCAGAAGGACTTGTCATAGCAAGCCAAGTAATACGGCATATGTCAAGCTTTGATTTAATTATTGTAAATATGAATAAGCTTGAGTATATCATAAGACATATAGTACTACTTGGCTTATGCTATGCAAATAAATAGCAGTCAGTAGGCCTACTGGTGGATCTATTTGTTACAGTGTATATTGTGTTCCTTCGCCTGAATTTGATGTGATTGACATACCAATTATGTCAGAGTAACTTCAAGTATTGTAGTCCACTGTTAGTCCAGTGCAGATTCTAGATCCTACAAGATCTGGCCTCCCGGGGTTTCAATTGAACAAATCAAAACATAAACATAAATGCATATAGTTATTTTTTCTTTTCTCAAAAACAAAAACACAATATATGGATATCACCTAAGATAAGTACAGCAATTTCTCTCCCCCTGTTTCGTCTCTTTATTTCTTCTTCTTCTCCTGCGTGTCGTTGAACCACGAGTCCAACAGCCTCTTGCTGTAGTAGATCTGCCAGCCGTGCACCTGCACCGCCACCACCATCACCAGGTACATGACGGCCACCGCCGACACGCCGAAGATGAAGCGGTACGCCTTGCCGTGGCGGTACAGCAGCTGCGCCACGGGGAACATCTCCATGCTGCCGTAGATGAGCGGCGCAATGGAGAAGAGCCCCGCGCTGATCATGGAGATCACCAGGTAGCTGATGTTGTTCCCGGGCAGGGAGAAGCTGCTGGCCGCCAGCGGGATCAGGCTGAGGAGGTAGGGGTACTCCCACTGGTAAGGCGCTGCCACGGTGTCCCGGGACACCAGGTCCAGGTGGCTCACCGTGACCTGCGCTGCCACCAGCAGCCAGGTGGCCAGGTGGACAAAGTTCAGCTTCCGGATTTCCGACTTCAGCGCATCGCTGGTTGGCACGCACACGCACACACACACACACACACATGCACACGCACACGCACACGCACACACACACAAACACACGCAAAGAGAGAGAGACGTGGCGTGTGTTAAGGGGGGGAACGCCAAGCGAGAATACCGCCATACACTTCAAGATTCAAGATGTTTTTATTTGCCATTTGCCATTTGCAGTACAATGGAATGCTTACTCCCCATTCCCTCAAGCAGTATGCATTTTCTAAAACACTATACTATGAAATACTGTACACAATAAAAATAACAATAAAAAGAACAGTAAAGTGACTGATGGATGATAGGTACATGTGTTGAATTGTGCAAATAACATTTAAAAAGCATTTTGAAGTGCTTTAAAGTGTATAGTGAGCTCATGGGCAAAATAATAAAAATAAAACACTTTCGGACACTAGACTTGAGTCGCCGTTAATGGCGTCATCGCTGTCGCATAATTAATAAGCCAGATCTACGTCGGTGGATGCATGGATGTAGGGTGGATATCGCTTGTCTGGTCTGCCATTTTTCTTTCAGTGCAATGCATGATGGTCTATATACGTTCGGTTAGTGACCATCGGTTGTACACTACTTTTCACGATTACACGAGTACACTATATAGGGTATGATAATTCTCACTACACATTGGGACAGCACTACAAAATGGCAAACTCACTAGCCTATATAATGCCTGATACACAGTAGTGAGTAGTGAGGGATTTGGGACACAGCCTATAACTAAGGTAGAGAAGCAGTGTACCTCATTTGGTAGTGTGAGTGTGTGGACGGTCTTGCTCTGAGGGGTTTGAAGTCACTTTTATTGGCAGCAGCAGCTCTGGAACCTCCGCGGGACGTCATGCTGACCTAAAACACAGCCCAGCCCTATTCAAACAGTCAAATAAGACAAGTCAGACACAACCCTGCTCAGGACAGCAATGCTCGCACAAAGGGACATTCATTTAATGCAGTGAGAAGTGGACAATGGGCTCTACTCAACATTATCCTACAAATTAGATCAACACACACACACACACACACACACACACACACACACACACACACACACACACACACACACACACACACACACACACACACACACACACACACACACACATACACAAATACACACACAGTGTATGTCGAATGAATCAATTAGACGGTTCTGTACATGAGTAAATTGTACAGTTAAGCATTATAATACGATATTTAACGCCAGCTACGTATCGCTAGCTGCGATCTGAAATGCGCTCGCAAAGGCACGTCGTTGACGAACCGAAACTGACACAATAAACAGTGACGATTTGGCACGTATTCGGTGCCATCCCGAGGCTGCTTACCTTTTGGAATGTCTTCGTTCAAAAAAAAGGAAAAAATGGGTCGCACCTTTACACAAACCTTTACACAAATAGGAAGGAAGAGCGGATGAATGACCGTCAGATACGTCTATGCGCATGCGCACAGTCCGAGCCTATCATCACTGGACAGCGCCTCAGCAGCAGCAGCAGCATCAGCATCTTCCACTGACAGCTGGCGGGGCGGGGTAGCTGCTGCTGTGCTTGTAAAGAATACATCATCATCAATTTTCCCAGAGCTGCTACATCCGGTGCACATGACAAACTACTGAGTATATTATGCTAAGCATAAGTATTTACTCAGTACTCAAAATACTCAAAATGATAATAATTAAAATGATAATGATAATAAAAATAATAATAAAAATAATTCTAATAGTTATTATTATTATCATTATTATTATTATTATTATTATTATTATTTACTAGACAAATAAATCAGTCCGTGACAATGGATTTATATTACATATTTTATTATGAAAAACGACATACATTGAATGCATTTTGGTTACTCTGAACAGTATAGCACCTTGATTCAAAAGGTTATATATGTATGTGACATTTTCTAGAATAATTATTTCGGACGTCATCTGCATTACAGGACGTAGGATATTAGGAGTTGGATATTACATTTGTTACATTTGTGATTTTCCAATTACTTATTACCATCACAAACAGAGCAGAGTGTAGTGAAATACGTGTTTCAGAATGAAACAGGTACTCCTAACAATCTGAACGTTTTGTGTAGTTGAAATTATGTAGTAAGCATTGTGACCAGCAAATGCAGCAAGATATTTTCTTCTGACTGTAGTGGTTTGTACATTTAAGGGGTGATTGCCATATCAACTTTATTCTTTGTTGGGTAAGAGGTATAGCAACAAATTATCTTAAATCTATGTCAAGCTAAATGTTTCTCTGGTTTCACATTTTCCATTTTAGTATGCATAGCTATTTGGCTTTTCTTCATGTATTATATTATAAATTATTGATATGAAGTTTTTTAGCTGTTGCTAGAGAGATATTTGTATTACAAAACAAAGCTCTTCTGTTTTGGGATTTATTCATTTGTAAAAAACACTCAATTTTGCTTAATTTTACGTGAAGTGACTGCTGTAAACCCTCGGTTCATCCTTCCGGTAAACATTTTCACATCCCCACAACAGACTTGTCGTACATCTCTTCTAAATGTCTGTGGTCGAAAATAACCGATGAAAATTCAGGCTTTTCAGGGGAACAAAATAAAAAATAACCTATGCATCCTATCTTATGCATGCTAAACATAGCATGCATCATCTCGTTATAGAATATTGGATAATATCGTTTGAAAGGAAATACATGTACAAGTTTCCTTCATACATTCTTTGCCACACAGGGAAGCTGCCAGCTTTATTATAAAGTTATCAATACTTGGTGGGTGATGAAACATCGTGGCAACAGCATGACACTGTTGCTACGACCGTACTGCACATGTTCAAACCCCCCCCCTCCCCTCCCCTCCCTCCCCTCCCCTCCCCTCCCTCCCCAACCACCCACACACACACACATGAACACACACCCACGCGCACACACACGCACACTTACCCACACACACAGACACACACAGACACACACACACACACACACACACACACACACACACACACACACACACACACACACACACACACACACACACACACACACACACACACACACACACACACACACACACACACAACACACACACACACACACACACACACACACACACACAAGGCACACACACACAAACCCACACACTCACAAACCCACACACACACAGGCAAGGATTTGAAGGTTCACAGACAATGTGTAGAGCACAATTCCACGTTTACATTTTTGTAAGGTTACACATTACGTTTGTATCTTAATAGCTGTAAATATAGAAATAATTTATATTTCAAATTTTCAACTGAACTCATTCACACCATCCACATATTTCTTTGTCTTCCGTCACCTTCAAACTAATTGTTGACTTACTGTAAAAGGTGTATATACGCTGAAATGTATTTAATAATTATTATGATTACTATACACCAACCTACAGTATTTTCTGGAACATTTATGCCACATTGTCTCTTTTACAAAATAATGTGTGGTGTTGTTGTTTTTGTTTACATCGGGTACAATAAATATCCTGAGAAGGAGGAGTGGACGTATTGGCCGGCATAAAGTCCTGCCGCCTGGTCGGAGGGCATCTGGATGTACACGGTGTCCCCGGGCTGGAGCGGTAACACCGCGCTGCCCGACGACTGGTCCAGATAACCCTTCTTGTATTCGTCGTACGTGTACATCACAGGCTCATTGTTCCTCATCAGCGCCACCCACACGTTGGCCCCCTTGCAGTGGACGTGGTACGCAAAGTAGTAAATGCCGGGCATGTCACACGTGAACAAGCCCGTCTGAGGGTTGTAGTTTTGCCGGCCGTTGTACAGCAGCTTGTCGAAGACGATAGGGGCGCCCACGGGGGGGAAGGGCGTGGTGACCGAAGCTGTAAACGCTGGCATCTCCAAGCCGCCGGCCCCCAATACCTCGGCCCCGTTTGCTCCGAACTTTCCCTTTTGTCCGTAACCGCCGGCCTTGACCCCGTCGATTGCAGGGCCCATCTCGGGGAGGACTCCCATCAAATCCGGAGACAGGTCACCGGTTCCGGGTGGGCCTGGACGTCCGGGGGGACCAGGCTGACCTGGTTGTCCTGGCGTTCCTAAGGAACCATCCTTTCCTGGGGGTCCTATGGGGCCAGGAACACCTTGGGTCCCCACACCTGTGATTCCAGGCCCACCGGGAGTGCCACTGTCTCCTTTAGGACCAAGAAGACCAGGTGGTCCAATAGGTCCTGCTGCACCATCCAGCCCTGGAATTCCTTTTGGACCTTGGGGCCCAACTTCACCAGGAGTCCCGCCTTGTCCCTTTGGGCCTGGTATCCCTGCAGGACCAGGGGTCCCTGGTAAACCTTTGTGGCCATCTTCTCCTTTTTGCCCAATTGGTCCTGGTGGACCTCTTGGTCCCGGCTTGCCAAGCTCTGCCGGTAGACCATCCTTTCCAGGAAGTCCTTGCAGGCCTGGATCTCCCTTGACTCCATCCACCCCTTTAGGTCCCCCATCTCCTTGCACTCCTTTAGGTCCAATAGCTCCACCCTTACCTGAAGGTCCAATAGGGCCTTCGGAACCAGGCTGTCCATTTGGCCCAGGAGGTCCAAGCATACCAGGCAGTCCTCCATGACCTTTATCTCCCTTAGGTCCAAGGCCTCCTGGTGGACCACCCATACCCTTATCCCCCTTGGGTCCTTGGAATCCTGGTTTACCAAAACCAGGCAGTCCTGGTTTCCCAGGTAAACCTGGGGGTCCTGGATGACCTTTCACTCCTGCCGTTCCTGGCTGTCCAGGCAAGCCATTCTGGCCCAGTTTCCCCTGACCAGGGAGACCCGGTGGGCCAGGTTCCCCCCCTACTCCGGAGGGTCCAGTGTGTCCTTTTTCCCCGGGAGTTCCAGGCTTCCCTGTCGGTCCTTGTGGTCCTGGC
>CM051015.1:16881574-16884074 GCA_027704905.1 Muraenolepis orangiensis | reverse complement strand
GTGTGTGCGTGTGCATGTGTGTGTTTGTATATACCTCTTCTCTATTAAGTTGTAACTATCAGGGTTCTGAAGCTCCAATCTTGGTTCTGAACTCCTCTTCCCGCCAATAATGAATCATAAGTAATAATATAACTACAATGACTATGAATAATTAAAAACATATTATATTTTCTTATAGAGTCCCCGGACTCTAAGAGAGTCCGGGGACTCTCTTAAAATATTTGTAAATACTCATTGTAAATACATGGTTTAAACCAGAACTTGCTCACACACACACACACACACACACATACATAGAAGCACGAGCACATGCACATGCACCACACACACACATGCAGGTATACAAACACACACACACACACACACACACACACACACACACACACACACACAAACACACAGTAGCACGGCTGCTCCTCATTCACTGCCACAGCTGTGCCGCTAAACGACCTCCATGTATTAGCAGATTCCTTAAGCTGTCTTTGTGTCCTGCGACTGCTCTCTCTGTCCTGTCTGTCCTCTATCCTGACTGTCCTCTGTCCTTTCTGTCCTCTCTGTCTTCTCTGTCTTCTCTGTCCTCTCTGTCCTCTCTGTCCTTTCTGTCTTCTCTGTCTTCTCTGTCTTCTCTGTCCTCTCTGTCCTCTCTATCCGCTCTGTCCTCTCTGTCCTCTGTCCTTTCTATCCTCTCTGTCACACTCTGTCACCTGTCTGTCTTCTCTCTGTCCCCTGTCCCCTGTCCTCTGTCATTTCGGTCCTCTCTGTCCTCTGTCCTCTGTCCTCTCTGTCAACTCTGTCTCTCTGTCCCCTGTCCTCTGTCTTTCCTGTCCTCTCTGTCCTCTCTGTCTTCTCTGTCCTCCGTCCTCTCTGTCCTCTGTCCTTTCTGTCCTCTCTGTCCTCTCTGTCCACTCTGTCCTCTCTGTCCTATGTCCTCTCTGTCCTCTCTGTCCTCTCTGTCCTATGTCCTCTCTGTCCTCTCTGTCCTCTCTGTCCTCTCTGTCCTTTCTGTCCTCTCTGTCCTCTCTGTCCTCTCTGTCCTCTCTGTCCTTTCTGTCCTCTCTGTCCTCTCTGTCCGCTCTGTCCTCTCTGTCCTCTCTGTCCTCTCTGTCCTCTCTGTCCTCTCTGTCCTTCCTGTCCTCTCTGTCCTCTCTGTCCTCTCAGTCCTCTCTGTCCTCTCTGTCCTCTCTGTCCTCTCTGTCCTCTCTGTCCTCTCTGTCCTTCCTGTCCTCTCTGTCCTCTCTGTCCTCTCTGTCCTCTCTGTCCTTCCTGTCCTCTCTGTCCTCTCTGTCCTCTCTGTCCTTCCTGTCCTCTCTGTCCTCTCTGTCCTCTCTGTCCTTCCTGTCCTCTCTGTCCTTCCTGTCCTCTCTGTCCTCTCTGTCCTCTATGTCCTCTCTGTCCTCTCTGTCCTCTCTGTCCTCTCTGTCCTCTCTATCCTCTTTTGTGCTTGTGTTGCTGCTTGCTTTTCCAGATGTTTGCTGAACAATGAATATGGGGAAATAATTACCCATCCACCCACGCACACACACACACACACGTGCGCACAAGCATACACACACACACACACACACACACACACACACACACACACACACACACACACACACACACACACACACACACACACACACACACACACACACACACACACACACACACACACACACACACACACACACACACACACACACACAGCCTCAGTCGTAATAAGAAAAAATTATATATATTTTTAAAAACCACTGCCAATTCTTATTTGACACATATCTTAGATAATATTAGGATCAAAAGAGAGCAGTCTGGTGTGTCCACTACGTTCTCTCTGTTTAACATCAGCTACGTTACTTAGTTAGTTGGTGTTAGAGACAGGCTGATTCTACTCTATTCTATTCTTTACACGTGACAATATACCGGACCACACAGACATATACAATATAAATGCCAGCCTGATGCCCTAACCTCTCCAATAGAAGAGTAATGGTATGTGAGAGAGACGAAGCTATAGAAGAATAAACAAACAACAAATTAAAACTTTCCCCTTTCCCCATTTTGAAACCAAAGTTGTTACAGCCTCCAGTGACATCGAAACTGGGATGGAAACGTGTGTCACACACACACACACACACACACACACAGCGTAAGGAACAGAGCCACAGTAAGTGGTGTGTGCGTTCATCAGCGTTCATGAATGCATGATTGTCGTTGATATCTGTCTTTGCTTTTGATATACACTTTGTGTTAGACCTCCACGGAAACGGGATGGTACGACTCAATGTTGTTGTTTTTTTTTGCCTGATAATACATTTGTAACACCATTGTGTAACCAAGAATGACACCAGCTCATCTCAGGGAGCGTTATGTTATATTTTGCTAATGGGGGTTCCGCTAAAGTGGGAGGAGACAGGAGAGACGCTCAGACGGTGAATGTGTGTGTGTTTGTTCCCCCGGCCACTTTCTCACCAAACTGCTGTTCCTTCCCCCCCCCACACACCCACACATGACAGTTTGG
>CM051015.1:16869074-16871574 GCA_027704905.1 Muraenolepis orangiensis | reverse complement strand
ATTTTTTTTGTCACGGCCCCACTCTTGGTGAAAGAGTGAGGTAGTGGGCCATAAACCTGAAAGGCATTTTTAGTAGGATATTCAGCAATGAGGTGTAAGTATGTGTGGAATGCTCATAGAGCTCCGTGTTGACATGGGATAAACACAAAGCATGCTGGGATACGGCATGTGGGACCGATGCTACACTGGCTTCACCGGGTCTGACATATGGAGTGACCATTGGGGAAGGGTTAGGCCCGGACTTGGGGATAACTTATCTGCAATGAAATGAACAGAAAAAGCTGAAAACGGTATTTTAACAATGGCTATAAGAGTGAAAGTAGCATTTTAATCGGAACAATAGCAGTACAAGAAAAAGGAAGACGCTTAAGATACAGTGTGACCAATAAACCATTGGATGTACAGTTGTTTTTCTGCATTTAACCCATCCTAGTATTAGGAGCAGTGGGCAGCTATTGTATATACAGCGCCCGGGGAGCAGTGTAGGGGTCTGTTGCCTTGCTCAAGGGCACCTTGAGTCCTTAAGTCCAGCCAACAGACAGAGATATCCTTTCCTGTCCTGTTCTTGAGCAGACACACAATTCTGTGAGCTATTCATTATTTGATAAAGAATGCTTTGCCATTCTAACTGAAGATGCTAAGCGTGCAGTTTCTCCTTCATAGACGTGTCTGCCTGGTTCTCAGGGACTTCATCTGATGTGTTGGACACTTGAGGACGGCAGAGGAGGCTCTTCATCATCCACTGGCTCAGCCTGAGAAGAAAGAGACATCCCATTCAGCTACAGGGCGCTGGGTTATACCCAACGCACGCTTTCAATGCTAAAGATCTACGCAACTAATGTTTTAGACTTCTTGTCTTCTGCCCGGTGGAAATGGGCGGGAGGGCCAAGAGAAGACGCCCCTCCGGCGCCGTCGTCCTCCCTCTGTCGCGGTCCAGCATCCCCGTCTGCGTGGCTCGCGTTGGGCCTTGGCTGCCGTTCTCCACCGGTCCACCGGAGGCCCTCTGGTGGCGGCAGGTGTGATGGCAGCGGGTTTGGGATCTGCTTGCGCCGTCCCACCAGATGCAGCCACGGTCACAGAGTAGTTGTGGTTGTTTCTATCCACGCGCACGTCACACCTTGCATCCATTTCGGCCTCCTTGCCCCCCCTCAGATTCCGTGAGAAGAGTTCCGAGCCCAGTTGGGTCAGTGTCTCCGGTTGGTCAAGGTGGTCCAGATGCTTGAGAAGCCACTGACTACGATCTCATGGACATTTTAATGGACTGTGGGATCGGGTGTATCAATTATTATGGGTCACTAATGGCTCATTGTAGGGGTTGTCTTTTGTGTGTGTTTTGTGCACTTTTGTTGTTCTGTTTTTGCAGACCCTGTTGCATGCGCTGAACAAACTCCCCATTGGGGCCGATAAAGCTCTCTTCTATTCTGTTCTATGTCTGCCACAGCTGAAAGAGCTCGATAGTTCCCTGGGCAGTAAGGAACACACTGCTGCACTAGAACAGGTTGGGGAAGGTGAGGTCACGGCATGTAAAGTGAGTCACAGGAGCCACGTCATTCTATTCAGAGGTAGAGGTCTATTTCCAGAGCACAAAGGAAGGCCTTCATGAACAAAAAGAAGCCCAGGAGTAGACCCCTCCGGTTGTTGGCCGTTCGGTAGCCGCTACGGCCCGGGGCCCCTGCTTCCCCCCTCGTCTCCGGGGTCTCTGACGGCCGCCAGGTGACATGGATCTGAATGCTTTTTGTTTTAGACCTGGCCTGAGCTTTCCAAGGTGGGGACTCTTTCCAGCGTGCCGGGAGTGGAGTCATCGGCAAACAGTCTGGTCTGCGTCCCCCCCCCCCCCCTCCTCCCCAGCGGAACTGAGTGCCTTTTGTATCCGCTGGCCCGTCTCGCTGAGGGGATTTCAACCAGCCGCGACCCCCTCTGATCACGCCCAACACACACCCCCTGTGCCTAAGAACCTTCAAATAGATATAATGTTTTTTAAAGCGATCTCCGATTTTGCATACTTTTTACGTTATATCCTGTCACACGGTGATGCTGCATGGCTTCTCGTTTTCCTGTGGCCCGGTGTTTTAGACATTGCTTTCCTACGATGGCACTACCTCCCTTAAGAGGAAGAGGCAAGCGGCTCTCTTTAAAAGCTGGCCCTTCTTCTTCTTCTTCTTCTTCTTCTTCTTCTTCTTCTTCTTCTTCTTCTTCTTCTTCTTTCCTGCTATATGTCCTGACAGATACCCCGCCTCTGGTCCACAGGTGTGGCACCTTTGATGCATGAGTGTTAAAAAGCTCCGCCCAAGAATTTCGCCCCCAAGTAAATACATTAGACAGAATCGCTGTTTTTTTACTATTGGCTGCATGACTTCCTGAAACTATGAATTACGAAACATGGTCCATCTGTCGCGCTTGGAGCCAAGGTTATGAAAAGCGTATGTGTACCAATATTTAACGCTGTGGATGATGAAAAATTGCTTTTTTTATTTGGACGCGGTAGGGGCCTGCCTCTGTC
>CM051015.1:16849074-16866574 GCA_027704905.1 Muraenolepis orangiensis | reverse complement strand
TTCCTGACTGGGATTAAATGTTCTTCAGAACTATAATTATTTTCTTCCCCAAGAACACACCCAGGTACTTAAAACCATCTTTTTCTCCAGACCATGTTCTGGGGAAGAACTGGGAGACCGCCACTCCACTCACCGGCAGCGAGGGCCTCACTTTTCTTCCAATTTGCCCTCGCTGCCGATGCTGAACTAAAATCCCTCACGATGTCAACTAAAACGTCATCCTTCTGGTCTCTAATAAAAACAATGATATCATCTGCATACGCTGATAAAACCATGTTTCCATTAAAACAGGTAACAGGTAAAAACAGCCCTTGCAGTTTGGAGCGTATTTTGTTGAGGAGGGGGGTTCTAGGGAGAGTGCATAGAGCATGCCAGACAGAGCACATCCCTGCCGGACCCCCTCTACACACTCTAGAAGGAGCACACAACCCACCGTTGAACTTCAGCACACTCTCAATCTTATTGTACAACACCTTGATCTTGGCTATGAAACCAGCGCTGAACCCAAACTTCTCCATTGCTTTCCAGAGTAAGCTGTGCTCAACGCGGTCGAAAGCCTTTCCTGATCTAGTGAATCAGACCAGTCGAGGAGTTGGCCTCCTCGGAGACCTGAGGTAGTTCATTGCAGAACCCCCCCGGACAGAGTTTCCCCCTCCTCATACTCACTTGTATAGAGGGTGGAATCTGAGTTATTTATTAATATATTATTACTGCCAATTTGCACTATACGTATTGTTGTGTATTGTATATACCTACGTATTACTGTAATAATACTGTAAATTGTTCAATTCATCTACTCATCTATCAATACACTTAGATTCATTTAGAGTTATTTTAGTTATATTTTGTTTATAGTAGTTTTATTTAGTTAGTTTGTTGTTTAGTTTTTAGCTTAGGTATTAGTATATTTGTGTGTGCATTTATTCCCCCTGTGTCAACTGTTGCACCTTAATTTCCCTCGGGATTAATAAAGTTTCTTGAATCTTGAATCTTGAATCTTGAATAAAAACTCACAGCTGGCCTCCTGATCTGGCTTGGCTCTGTTATTTCCTGCCCTGTGTCTGACAGCATTCATTTTTCCCAGGCTGAAGAAGAAGCTAGTGGGAGCATCCGTCTCATTTGTGTTTAGAAACCGGGACCTGACCAGTGCACCCTGAACTTCAACGTCCAGCAGGTTGGCTAAAGCCATCTCTTTCTCTTTGAGGATTTCAATATATCCTCGATCTCCTGTGGTCTCACTTATTGTTTCTAGTTCCACTATATCACTCTCCAGGTATATCAAGCAGGGTAAATATATATATATAAATGTAAATGTGCATACAAGGTAGTGAGCATATGTAGATGTATAACATATATAAATGTATATACAGGAGCAGGGATATGCAGTTCTATAAACAGTTGGAGATTAAACTATATATGGCAGGTACAGTAAAGATGTGTACACGTTAACAGGTATCTTATTAAATATGTATACTGTAGAGAGGTAGGTCGTTTGTTTTATAGTTTGTTTTTATTTATTTAAAATTCTTTACAGTTGTGCTGTGCAATGACAATACATTTGAATCTAATCAAATCTAATCTTTAGGATCAGATGTCGGAAGAAGGCCGTGTCCATCACAAAGGACCTCAACCACCCTGGGCACCATCTCTTCTCCCCCCTACCGTCTGGTCGCCGGTTCCGCAGCATCCGTACAAGGACTACCAGGTTCAAGGACAGTTTTTATCCAATACTGGGACTTTAAAATGTTTTTTTTTTGCACAATTCAACACATGTACATATCATCTATCAGTCACTTTATTGTTCTTGTTATGTTAATTTGTATTGTGTACTAGTATAGAATTGTATAGGGAGGGAATGGGCAGTAAGCGTTCCATTGTACTTGTTGCATATGGCAAGTAAAAATATTGAATCTCAAAGAACAATAGTACTTCTAAAAGTTGGATGGATGGATCTAATTATATTTATCTATTTTTTTATTATTATAAATACATGTATTTGTATTAATATAAAAAAATTGTTAACATACTGTGCTTTAATCATTGGTATATTCTTATCTTAGTGGTCAGTTAGTGGTCGCTTAGTGTTGTGGCCCATTGAAGGTAGTTTAACTCCAACGCTTAGACAGACAGCTGATATATGTAAGGTAGTACACCTGAGTCACCACTAGGTGGTGCCCTGGCGCCAGGTATTCCCAGAAAAGTCCATTGTTTCTTTGGTTGGTTTCAGACATTGTAGTTCTGGTTCTTATGTTTATCGACCCGTCTGGGTCCTTAATGTCGTCATCTAATGTTGACCAGCAGACAGGCAGGTTAACATTACTGCAGCCGGGTCATTTGATTTAAAGTCAGGAGAAAACAAAGTTCCAAGTTTGGCCCCATTGAAGAAGCCACGTGTCCAGAGTGACTGCTTGTGCGCTCCACGTGCACCATGAAAACAACGCAGAGCACTGCAGTGAGCAGGCTGCTACCAGGCTGACAGGGTTACATATATAGACTAATAGATAGAGATTGGATTGGGACAGGGTTACATATATAGACTAATAGATAGAGATTGGATTGGGACAGGGTTACATATATAGACTAATAGATAGAGATTGGATTGGGACAGGGTTACATATATAGACTAATAGATAGAGATTGGATTGGGACAGGGTTACATATATAGACTAATAGATAGAGATTGGATTGGGACAGGGTTACATATATAGACTAATAGATAGAGATTGGATTGGGACAGGGTTACATATATAGACTAATAGATAGAGATTGGATTGGGACAGGGTTACATATATAGACTAATAGATAGAGATTGGATTGGGACAGGGTTACATATATAGACTAATAGATAGAGATTGGATTGGGACAGGGTTACATATATAGACTAATAGATATAGATTGGATTGGGACAGGGTTACATATATAGACTAATAGATATAGATTGGATTGGGACAGGGTTACATATATAGACTAATAGATAGAGATTGGATTGGGACAGGGTTACATATATAGACTAATAGATAGAGATTGGATTGGGACAGGGTTACATATATAGACTAATAGATATAGATTGGATTGGGACAGGGTTACATATATAGACTAATAGATATAGATTGGATTGGGACAGGGTTACATATATAGACTAATAGATAGAGATTGGATTGGGACAGGGTTACATATATAGACTAATATATAGAGATTGGATTGGGACAGGGTTACATATATAGACTAATAGATAGAGATTGGATTGGGACAGGGTTACATATATAGACTAATAGATAGAGATTGGATTGGGACAGGGTTACATATATAGACTAATAGATAGAGATTGGATTGGGACAGGGTTACATATATAGACTAATAGATAGAGATTGGATTGGGACAGGGTTACACATATAGACTAATAGATAGAGATTGGATTGGGACAGGGTTACATATATAGACTAATAGATAGAGATTGGATTGGGACAGGGTTACATATATAGACTAATATATAGAGATTGGTATTGGGACAGGGTTACATATATAGACTAATAGATAGAGATTGGATTGGGACAGGGTTACATATATAGACTAATAGATAGAGATTGGATTGGGACAGGGTTACATATATAGACTAATAGATAGAGATTGGATTGGGACAGGGTTACATATATAGACTAATAGATAGAGATTGGATTGGGACAGGGTTACATATTGTGACGCGTTAGCGGTGGTAGCCAGCTCCATATAGAAGACTGGACAATGTTCTTATTTGATAGCCAAACGATATATATAATTGATGTCCACTCTTAAAAACAATAAACCAGGGTGGCAAGCCCAAAACGATATTCCTCCAACAAAAATAGTCCGTGTCTCTCTCTGGCCCACGCTACTACTCGCCCTCTCACACACACCCCCACCTCCCGTCTTCCCCCCCCCCTCTCCTCCAACTCCCGTTCTAACTCTCGCGTGACTCTCTCACTCCCGTTCCCACGCAACCTGCTCCCCCTCCCCCTAGCGCTCGCAGCCAATGACCCTCTATAGTGGACACTTCCCCCTCAAACACATGCAGGTAAACAAACACACATACAACACCCAATGAACTCCCAAACCCCCTTTGTCCTGGAGGGAGACCCATGGTGGGCCAGGCCACAGCGTTACACTATATAGACAAATAGATAGAGATTGGATTGGGACAGGGTTACATATATAGCCAAATAGATAGAGATTGGATTGGGACAGGGTTACATATATAGCCAAATAGATAGAGATTGGATTGGGACAGGGTTTCATATACTGTATATATACAGTATATGAAACCCTGTCCCAATCCAATCTCTATCTATTTATATATACAGTATATGAAATCAGAGTTTCTGATGTTTGTATATATACAAACATCAGAAACTCTGAGCTCTGCTCTGGAGACCCCTGTTCAAGTCCTGGTGTAGTTGCGGGTCTAGTTGTGCCTATGCTTTGGCGTTAGTATGGGTGTGACTTCCCCCGCTGTGTGGTGGTGTGGACTGATGAATTATTGGGTCTCTGGTGTTTTATGCCTCTACATGTATATTTTTAAGAAAATCCTAACCAAAACACCTTTCCATATGCACACATGGAATACTATGTTTAACACTCTTAACCTGATTCCCATAAAAAACACATTGTGATAGTTTGTCTTACTTTACACATGATCATACTTAACACACTGTAATAGTTACCTGACCACATCATCATTAACAATACCAACCTCAGCAGGAATCAAACACAGGTCTCCAGAACTGCTAACCCACAGCTCTCACAACTACGCCAACTAGACGCTGGCTAATACCTGCTCTGAGTTTTTAACATTACAATTCAAATGACATAGTATCCAAAACGCTGTTGTGTTTCCAAACATTCCATCGGAGGTATCACTTGACATTACAATTAACAGGACATTGTTATGTTTCAAAAAATCTGATTCTGATGGAGAAGGCCCTCCACAAATTGACATCAGCGGGAATCGATTGAACGAACGTCTCCAAAGCCCAGGGTTCACCTCTCTGTTGCCGTTGTCTTTGTGTGACCACATAAAAAATACTTTTGTTCATCTTAAAGTGAACTAAAGTGATGGCTTTCTCTGTTCACATGATTATGAATAAGTTATTTATATTTCTGTAGTTTAAGGGAAAGGAAAACATCCCATTGTAACAGTTCACAGGTCACCTACTGAAGCTGAGATTTGAAGTACATTTGCTGTTGGCTCCAAAACTAATGAAGGCCAAGACCAAATGTACATGCTTATAAGAAATAAATCATGTTCTACGTTAGGGGGGGAAACACAGAAAGCATGAGATGAAATCAAAGGCAGCTAAATGTTCTCCAGGAGGAGAACCACACCCTGGAGAAGGTGTAGGCCCTGCAGTACCTGGTTGAACCACTGCTGGTCTGGTGTGTACACGGCCTAGTCCTGGACTGTATGTAGATCAACATTTATAATGTGCACTACTGTACATAGGGCCACTGCAATATTGTATACAGTATATACAATGTTATATGGTCCTTTTAAACCTGCTTATTTAGTTCAGATTAGTTTATTATATTTTATTATAAATTATATATTATTTTATTATATATTGTAAGAGTGACCGTGAGGATTGCTACACAATGTGTGTGTGACAAAATGACAATAAAGGCATTCTAATTCAGATTTACAGCCAAATAAGAACCCAATCTGAAACTCGTACTCGCACAGTAAGAAACACAACACACCCTTTTAATAACGTCACTTCATAAATCAACTTGTAATCATGATTCAGGTTACCCATGATTGTTCTGTATTCATGATTGGAGATGGAGGAGGGGCCCACAGCTCTTGGTCCGTCTTGGTCAGCTGTTGCCCGCGGCTCCCCAGCACAGCTGTTGGGGGAACAACAGCGCCCTCTGCTGGGCGTAGCTCCGCTGCTCGAATGCCCGCAGGTCGCACCACAGCTGGAAGTCCTGGTTTACACAGAGAGACACATTATGGGATGGATTAAAACCACTATTATTATATTCTGTCATGTGTTTATCTATTTCAGGCTATTATTTTGTATCGTTTAATTGTATTTTTATCACTTTTTCGATTATCTTCACTTCAGTTGTAAAACACTTTGAACTCTTGTGCTGTATAAATAAAGTCAACAAGTGGGAGAGCGTCCACCCAGATGTATGATGGACAGATCCCCTGTGTGTGTGTGTGTGTGTGTGTGTGTGTGTGTGTGTGTGCGTGTGTGTGTGTGTGTGCGTGTGTGTGTGTGTGTGTGTGTTTGTGTCTGCATGCATGCGTGTGTGCGCATGTGTGTGTGTGCATCTCACCTGCAGCCAGGTATGTCCCAGGGCCTTCCCCGCACTGAACCTCCTCCTCACAGACACCTGGAGCAGGTTTCTGATCACACTGACCGCTGGGGGGGGGGGGTTTAGAGTTTAGAGGGCATTTACGCATGCAACTTGCACACACACACACACACACGCGCGCACACACACTATATCAACCTCTCTCCTATGATATTATATTAGATTAGATTCAAATCTAATCTTATCATAGGAGAGATGTTTATATATAGCGTGTGGGCTCAGCTTCAGACATGGTGGCTATCGCTACCTTAGCTAACGGCGACATCCTTCGGTACGATCCTGTGACTTACTTACACACAAATGCACAACTGGTTATGGCCCCTCCCTATCTGCAAGAAGTCATCACTCTACAAACCTCCACAGCAGCACCCTCAGAGCTGCTCCTCAGGGCCCCCTGCACTAAGCTCCTACTACTCCTACTACCGGGAACCACTGACCCTCTGGACTCTTTTAAGACAGGCCTAAAAAACATTTTTATTTAGGAAGGCCTTTTCATGTTAAAACTAGTGTTCACTATTGTTTGGGGCGGCAGTAGCTCAGTCTGTTGGGACTTGGGGCTTGGGAACCGGAAGGTCGCCGGTTCAAGTCCCCGAAAAACACATGGGCACTGCCGATGTGCCCTTGAGCAAGGCACCAGACCCCCTACACTGCTCCCCCGGGGCAGCTGTAGATACAATAGTTGCCCACGGCTCCTTTATACTAGGATGGGTAAAATGCAGAGAAACACATTTCACTGTATGTTTACATGTATGTGACCAATAAAGAGGATTCAATCCTCACGATTTAGATTTAGTCATTTTATTTTGTGTTTCTTTGCTATGTTGTTAACCTTGTAAGCACTCTGAGATTCTTGTGAATGAAAAGTACAATACAAATAAAATGCTTTGTTTATTATTTATTCATTACAGTAGCCATCGTGGCCATCGTCCCTAGTGTGGATGCGGTTGCCACGGTAACCCAGTTCCTCTCCCCCCCCCCTACCTTCCCGGGAGATGGCGGCCCAGGGCTGCCATGGGTACATGAAGGCGGCGTTGGTGATCTGTTGGCCCACGTCCTCGTCCTCGTTGAAGGGGAAGGTGCCGCTGAGGCTGGCTAGCCGCCGCTGAGGCTGGCTAGCCGCACAGCACAGCACCTCGGGCGCCAGGCGTGCCCACCACTGGGCGGCGGAACAACTTCTCGCCGACGATGCGGGCGAAGCCGAAGTCGCACAGCTTCACCTGTGGGGGGGGGGGGGGGGGGGGTCATGTGACTCGTGTGGCCAATTGGCGATGAGGATTTTAGTTACATTTATTTATTTATTTTTTTGATTTTGAAACTTGAAGCTTGTAATGGGGCAAACCCGCTCACACCTGGTGGTGCAATAAGGGGCCCCATTAATTAACACTACTGGACACTTACCATTATATACTCCTATTAACAATATGTAAACCAAACATTTAAGTTAGTGAGTGGGTGAGTGGGAGTGAGAGAGTGAGTGTGAGAGAGAGTAAAAGAGTGAAGAAGAGAGTGAGTGAGAGTGCGAGAGAGTGCAAGATTAAGAGAGTGAGAGAATGAGAGAGTAAGATAGTGAGACAATGAGAGAGTGAGTGATTGAAAGAGTGTGAGAGTGAGAAAGAGTGAGAGAGTGAGAGCACCTGCATATACACACACACACACACACACACACACAACTGATTTTTTCTTTTATGTATATGGTTGACCTCAGTGTCGACAAAGACAAAGACAGAGATTATAAACTACCACTTGTTAATAACAAGACAGAATCCCATAAAATATTTGCATTTTAGGACACTTAATGTTGTTTAAGTAAGGAAAGGGTCTCTATTTTGTAAAGATTTGTAGTTGCCTCCACCATCGAAGACAGGAGGAGGTTATGTTTTCACCCCTGTTTTGTCACAATGGTGTGTGGTGAGGTTGGACCCAGAACGCAGGCGGAGACCAGAACAGGGAGAACAGGGGTTTTATTACGGCACAGAACACAATCGACAGTTATCTCCAGGACAGACGAGGGATCTGGGACCGGGAGGTCGAGGTGCGTCAAGCCGACAGGTAGCAGACGTAGGGATAGTTGGGACAGGCGATGGGTCGGGTTACCGGGAAGTCAGGTGCGTCGAGGTGCGTCGATCGTCTGGACCGACGAGGGGCTGGAACAGCAGACGAGCGGGCTATCTCTCTGATAGTCCGTAGCAGGGGGGTCAGAACCAGGGATGAAGGTCACCTGGGGACTGGTAGTGTACCGGTTACACACAGTACGAACGAGCGGCGTCTCTCACTGACGCCGCGGTATAAATAGCCCCCAGGTGAGATCAATGGCAATTAGCCACGGTAATGGTTGGCAGGTGTGTGTGCGCCTCTAGCGCACGCGGCCTGGCAACGCCCCCTGTCAACCACCGTAACCGTGACATGTTTGCTAGATAACTCTTATAACTCAGTCCTTTATGATGGGCATGGCCTTCTTCCGACATCTGGTCCTACAGATCTCCTCAATGCTTGGAAGTTCACACCCGATGATCTCCTCTGCCGTCCTCACGACCCTCTGGATGGCTTCCTTGTCCTGTGCAGTGGTGTTGCCGTACCACACAGTGACGCCACCCGTCAGGACGCTCTCTACGGTGCCACAGAGGCGGAGATGGGAAGGGAGGGGGAGGGGGAGGGGGAGGGAAGAGGGAGGGGCCTGACCTGCGTGACCAGGAAGCGCGTGTTGCGTTCCGGTGGACAGGATGACCTCCAGCATGTCCCCGTGGACCTTCTCCATTACCACAAACACGTGCTCCGCTGTCTCAAAACATGGCCTCCATCGCTACCACCCCCAGGTGGGACAGATTCTGGGGGGAGACACACACACTCACACACACAGACACATACAGATACAGAGAGACAAACACACACAAAACACACACACACACACACACACACAGAAACATACATAGACACATACACACACACACACACAAATACACACACATACACAGAGACAGAGAGACACAAACACGCACACACATACACACACACACACACACACACACACACACACACACACAGAAACATACATAGACACATAGACACACACACACAAATACACACAAATACACACAAATACACAGACACATACACAGAGACAGAGAGACACAAACACGCACACACATACACACACACACACACACACACACACATAAACATAGAGAACAATGTTCAATGTAGAGGACTATAGGACCCTCGTTCCCTACTCCCTACTTCCTCTCTAGTAGTTCAATGTAGAGGACTATATAGTGGAATCCTTCCCTCATTCCCTACTCCCTCTCTAGTAGTTCAATGTAGAGGACTATATAGTGAAATCCTTCCCTCATTCCCTACTCCCTCCCTAGTAGTTCAATGTAGAGGACTATATAGGGAAATCCTTCCCTCATTCCCTACTCCCTACTCCCTCTCTAATAGTTCAATGTAGAGCACTATATAGTGAAATTCTTCCCTCATTCCCTACTACCTACTCCCTCTCTAGTAGTTCAATGTAGAGGACTATATAGTGAAATCCTTCCCTCGTTCCCTACTCCCTCTCTAGTAGTTCAATGTAGAGGACTATATAGTGAAATCCTTCCCTCGTTCCCTACTCCCTACTCCCTCTCTAGTAGTTCAATGTAGAGGACTATATAGTGAAATCCTTCCCTCATTCCCTACTCCCTACTCCCTCTGTAATAGTTCAATGTAGAGGACTATATAGTCATAGAAACAAGAAAAGGGCAAAAACGTAGGTGAGAACCGTAACTTGTTGAGGAAAGCACACTAGACAGAACTAGAACTACTGTGCACCAGTTATTACCGGTTATGGAACTGGTCACAGGTAATTGAATTAAATGAATCACATCTTAACCTCCGGTGAGAGTGTTATGATTCTGAAGGCTCCTACTTGCCTCAAAGAGTCCAGCCAGCAGCTGGTCAGCGACCCGGTTCTTCTCTGTGAGCTTGGAGGGGTTCTGTACCGCAGGCAAAAGCCATAAAGGAGGACGAGACCACGTACTGACAGCAGCCCAGGTGGGTCAGCTTCACCACACTGGAACACCCGAGACACCAGAAACACACCACAAAACAAATACTTATTTATTTAATATTATATATATATATATATACATATGTATATATATATATGTATATAATATCATATTAAATGATGTTACTGTGTGTGTGTTATTTAACTTTAACTTTAACGTGCTTTGGGTACTTAGAAAAGCGATGTATAAAGTGAATATGTGGTTATTATTATTATTACTTGATACGTGTTCTATTCAAATTATACTAGGGCCACCGCAATATGTTTACATACAATTGTTTATTTCTTTATAACCTGTGTTCTTTATAATCATTTATATTTTTCAATTGTTGTTCGTAAGAGCGCCGTGAGGACAATTTTGTTGTACTTGTATGACAACGACAATAAAAAATTTTGATACTGTACCATCAGCGAAATATTATAGTTTCCTTTTTTGGACAAGAGTACTTTATAATGTACGGGATTCGGTATAAGAGATATGTAAACTACATGTCGCCAAAGTGGACCTCTAGCAGTGCTGGAGTGATTTTAGTGATTGAAATACCTCGACGGGTGCTGTATATGGACCTTAAGTGGCCAAAACGTACAGTTTGTTCACATATCTTTCCCCTTCTTACTTCTTAAGAGAGGTGATCCAAAAGGTTGTGGCTTGATACGGACGGTCAATTGACAGGCCTGCTGTGCTATGTTGCAGTAAAGTGCATGGGAATAAATAATGTACAGTGGTTAAATAACATGTAAAAACAGTCTACTAGGTATAAAAACAGGTATAAAATTACTTATAGAGTAGATACGAGATATGTGCAGAATTATAGGTATATATTTATGCAGGTAAGTACACAAGTATCAACATGTTGTGAGCAGGGTTATGCAGTTATATCAAAAAGATAAATATATATAAATGTATATACAGCAGGTAATGAGCAGGGGTATGCAGTTATATCAACAGTAGATTAATGTATTCACGGTAAATACAGTAAAAAGTATGAAAACAATAACTTTGTCAACTAAGGTAGAGGTAATATGTTATAATTACACAATTATTAAGGATACCAGATGTGTTCACTGAAATGATGTGCGAGTTCATGGTTCTGATCCATTCTGACCCGGACCACGTTCCAAGGACACTAAACTACTAAAATGGCGGCCATTTTCCCGTATTGTTGTCATGTATATTTATGTTCTATTGTACAAGCGCGGGAATTCTTACTTAGTTTTGGTTTTTGAATTAAAAAAATAAATAAGCCTTGTTTTTATGAACGAAACCTTGGTAACCTTGGTAACCTCGGTACCGACCAACCCCCGAGCGTCATTTTTCGGTTAACCGTCATCAACGAAGATGACGCGTCGCCACCTTCAAACCTAAATGACATATCAAATCAATTTGTTTATGCTGTTTCTATGACAACCAGCGCCTATAAGTTCCGAGCGGCGATCGAGTAGCGCTGAGTTGTATATTGAGGAGGAGAGCGGAATGTAAGAACTTAACTTTAGCTCTATGACATTATAATAACTTGTATTGACACACGTATGAACGGATACCTGAGGCTACACTGTAAGACGTTAAGTTATAGCGTGCGAGAGGGAGTTCGAGGGAGATATCGATTATAACCGTGAATATTGAATATTGAATATCAACGCAGCCGCTGCACGCGCACGACACATTATGAACGTCGAATTGTTCGCTAACTTTGAGCTAACATTGTAGCCCCGTGTCTTTAAATCGGTGAAACCGTCGTGTTTTACAAAAGTGAATTATCATTTGGTAAATACGTTATTTGGTAAACAATTACACGATTATTAAGGATACTCGTTGATGTGTTCACTGAAATGATCTTTGAGTTCATGGTTCTGATCGATTCTGACCCAGACTACGTTATAATAATAATAATATTAAATTATATTTATAATGCACTTTTAATTTGCGTGGGCAAAACTCAAAGTGCTACAGAGTAAAAATGGTTTAAATAAAACAACAGAATAAAAGCAGCGACGTTTACGTCGACATGGCAACCAGTGGGTTTTTTAAAAATCGAGTGAAAAGCTATTCTAAAAAGATGTGTTTTTAGGCCTTTTTAAAAACATCCAAGGACACAACTACTTCCCGTTTTGTTTTCATGTAGATTTATTTTCTATTGTACAAGCGGGGAAAACGACGTGTGTGTGTGTTACAGTACAGTTGTCATCGGTGTGTGTCTCTAAACAGTATTCATTTGACCTCCCTCTCTCTCCCTTTGCCAACTACAGAATATCACAATGACCATGGAGAACTACTTAGTGTTGGGCAACCTTGGAGAAGGCTCTTTCGGAAAGGTCTGGAAGTGTCGGCCCAAGAACTCCAGCGGGCGCCATGTGGCCGTCAAGGAGTACTTGGACTGCAACATCGAGCGCAACATCACACGAGAGATCATGCCACTCACGGTGAGCAACTCTTGTTCCACTTACTAGTGTTTATTTCATTAAAATACATGTACAACTATATTCACAGCTAAATAAATCCCTCAATTGATATATTCTGAACTCAACTGTCCATCTGCTGCCATGTCACAGAGTGGACTCTGTGACATACATATGCTCACTTGTATATACATTTACATCTATATATTAGTATCCTGCTTTAAATAATAGCATACCCCTGTTAAATGATCACCTACCTGTATATACACATATACCTATTATTATGCTCATATCACATTTATACCTAGACTGTCTTTTAACCTGTAAATTTAAACTGTAAATTATATTATATTACCATGCACTTTACTGCAACATTTGCGCTCTGGTTAGATGCTAAATTATTTTCACTGTATTTGTGCTGTGCGATGACAATAAATTTGAATCTAATCTAATCTAATCTAATCTAATCTAATCTAATCTAATCGAATACAAAACCAGAGGTTACCTATAGATGTGCACCTTTTAAGTCCCTTTATGTTTCTGTGGAACAGAGGCTGAGACATCACAACCTCCTGAAGGCGTTCGGATGGTTTGTAGAGTGGGGCAAACTCTTCGGCGTCTTCGAGCTCATGGACCATGACTTGATGTCCGAGCTGAGTGGCGGATACATGGGCCATGATGCACTCAGGAAGTACACCTTCCAGATACTCCTGGGGACGCACTTCCTACACAGCCGAGACGTAAGTAGTCTTTATCTCTTGACTTCACTTTAGCTGCATGTCTCCAACCGTCATCTACTAACCGTGCCAACAGAGGTGGGAACACCAGGTGGCAGAAAGTATAAAAATCTTATTTTTAATAAGACTTAATAAGATTCTCTCATTGACATCTTACACAAGGACAATGAGAGAGTCAAATGAGAAGGCTCTGTTTATGGTAAACATGCAGGACTTATTCCTAAACCTTTAAACTCTCATTTACATTCAACACATGTACATATCATTTAACAGTCACTTTGCTGCTCTTTTTTTGTTTATTTTTATTGTATATATTATTTTTATAGTATTGTTTTGGAAATGTATGTGTGTACTGCTTTGGACCCATAGCACCACTGCTAAATGAGTTGCATCTGCTCTACAAATAGGATAGAAAATTGAAAAATAGATGCAAAATTGCCATAAAACCTAAGATCCCTCCCTTTGCAAGCCTTGTCTAAACATATTGTTTTCCTAATTAGATCATTCACCGGGACCTCAAGCCAGACAACTTTCTGGTGTCCAGGTCCGGTGTGTTGAAGGTGGCCGACCTGGGCGGTTGGATCTGCCGGGACATGAACTGTGACTGTGAAGGTCCCAGGACTGAGCAGACCCCCTGTAGCTTCTCTTCTCCGGTCTCCGTAGACCACGCACACCACACGTGGTGAAAAGGGCCCAACAACGCCTGTATTACCTCAGGCGTCTGAAGAAATTCAGCATGGACCCCCGCATCCTGAGAACATTCTATTACGGCACCATGGAGAGTGTTCTTACAGGGTGTATCACCGCCTGGTACGGGAACTGCACCGCACTCGAGCGCAGAGCGCTTCAAAGGGTGGTGCGGACGGCCCAGTATATCGTGGGAGGTGAGCTCCCCTCCCTCCTGGATATATACAACCAGCGGTGCGTGGCCAAGGCCAAACGCATCATAAAAGACAAAGCCCACCCCAGCCACGAACTGTACTCACTGTTACCGTCAGGCAGGCGATACCGCAGTATCAAGTGCCGTACAAATAGACTCCGAGATAGCTTCCACAGTCAGGCCATCAGGCTGCTGAACAAGGGCGTATAGCATATAACAATGTATATTACATTACATTGATTTTCTATTTGTATTCTATTTTTATCTTATTTTTATAACTGCTGTCTGTCGTCTGGTATTGCACATAAGATTTTCACACCACTGCTTTATACTTTGAACTGTGAAGTGACAATAAACTTGACTTGACTCCTTTCTCCTCCTACTCTATTCCTTTGTTACAGTAAAATCTGCATAAGAGTCCAATGTTGTGTCAGTGCTTCCTTCCAATCCTTTCACTCTGTTTAGGATTAAAAAATGTGATTTGTCTTACGGCTTCTAAATATAAAAGGTAAAACTAACAACAGAAAGACATTCTTAACACACACAAATACATGTATATATGCATGTCAGGTTGTCCTTAACACATCAACCACAATGTTACCGCTAAATAATGTGGGATCAAAGATGGGAATTCTCAGTCCAACGCAATGCATTCTGGGATTATTTTCTGTTCATTATCAAGAGGCCATCTGAGGACCAATGGAGATGAATGTGTGTGCGGGTGAGTTTAGCATGTGTAGCATCTCGCCCGTTGTAACTGCCATCGTAAATGAGCCAGAATACACATAATTACACTTAAATAAACACACACGCGTGTTACAATTACTTTGTCAACTATAGGTAGAGGTAATGTTGTGTTCAGATCTTTGCTCTATTCTGCCGATCCTGGGATACACATATTAACTGTGCTCCAACCGGGGAAACGGAGAAGCCCCGTGCGTAACAAACGAATCAAAAGAGAATTTAGAATCATAAAATATTTAATAAAGACTGCTGAGATACAATTCAAAACAATATTCCATGGAACAAGAGAGCCCCATAACACACGTTTAACCTGTTGAGACTCTGCCTGGTCTTCGCCTGGTCCTTCTCGTCATCTTGTCTCACCGGGGCTGGAGTTTCAAGGCCCGTGTGAAGGGAGAAGGTTCTGGTGGTTGGCTGTAATCTGTTTCTCAAGGTCCATGTGAGGGGGAGACAAGATTCAAGATTCAAGATGACTTTATTTATCCCGAGGGAAATTAAGGTGCAACAGTTGAAACGGGGGGAATAAATGCACACCAAATAATATTTGGTGTGCATTTATTCCCCCCGTTTCAACTGCCTTTCGAGTATATTAGTATATTTGGCAAATATACTAATACCTAAAAACGAAATAACAACAAACTAAACTCAACTAAACTAGTATTAACTAAATGAACTCTAAATTAAATCTAAACGTATTGACAGAGACTGTTCGGGGCCGAAACCACCTGCCATCTTCTTCTTTGTCTCTACCTTCCGAGAGGGTAGAGACACCACCACCACCGTTACACCACCTAGACACAGATGCGCTCACACCACCTTCAACTGCCCAACACACTTCTTTATGCTGCGGAGTAAATACAGCAAAGCTTCACACACTGTTCATCTAAAGGGTGGAGTACATGGGAAAACATTCTTAATTATATGTTTAATACTTTTGGTGATTTTGGCGTATATCGATTGTGCATGGATTTTCTTGATTTACACCACATACATAGATGGCAATAATATATATATATATATATATATATATATATATATACACAGCAGTGGTGAAGCGTCAGGGCCTTCAAGGTATTCAGAGAAGACCCTGGAACTCTCAGATGAAACAAACAAAATTGAATTAATTGTATTAATAAAATGTAATACAATTTAATCAAATTTAATCAAAATTTAAATCAAATGAATAAATGACAATGGTATCTGTGTTGTTATCTGTTATATTACAGTGTTACCTTGATTTGTTTGTCTTTCTCGGTCCATGCACGACGCATTTGAGTGGTTTTGTGTTGGAAAAACAATGCAACCAATCAGATATTTTTCTAGGTTGCTGGGAAGAATATCCTTCAACCAAAGTATTCCCGATGACTTTGGCCCTCAGACTGAATGAGAGCGTACGTTTGGATTGACAATTTGATCAACCAATCATATCGTGATTTGTAGCCAATGGGCGTATTCTTTCAGATTTCCCCACAGCTCAATAGGGAGCTAGAAGGTCGACTGGCTGGAGCGAGAGGGGATCTAGCGTAGTGCTACGTTGTTTCTACGTAGGATTTTACGTAAAAATGGCGAAGGCGAAGATGATGGGCTGTTACTTCACCACATGGACACTGCTTTACCAACTATGGTACACTTGGAAATTGGCTGCGACAATCTTACATCTTCCTAAATGAGATAAGGCATAAAGTGACTCCGCCGTGACGTCAGTCTGACTAGAACAACGGAATTTTCGAATGGGGTGGGAGCAGGGGTTCCCAAAGTGGGGGTCGCGGGACCCCGAGGGGGGGTCGCGGGACCCCGAGGGGGGGGTTCGCAAGATGTTTTCAGAATCCTCTTGATGTGACCCATGAGGTTTATTTTTATTATTATTCTTTTTTTATTATTATTATTCTTATTATTCTTATTATTTTTTTATCATTTGTATTATTATTGTTAATAATAACGTGAGTGACGGTGATAGTGTGTGTGTGTGTGTGTGTGTGGGGGGGGGGGGGTCGCCAGTCTCCAGTCTGTTATTTTGGGGGTCGCGGGCTGAAAAGTTGGGGAACCCCTGGTCTACAGAAGGTCCAGTTGTGATAGACACGCTTCGCCACTGATACACAGGTATATATATATTGTATGAAATGCTACGATGAAGAAAGAAGAAGACTTTTTTGACTTTTGCAAAAACACTTTATTTACATACGATCAATTATACATTCTTCAAATAAAGTGCTTCATTGTGCAAAAAAAAAACAACAAAAAAAAAACCAATCACTCAAAATAATACATTAAAACCTAGGTCTTAAAAACTTGTGCAAAGTGCAAATCTTCATCCACAACAGAACACACGTCTAGACACACGTC
>CM051015.1:16834074-16841574 GCA_027704905.1 Muraenolepis orangiensis | reverse complement strand
TCACAAAGCACTTTGGAGTGTGTGTGTGCGTGCGTGTGTGTGTGTGCTCAACAGTTGTGGACCGATGCAATGTACCATACGTGCTGCTTATTCTAGGGCCACAAACATGTAAACGTTTTCCCCTTAATCTGACGTGTGTGTGTAATTCGGGTCGTCTTTTTATTATTGTGCAAATCGTTTCCTAAATACGTGTAAAAACTAGCAGTGTGTTAAATTTAAAAGTGAAAGTTAATATTTGATAGGTGATGGTGTGTGGGTGTGTTAGGTTCCTGGTACAGGGAGGAGGGAGGGGCTGTTTACACGTGGTTTGTCATCATTTTCACTGAGCTTTACATGTCCGTACGTCTTTCCAAGGCAGAAAAGAAAACTGACATTTAACATTTAACGACGGCTTCTACGAACAAGGGTGTGTGTGTGTGTGTGTGTGATTGTAAACTCTCTGTCCGGGAGTGCCATGCCAGTTTGTTCCCTAACAGCGGGGAGTCTGGGGACAGGGAAGCTGCTTTGTTTTCGTCCAGTTCATCTGGACAACACACACACACACACGCACACGCACACACGGGCGGTTGCGTAATATCAGGGTGACCAGGGATCCACTTAGCAGCCATGAGTGTTGAATGTCATCTCTGAGCCCTGCCGGGCCAGAGCAGGCTAGACAATAATTGATCTGCTTGTTTTGTGCTGTCCGCCATGTGTCATAAAAGGCTAATGAATCAATAACATGATTATCGGCTCATGCTTTTTTGGCCTATACACACACACTGTCCCCAGTTTCTCAGAGAAGCATGCTTAATAACTGGATTTGTCTTGTTGACAGCAGTTGTTTTGACATTTGGCTCCGCAATCATCACAGCCATTAATACAATACATATGTTTTGATTTATCACAGGGCGTATGCTTTTTATGCTTTTATTTTGAAGAAGTCTGTAAGTTGGCTCACTAGGTAGCCTAAAGGCCTACATATGTTTTGCCTTCAAGGGCACCCATCTGCACTATTGTTGTTCGTCCAACACTTAAAACACAAGGGTGCGTTTGTTTTGTCCTCCAGGAGATGGCTGTGGCCCCAGCGTGTTGGGTCCCAGCAGCGGGACCTTGTCGTCTCTGGGCTACCCGGGGACGTACCCCAACCACACGGTGTGCGAGTGGGAGATCAGCGTGCCCCGGGGTCACAGGGTGCACTTCCGCTTCGCCGAGCTGGACATCGAGGACACCAACTGCCAGGTCAACTACCTCCGCCTCTACAACGGCGTGGGACCCCAGCGCAGCGAGATCGGTGAGCAGGGGGAGACGTTTTGGGTGGAGATACGGAGCCTGGGCTACTAGAGGGCCCTCAGTAGAGCGAGCGCATACCCCTGCCACACCAAAAAGTCCCCTGTCCCCTGATCTGCGACAAAATCGAATCAACTGTTCCATGGCCCATAAGTAATCTAACCACCGAGTTTGGTCCAATTCCGTACAGAACTTTTCTGAGCTTTCTTGCTTACAAGACAAACAAACGGGGGCGAAAAACGATATAATATACTATATAACTATATATATAGTTATATATAACTATATATATAACTATATAATAATACTATAAATAATAATGATACTACACGTTATTTAATCCTCGTACTATTTGCAGTTATTTATACTTTTATCTATAGCAATGTACAGAGACGTCGGATAACCGCAATTGAGCAGCATGTAAGGGTTAGGCGTCTTGCTTTAAGGATTCGTACTAGGGCCTTAAAGCAATGGGTTGAACTTTAACTTGATCTCAAAGCCGCCTTAAAAGCAACAAAAGACGTACGCTACCAAAGCATTAGCGAGGCTATGTGGCTAATCTGAACGTGTGTCTGTATCTCTCTCTCTCTCTCGCTCTGTATCTCTCTCTCTCTCGCTCTGTATCTCTCTCTCTTTCTGTCTCTCCCTCCGCTGTCCCTCTTGACACCGATGTCTCCGACAGTGAAGTACTGTCGGAGAGGCCTGGATGCGGACCGGCCGGTCGAGTCCACGGGGAACGAGGTGACGGTCCAGTTCATGAGCGGGAACCACCTGGCCAGACGGGGCTTCTACCTGTCCTACTCCACCACGGAGCACTCAGGTATGTGGGTGGTGCTGGGTTGGGTGTGGTGAGGGGGTGAGGTTGTGGGTCACACTTGTCTAATGACGTATGTCTGCTTGTGTGTGAGTGATCCAGCGTTTCATGTGTCTTCTCACACCAGGGCTATTAAAACAATTAAGACTAATACGGTCAAATTAACAATATGGCCAAGTGCAATAGCCACATCGCAGGAGGTGTTTGTTTTGGTTTGTTTTTGTTGATAAAGTGTCAAATGTTGTCTGTAAATGTGTTTCACTGTTATGAATGAAGTACCGCGTAGCGCTGCAGAGATGCCCTGACGTGCACGTTGTTTTCCCCAAAAATGTAACAAAACATGTTTCTCACAACATGTCACATCATGCTATTTTTTTTCGGTGAAAATTTAAATTGTTGATCACGAAACACACGCCATCATTCCCACACATGGTGAACATATCGTACCCGCAACAGCTTTCAAAATAATAGCTTTATGCTTTAGCCCTACATCACACACACACACACCCCCCCAGTGTCAGTGGATGTGTTCACTGAGGTGGAGGAGGTCATACATTAACTACCATCAAATGGTAGCAGATGCTCACTTTAACCCTTCACTGATTCACACACACACACACATTGACAACCATGCTTGACCAGCTTGGGGACCGGACCAGCAACTCTCGTGTCAGCAAGACTCTTAAGAGTCCTCTAGAACTACTACATGGCATGCGGTATGCCTATATTTATGTGTCATGATATTACCCATATTTACCATTTTTTTTGGTTTCTGGACACATTTGGGAAGCTGGACAAATCTCCATGGCCAAACACTGGGCAAATTACACTTTGGGTGAATGGAAGTGAAATGAGTGGTCCCCTTGGTTTGTATGTAGGGTTCTGTTCCAGAACATCAGATTAAAGGGTTTAGCAAGGGGGGGGGGGTACCCGGGTCTGCGATTCAGCCGCCATGGAACCAGAAGCCAAGTGGGAGTGTTCATGATGAAGGGTTTGCTCAAAGTGTGTGTGTGTGTGTGTGTGTGTGTGTGTGTGTGTGTGTGTGTGTGTGTGTGTGTGTGTGTGTGTGTGTGTGTGTGTGTGTGTGTGTGTGTGTGTGTGTGTGTGTGTGTGTGTGTGTGTGTGTGTGTCAAAGGTTGTAGTCGACTTGTGTGTGTGTGTGTGTGTGTGTGTTGAATGCATCATGAAGGCAGCCACTGCACTAAGAGAGAGAGAGAGAGATTGCATGAGGATGTAGCTTCACAGAAGCACTCTCTCCTTGCTCTACTCTGTCTGGTTCTTGTCATGTCGCGCTCTCTCTCTTGTGTGTGTGTGTGCATGCATGTGTGTGTGCTATGGGAACACACGGCTCCTGTTGGTGTTTAGTCGGCATGGCTGCTCTGTGTTGTGTGGTTAGAGTGCACAAGACAGAACAACTAGCCGATACAAAGGAAGATGAATGTCTTAAGATCTTAGGATCTTCCAGTGCGAGCGCTAAGAGGCTACTCTGAAGAATGAAGTTAGCGGTGGCGTAATAGAGGGTTATACCGGAATAGACCCATTGCCTGTGAAACCAGCAAGTCAGCAAGTCTATTCTCTTCTGATAAGATATCCCGTTACAGACGGGACATTATCAAACCAAGCCCGTCAGTCGGCCCCAGTGATATCGGATCCCCCCTTTCCGGTCTCAGCGGTTGGAGCCCGCGATGCCAATGCAATATCAATACCATTGATACTGTAACGAGAGACTGGGGATGACCTTGCGATGGTTTTCAATGCGAGTTCATAGCTGGAAAGTAGTCTGGTGTTTCTGATTGGCATTCGATTTAGTTTGAGCCGAGTGACGTGACCGCGTGACTGTGTGACGCCGTCTACCACTACCGGCGTGACCTCCTGACATGACCTCCTGACTCGCCTCCTGTTTGTTGGTTTCTGTGTCTTGTTTATCCGTTAGCAAGATAGCTTTGAAAGTTATGCACATAATCGGACAAAACTTGATTGGGCTTTGAAGCAGATCCCGATCTGAATCCGGATCCATGGGACTTTTGGCGTGGCGGAGGTAGGCGCTCAACTGATAAGACCACTAGTTTTATTTGAAACCATCCGGCTGTTTTAATCCTAGTGGGCTAGAAATGCTTCTCTGGCGGTTAGTGTCGCTGGAGAGGCTAGCGACCGTGTCGCGGTACAAGTGTTAACAATCGCATGCAACGTACAACTGTGTTGTTTTAGTTTGAATCGTGTCGGGCGGACACCATTTTGGTTTAGATTCTTGGAGCCGATGGACAAGCATGTCTGGTCAACCGGGGGATGATCCATTGTTTGCGTACGGATACGTTGCCATGACACCCACGGTCACACACACACACACACACACACACACACACACACACACACACACACACACACACACACACACACACACACACACACACACACACACACACACACACACACACACACACACACACACACACACACACACACACACACACACACACACACAACACAGATGAGGCGTGGGTGGATGCGACTTTCCCCGGCTAAGTAAATCAATGGCATCACTACGGTGAAGTGTGTGTGTGTGTGTGTGTGTGTGTGTGTGTGTGTGTGTGTGTGTGTGTGTGTGTGTGTGTGTGTGTGTGTGTGTGTGTGTGTGTGTGTGTGTGTGTGTGTGTGTGTGTGTGTGTGTGTGTGTGTGTGTGTGTGTGTGTGTGTGTGTGTGTGTGTGTGTGTGTGTGTGGTGGCGTCTCTTACTCACTGCTTGGCTAACTGGGGTGAATTGGTTGTGTTGTGGTCAAGACAAAAGAAGAATGACCACCACCACAGCAACTCATCCTCATCCTGTTGCCCATATATGGGCATGTTTGGAAACCCCCCTCCCCCACATGGTCCCATTATGTTGGGTTAAAGTGATTACAGGGGTCTATTTACCTCTGGTCAGGTGACTAAGGATGCTTAACATCCATAGTCGTTGGTCAATGTCTTCCAACTCAATCCCTAGTGCTGAAGGATGAACTAGTAAGGTTGGGCGGGGTGGTAACCGACCATGCTGACAAGAGATGTCATCCGTTTGCTTTTCGCAGACCTGATCACCTGCCTGGACAAAGGAACCGATTTCACCGAGCCAGAGTACAGGTAAACGTCTCAACGTGTCTGGACCACATCAAGACGGACTACACCTGGAGTCTCTTTGACTAACTCTGTTCTTCTTCTCTTTCTCTTAAGCAAATACTGTCCAGCTGGCTGTTTGAACTCTTTTGATGAGGTGTCGGGGACCATACCAAATGGCTACAGAGAAGTGAGTAAATGTGTGTGTGTGTGTGTGTGTGTGTGTGTGTGTGTGTGTGTGTGTGTGTGTGTGTGTGTGTGTGTGTGTGTGTGTGTGTGTGTGTGTGTGTGTGTGTGTGTGTGTGTGTGTGTGTGTGTGTGTGTGTGTGTGTGTGTGTGTGTGTGTGTACTCGAGCCGCCTGTCCTCGTCATCGTGTCCATGTGACTCACAGTTCCACACAGCGTTGCTGCACTCGGGGACTAGGGGCTGAACGACATATTTTGACATATATATTTATATAGTGACTATCTTAAATCTAAATCGAAAAATATAAATCTGAAGGACTGAATCCTCTTTATTGGTGACATTCATGCACACACACACACACACACACACACACACACACACACACACACACACACACACACACACACACACACACACACACACACACACACACACACACACACACACACACACACACACACACACACACACACACACACATCCTTGTATTGGGAGCAGTGTGCAGCTATTGCATATACAGTGCCCGGGAAGCAGTGTAGGGGTCTGTTGCCTTGCTCAAGGGCACCACTCACCTCAGTGCCCAGGAAGCAAACTGGCACCTTTTTCCAAGTACCACTTCTCACTCTGTACATTGGTCAGTTTTCGGGGACAGCGACCCTCCGGTTCCCAACCCAGCTCCAACCGACTGAGACACTGAGCTTCTGCCCCTAGTTTGACCGATATTGCGATATGATTCACTATTAGTTGGAATGATCAAATCCAAAAGATAATAATCATGATGCAAGAAAACATGTTTGTTTGGTCAGTGCACCTCTGCAGCACTTCAGTACTTCATGTGTAATGGTGTTTACCCTTACTTACTTACTTACTAAAAAATTGCAGCCACTTCTGATTTGGATATTGCACATTGTGATAATATTGCCATGAATAATTCAGATTCAGCCCTACTGGAGACTTATTATGGCTTGCTTGTTGGCCTACCTCCCCCCCCCCCACCCCCTAGCTCTCTTGCTTTCTCTCTCTCTCTCGCTCTCTCTCTCTCCCTCGATTTTGAGAGAGTGCCGTGTACACAGGGCCCACAGGGCCCCTCTTCATGGTATGTGTGTGTGTGTCCCAGGCTGATGACCTCACACCCCCTCCCCCCAACCACCCTCTCCTCATGTCATGGGCGCCTTACTGATGACCTCATGCTCAGATCCTTTAGTGCCGAAGGCAGAGTGAGGGAGGGAGGGAGGGGGGAGGTGTGTTGTTGACTAGAGGGGTCTGAGAGGAGTGGGTGTGTTCTCAGGGGGGTGGGGGGGAGGGGAGGGGAGCCCCCCCCCCGAGGCACAGGGGAGCCCCCCCCCCCCCCCCCAGGCACAGGGGAGGGGCGGGTTCAGAAGGTGTGGGGGGAGGTGAGCTAATTGTTTGGCCAAAGACACGGCGCCTCTAATCCAGACCAGCTGCAACAGGGTGCTGACCAGACCTGTGTGTGTGTGTGTGTGTGTGTGTGTGTGTGTGTGTGTGGTGTGTGTGTGTGTGTGTGTGTGTGTGTGACCCCCCTCCCCCCCCCCCCCCCCCCCTCCCTTATCTATAGACTCATGTATATACAACAACGGCAGAGCTTGAAAAAAAAAACGGTCGTGTGTGTGTGTGCATTTCAACGGCTGAGTAGGCGTGTGTCAGGCCTGATGCGCCTTGTTGTTGTTAATAATATTCTGAAACGGACACGTTCATTTACACCGCCGCTCTACAAACTCTATACGCAGTACAGCCCTGTCTAGCGCACGTTTTTCTGTAATAGGCACTGAGAGAGAGAGTCACAGCGGTGGAAAATAATGCATCGCGCCGCGCACGTCATACACCGCGCTGCCCGGCGAACTCACAGACGATCTATTGGCTCTGCGATACGTATGAAGGAGATAGTGTGGGTGTTGAAGTGAGCGCTCCGTTTCCCCTCCGCTGCGTTGTGGTAAGCGTATTGCGGTCGGGTGAGGAATGCTGAAGATTGGGCCAGCGTGGATCCCATAGATACTGCCTCACCGACCCACGGAGGCTGCCTCACCCAGACCCACGGAGGCTCCCTCTCTCTCCCCTACGCTTTCTTAACTCCTATCCCCTTTTAACAGTGCATTCCACTTTATCTTGTGTGCGCGTGCGCGCG
>CM051015.1:16774074-16829074 GCA_027704905.1 Muraenolepis orangiensis | reverse complement strand
CCATGGCGACGGCTATTGACCGAGGCGCACGTTTTTTATGGCAGGAAATGCGAGCCGGCGGTCGGAAGCTAAGTGCTGCGATGGACAAGCCGGGACGCCGCCGCCGCTGCCGCCGGCGCATCAATAATGAATGCGTATGGATTTGTTTGCGGGTTGAAAGTGACAGGGATGGAGCTAGCACACGCCGCGCTGCGGCGTCGACTCGCTCACTGCTGCTGTATCTCCATCGTTATTAATTGGCCCCCCGGCTTGAAATGATAGCTTTTCGTCGGTGTGATACTATGTTACTATGCTACTACGGCTATTGGGGTTAGGGTGAGACCAAAAGCCCAGCCCAGAGGGTCTGGGTTCGAACCCCCAATGTCTGCATCTACCTGTGGGCCTCCTGGGCTAAGCTCACTAACCCTCTAACCCCGTGTTATATATTTTAAAGCTGCTGTGGGTAAGGTTCTAGAGTTGAAAAGCATGGGGGGGACCGGAAGAGAGACAGATTTAGAAACAAAACGACACAAAAAACCCTCTCTCTCTCTCCCTCTCTCTCTCTCTCCCTCTCTCCCTCTCTCCCTCTCTCCCTCTCTCCCTCTCCCCCCTCCATTGAGAAGTGTTGCTTCTGTGATTGACGGGCAAGATCCTAACCATTTAGGGAGGAGATGCCCCTGATTGGTCAGAAATGAGCCGGAGGCGGTCTCAAACGGCAGCGCGGTTGAACTCGAAAACGGATATTTTCACAGAGCACTTCACTCGTTTAGCTGCCGGATTTCCAACAAATGAGCTCTTTAATCTCGCCCACAGCACGTTCTAATCGTCGAAATAATATGACTTCTCGGTCTGCAGACGCGGGAGAGCCTGTTTCCCTACGTGTAATCTAACGTCTGTTCTGGCCTCTTCGTAGATCTTCCAGGGCAACACCGACTACACGCACGAGGTGAGGAATAACTTCATCCCCCCGGTGGAGGCACGCTACGTCAGGATCAACCCCACCCAGTGGCACCACCGGATCACCCTCAAGCTGGAGCTGCTGGGCTGCCCGCTTCCAATAGGTGAGGGGATTGGAGGTTTGGCGGTCCCCCCCCCCCCCCCTGTGCATGATCACATTAAGTGCATGATCACATAACTCACTCACTCTCACTCACTCGCTCACTCGCTCACTCACTCACACACAGAATAGTTGCTTCTTTGATTGACTGGCAAGATTAAACTGGCAAGGTTTTTCAAACGGCAGCGCGGTGAAACTGATATTTTCACGGAGCACTTCACACGTCGTCGTACGGCATACCGTTACCATCCTAAGTTTAGCCTCGAAAACGAGTCCACTTTTAACCCCACCTCCTCTCTCCTCCTTTCGTCTTCCTCTCTCTCTTGCGCAGCGAGGCCCAGGATGCACCCCCCGCCCCGCCCGCCCCGCCTCCCTCTGGCTCCGTCCGTGGTCACCAGCACGCCGCCTCAGCCCAGCCACCTCAGCACACACACGCCCGACATCCGGAACACCACCATGCCGCCACACACCAGCAAAGGTGAGGAGGAGACAGGAGAGACGGAAACCAAGGGGGGGGTGGGGAAAAGACGCAAAATAATGTTTTGCGACGTAGCTAAAAGTGGCGTACAGTACGCCGCTGCTACGTTCGTGACCCGTTGATAATACGGTGTGATTCTATTTCGTTCTTGGGATTGCGCTACGCCGCGTGAACTGAGACGGTTTGTTCTCGTAAAGCTTTGGCCTGAACATAAACAGTCATATGGACCACACGCTGTTGCTTTTTGATTTTTGCGGGGAATAAAAAGAGAGCCCCTGAATGATGCTAGCCAAACCCCTTTTCAATTTAAAGGTACGATATGAAATGATTTGTGATTTTGAAGCATGCACAAATAAAAACAAATTAAACACTGATTTCCCTCTTCCTACTCTCTCTAACCCCCTCCCACGCTCGGAAAACAAAACTCTTTTTGATTCTTAACATGAGACTTCTCTGCGCTGAATCAACGCAATCCACCCACGTCTCTTAACGTTTAATAGCGTCTTCATGACAGACAACCAAACCAAAGATATTGCGTGTTGTATGCGGTTGTAGGTGGTTTGGCTCTTGTCATTAACTCTCTCTCTCTCTCTGTCTGTGTGTGTGTGTGTGTGTGTGTGTGTGTGTGTGTGTGTGTGTGTGTGTGTGTGTGTGTGTGTGTGTGTGTGTGTGTGTGTGTGTGTGTGTGTGTGTGTGTGTGTGTGTGTGTGTGTGTGTGTGTGTGTGTGTGTGTGTGCGTGTGTGTGCGTTAGACGTGGCGCTGATCGCGGTGCTGGTTCCAGTGCTGGTGGTGGTTGTGACGGCCCTCCTCCTGACCGTGGTGTGTGCGTGGTACTGGAAGAGCAGGTCAGTCAGTTTCACTTTTCTTTTTTTTTACATTGCGTAAAGCGCAATCTCGTTTACAATGAGCGCCTCCTAACCGCGGAGCGCTCCGTGAAAGTCATAAGTCAGCAAAACGGCAAAGGGTGAACCCCCAAAATAAACACTTATGTCTTATACATATACTTCAACATGGTGTTATATATATATATATATATGGCATTTTGTCGCCGTTACTAAAATAAGGCTATCATTTAGACGACACCGAGTTGGACATCTGGTAGCGATACACAAAAGAAGAAAAATATATATTATATTTGGAATTATTCTTTTTTTTTTATAAAGTTGTGTAAGATGGGATAAAACATTTTTCCCCCCCGTTTGGGAATGCTCTGCTCTGCTCCAGAACTGAACTTGTGTTGTTCTTCGTCGCGAGGTCCAAGTATCACAAAGTTGGCGTGGGTCGTAACCATGGGGATAAAACAATCTCCCCCCCCCAGGCCAAACACATCATAAAATACAAAGCTCACCCCAGCCACAAACTGTACTCACTGTTACCGTCAGGCAGGCGATACCGCAGTATCAAGTGCCGTACAAATAGACTCCGAGATAGCTTCCACAGTCAGGCCATCAGGCTGCTGAACAAGGGCGTATAGCATATAACAATGTATATTTTATTACATTGATTTCTATATACATATTGCTCTTTTTCTGTGCTGATATATTGCAATTTTAGAAATTGCATTTATTTATTTTATTTAACTTTATACAGTTTTGTACTTTTTTTTACTTTTATTCTATTCTGTTTTCATTTGATCTTATTTTCATAACTGCTGTCTGTCGTCGGGTTTTGCACATAAGATTTTCACTCACTGCTTTATACTTGTGTAAACTGTGAAGTGACAATAAAGTTGACTTGACTTCTAGAACTCTCCGGCCCTAAACACGTTTCTAAAATTGTTTTTTTTAACCAATCTCCTAGTGTTTGATTTTTGAGCTGAAACTTAAATGTTTTAATAACTTTAATCTCTTCATCTTTCTCCGTCGGTCGTCCGTAGGAAGACGAGCACGGAGGAAACGTACGACCTTCCTCACTGGGATCGCACGGGTAAGACCCAAAGACGAGACGGGACGGGACTTTAGTGACGGGATTTTTGTTTTTCAAGTTTTGCTCACTCTTCCTCACTCTCTTGTGTATCTCCCTCGCCTCCTCCTCTTCCTCGTCCTCGTCCTCGTCCTCTTCCTCTTCCTCACCATCAGACTGGTGGAAGAGCATGAAGCAGCTGCTGCCATCCAAGATGGCGGAGCGGGACGACTCGGTGCGCTACAGCAGTGACGTGGGTCGCCTGCGGGGGAGGGTCATCGCCCCCAGGCTCCACGCCGAACCTGCAGGTCAGATATTATTTATTATTTATTTAGAATTATACTTAGTATTACTACTATCACTATCACTACTCATTTGCCTATATTTCCCGACTGGGATTAATTAAGTACATCTTATTTCACTTATATTTAGTACTTTATTACTACTACTACTACTACTACTAATCACTATTAATCCCCCTATATTTCCCAGCTGGGATTAATATAGTACGTCCTATGACCTATGGTGCTTTGTGAGAACCGGTAACCGGTAAAAATGGACTAGCTAAATTAATTAGCTATCATACCATCACTGCCAAAAATCGTCGCGCTTATAGTCGCCGTCGAGACGTTTCATAACGTTGTAAATTAATTAGAACTTGTATGTTTTGTTAAAAAAAGCCTCAAGCCTCTTTATTTATTTATTTATTTATTTATATTAACGTAGAGTACGCCCAGCCGCTGGTGAGCGGCGCGGTGACCTCGCTGGGCGCCCGCTCCACCTTCAAGCCCGAGGAGTCCCCCGCCGAGCTGTACGACGCGCCCATCTCGCCGGACGTGTACCACGCCTACGCCGAGCCCCTCCCGGCCTCGGGCTCCGAGTACGCCACACCCATCGTCATCGACAAGGCCTGCCACATAGCGGCCGCCGCCGCTGCCGCCGCCGCCGCCGGCAACCAGCCCCCCGCCTCCTCTGTGTCCAGCTTCATGGGCGGCCCGGGCCCCGCCCCCCACCTGATGCTCGCCAAGACGGACGGCGCCAAGCCGGGCCGCTCGGCGTACGACACGCCCAAGAGCACCGGCGGACAGGCCGCGGCCCCCCCCGCCGAGGAGGAGCTGACCTATCAGGTGCCACAGAACGGCACCCAGAAGCCCGCGGGGAAGGGCTGAAGGGAGGCGTCTCTCTGCTTTTTCAGAACGCGTCTTCCGATAGGCCCCGCCCCCCCCCCGATCCCCTCTGGCTGTAGGACAAGGAGGCGGAGGGTTCAACTGTAAAAGTGACGTGCACATGTTTTTCAGCCCTCGAACCAAAAGTGTATTGTTTTGGGGAGGGACCATGGGTGGGTGGTGGGGTGTTTTTTTAAACTTGCGAGTTAAGGTGTGTGTGTGTGTGTGTGTGTGTGTGTGTGTGTGTGTGTGTGCTCTACAGGTTGTCTACCTGTCTTTACATGGCCGCATTGGGCTCACCTAGTGCCATAACAGTCCGATCACTGAAACCTCAAAGATGAATGTGTTTGTCTCAGACGTGAGAGGGGTGGACATGGGGGAGGAGCTGACTACTAATGAACAAGCGACCCTCGGTCCCCAATTCTGTGATGATTTAGAATTTTTTTTAAATTGTTTTTTTTTTAGTACACGTTTAGTTTATTTTATTACGTTTTTTTTTTTGTGTTAAACTGTGATGTCTGCAATCGTTTTTTTTCTTTTCTTTTTTTTTTCTCCTTTACATCAGGTACTGAACTTGGTCTTTCATATGAATTGCATTGTGTTCATTACATTACATCAATCCCCTGGAACCTCTTGTAAAGGTCTATCTCCTACTTCAAAACAACACAAAGAAAGGTACTTTATTTTTTCGAGATGCCGTCTCCTTTCAACGAACGCCTTTTTGACAACGTTTAGTGAATTCCCATTTTCTGCAAATCAGGTGTTAAAATGACTCCTTTTTAGTTTTTTTAAGAGAAAATTATTATTTATTAGTCTATCATCATCATCATCATCATTCTGCTGATGACACTCCTTTTAGCTTTCAAGTGTTTAATCAATCTGCCCCAACCACTACCCTCGCTGATTCCAAATCAAATCAAAAGACTCAATGGTTACACCGTTGCTATAGCTACACTGTTTGATTGACATGTAACACCAGGACCTTCAGATGTAGGCTTTGCGTGTGGCCCCAAAAGTAAAAGGACATTCTTCTTTTGGTTCAAGACCAAAATGTTGACTTTCAACTCTTCCCCCCCCCCATCCACAAGTCTTATCAGTCCTGTTAGAACAGTTAATGTAGATGGGGGGAAAGAAAAAAAATCAAACACTTGTGTAATCAGCTAACTAGTTGGTCACCAAAACGCAAAAAAAGTATATTTTCTGGATACTTTAGCGTTTTGGCTGACATGAGGTATATCGTGATGACCGTCCCAGCATGACTGTATCTGTATACTTAAGACGTGTCTCTCTCCGTCTCCGTGTGTATCTGAATGTTGTTTGTAGACGTACATGTGGTAATAGAATGGCGACGACGAGTCACTGTCTCTCAACACACGGGAGCCCACCAACCAAGGGCCAGCAGTGATGGTCCTTCTCCTCTCCTTCTTCTTCAAAACTCCCCACACCCGGGGGGGGGCTTCTGGGAAATGTAGTTCAAGGGAGGAGGAGGCTGGTCTTTTTACGTTCTTAAGAGACGGACATGTTTTTTTTTTGTAGTTCACGGATAGTATTGGAGCTCGTCACCCGTCTTGTGTGCAAACTAAGAGCCGTGCGGTGCTCACTGTAGAGGGGTTTGTTTCTGTGTGATTCTCACTCGTTGTATATAGAGAAATAAAAGTGTTTCTAAAAAAGAGCAACTTGCCTTTCGTACTTTCAAATTCTATCCGCGATTACAACTGGGCTATATTGGTATATAACACTGTGCGTGTTTGTAAATGTTATGGTCATCTAGGTAGTCCTTTCCCAGTTTTGCCTATGATGTAGTCAAGATGCAATTTTCAGATGATCCACAAGTTGAAATATCACTCAACTGAAACAAAACGCTGCCACCTAATGGTCAAATCTATATTTTGGGATATTTAAATGCGTTGGGTTTTGGTAATTCTTTATAGCTCACTTAAATGCTGGTATTCTCGCTACAAACTTCAATGCGTGTCATGAACGTCTCACATGCATGTGAATGGATTCACATGCATGTGAATGGAGATTCAGGTGGATCCCTGGTAAACACACAGGAATAGAGACCTTTTATTGGAACACATTTATTGGGTGAAAACGATCACGGGTAAATCACATACAATTGAAAAACAACGATAAAAAAAAAAAAAGAAGGGTCCCAACATTCTCAGTGTCACTCCACTCCAAACACTAAACTAGAACAAAACTAAAAATCTCAATTGACATTCAGCGCTGGAGTGTTAACATTTACACCATCGCCGCTTTGACGGCACAACAAATATCCCTTCTGGCAAAAGTGCATTCTGTCATTCTTCCATGTTCTTGCCCTTCCTGCCGAACTTCCACCAGATGACGGTCAGGACGATGGCGATGAGCATCACCAGGCCGCTGGTGACCAGGTAGGCGATGGGCAGGAAGTGGTTCTGCCCTCCCAGCCACGTGACCGTAGACAGCACCACTTCCTTCCTGCCCTTGAAGTGCTGCACAGGGAAGTCTGGAAAAGGTCACAGGTCAAGGAAAAAAAACTAGATAGTAACGGAACCCAATCTAAACATAGCTTACCGGGGGGGGGGGCCTTAAAATAGCTTGTTTTTTAAGTGTGAGGTGCCCAACACAGAGTGACGAGCAGAGCAAGTGGAGAAAAAAAATTAAATAAATAGACTCTCTGACACCTTTCTATCACTGGGGAAACATACGGTTGTCTTTGACACATAGAAACGGCCCCCCACTTCCCGTTGGAAAAGGGCCCTGCTGTTTTTATTTCTATCCTCACTCCTGGATCTACCGATAACATTTCTTTCCCCCCTGCCCGCCCCACAGTGGCGGCCTGGAATGTAACCGCGTCATGGATACTGTAGGCGATGTCGAGGCTGTAGTTTCCTGCGGGCAGTCCGCGGGCGAAGACCCCGTCGGTGCGCTTCAGGATCCCGTAGAGCTTCTTGAAGTTGGGGAAGGCCGCCTCCCGCATCCACACGATCAGGTCTTCGTTGATGAAGCCGTTGTTGGAGGAACTGCCTTCATCCAGGTCGTACACGGGCTTCCTCCAGTACGGGGGCTTGGTGGTGCCTGTGGGTTTTTTTTTAGCATCCCTCGTTAGATAGGTCTGCCTCTCGTGCTAGGGGGGGGGGGGGTCGTGGGTTTGGACCCCACTGGAACCCCCACTGTGTGGGACAGTAACCGTGACATTGGTGCTGTGACCTGGATGAGAGCGAGGTTAAGGAAGGGAGGGGGGAGTGTAATGGAAGCCAGCCGGTGGTGCTGTGTGCAGTGAAGTAGACCTCACTCCCCGACACCACAAAATCAATTCTATAGTGAGAGCCCATGGGTTTAAGCTTCTCACGTCAGCGCCCCGCCTCTCATGCCGGAGGTCGTGAGGTTGGAACCCAGTGTGGGACTAACTGTTATACCTGTGGTGTAGTGAGTTGTGAAGTGTGTCAGTACCGTGTGTGTGGGGTCAGGAAACGAGAGAAGGTAGACTTGTTTTCTTTGTACCTTCAAAAGCCTGGGCCAGGGTCTGGTTATCCAAGTGAGGGTTGCGGAACTTGACGTTCTCGTCTGTGTACCAGGCGATGCCGTTTCTGTACAAAGGGACGGGCTCAGAGCCGCGGCGGCCGTGGTACCGCAGACTGAAGGAGTCTAGAATGTTCCGGAAACAACACAACGCATCTCAGCTCAGTTCTTTCGTACTTTGATGATTGACGTTTTTTTTTTCATTCCTTCAGCCCTTCAGAGGGGCTTAAAGTGATCATATTATTATAGTATACCTTACTATAACACCAGGCGCGAGTGTGATCGGACATTACACGCCGTTTCAAAATTGTCACGTGATTAAATTGGTCTGTGCCTTGGTGACATCGCAGTGTCCACCGGGATCTTTGATTGATAGATCAGTCCACTGTACCAACTTTTGGACTGATCAATCGCATGATAGAGCTGCTCACACCTGGTGGTATAATATGAGGGTGTCATATAATGTGTGTCACCTGTAAAGCCCTTTGAGCCCTTGTGACCAACTGCCATTAAGGGCTAGCCTGAGAAGGTAGAGGTGTGTGTGTGTGTGTGTGTGTGTGTGTGTGTGTGTGTGTGTGTGTGTGTGTGTGTGTGTGTGTTGAGGAAGAAAAAGACAAAGTGTGGAAGGTGTGAAACGTGCAGCGATAGACGTCAGGGTTTACCATTGAACATGCTGTTGGCTACAGCACCACAGGGAGCAATGGGAAGCCCTCCATCCATGATATAGGGCTCACAGTACGAGCTGGGGTTCTAGGACCAGGTTAGTGGAACACAGTTACTAGCAAACTGCTAGTACAATGTTGCAGACACATTCTATAGGTCAAATTAAAAAGGCTCCATTTCCAGACCAGACTACACCATGTCATCTTGACACAAAATGACCCAAAGGGGGAAAATGCATTTTTGCTTCAGAAAGAACAGAACAGACTGAAAGGCGGGTTGGAAATCCTGTGGAAGTCCGCCCACGACAAAACGCACAGAAAGAAAGCACTGAGCATACAAGGACATCGAAGTAAAGCTTAAAAAAAACAAGACAAACCTTGAGATTTTGCTTTCTGCCAACCATCTGTGCGTCGTCTCGGGAGTCCATGTACTTGCGGAGGTTCTGGTGGAAGTTCTGGAGCCCGTAGTAGAAGAAAACATCACCCTGGACAGAACACACACACACACACACACACACACACACACACACACACACACACACACACACACACACACACACACACACACACACACACACACACACACACACACACACACACACACACACACACACACACACACACACACACACACACACACACACACACACACACACACACACACACACACACACACGATCCATGTCTTTCTGTTGAAATCATCTCCAAATTCAAGATGGGGAATTTAAAGGAATAATACGGAGATACAGATTTGACCGATTTTGGATCTTTACCTTAAAAGCCTTTTCCAGAGCAAACACCACTTTGCACTTACAGGACACATCGGAAAACGTTTGAAGGACTTTAAAGCAGTTATTACATGTCCCGGCCTCTGTATAGTCCATCTGGGAAAGGAAGTGAACATATGTACTTAACCGCCTCGAAAAAAAACATTGTTGAACTTTCACACGAGCAAGACCACAATCTCCCCCTGCAATCACTCCCTTCTTATTGCACCGACGAGTTCATCTGAACAGAACCCGTCCTATACACGTTCGAGCGCCATCCCCCGTGGTTTGATGATCTCAAAAGGGGGACACGTCTCGCCGTGCACAAACCCATCTCGTTTAGTGAAGTCCGTTGTTTACTCCCTGTAAACAAAAAAAACGTCTCCAACAAACAAACAAACAAACAAACCCCTGCCACCAAACACACACACACACACGCACCTTCATTTCCTGCGTGCCCTGCACAGTGACGAGCAGCCACACTCCCAGCAACAGGCAGAGCACGGACATGCAGTACATGAAGGGCAGGACGGTGCTCGCCGTCAGCATGGGGGACCAGGCCGGGAGCCTCTGCTGCATGAAGGCCGAGTTGTCCGGCCTGCGAGCCAGGGGCCCGGTCTTGGCCGCCTCTTTACCCATGAGAGGGAGTCCCGGCGGCGGCGGTGGGTGGGGGGGGGGGGGGGGGGGGAAAGGAACTTTTATCCCTTCTTCTTCTACTGCTGGTGGTGTAGTTGTTCCTCCCGTGTTTCGACAGCAGTGCCTCAGCCCCGTGCTCTCGCTCAGTATCACTAGAATAGCGGAGCCTGCCAAGAGATTACCCAGCAGGCCTTGCGTTGTGGGGACAGACCTTTGAAACTGACTGCTGGCTGGCTGTAACACATTAACCAAGAGGCGTTTTATCTTACTTCCCCATTCTAATCCCCTCCCTGCTTCTTCCCTTTTTTTCTTCTTTTTTTGTACTGTTCAATCACCGTGGCATGCCAGTGAAACACGGTTATCTGTCAGTTAACACAGCAAGACTAACAAATCACCACCTTCCCCTTGAAACGGTACAATGTAGTGTCCAGAAATCTGTTTATTTTTTTAAACGTTTACTTTTGTTTACAGGATGTTCTGTCCAACACACCCCACATCCAGCACACTGGTCAGATCCACCTCACTTCCTCCGTAGGCGGGACCTCTCTCACTCAAAGTAAACAAACGCAGGCGGGTTTCACTCTGTTCTCACTCTGTTTATTCAGTTCATCCCGGCGGGACACCTTCACGACCTCCACACAAGAACAAACATGGACAATGTTTCGGAAAAGCATTAAAAGACGGCAAACTTAGCGGCAGTTGTAGTTGACGGTGAAGACACGACAGAGAACTCTGGACAGCCGCTAAGAACGCATCGGTGCGGTCATTCTGTGACCCTTAGAACAGGCCTATTTTGACCTTGCCATCGCTGCATCCTCGGAGCTTCCCCGTATCCAGCAGCTTCAGTAGGTCCACTCTGATCTGCAAGTGACCAGCACGCAGGTAGTGTGTCAGACATCATATCAAATATCACCACACACATGTCCATTACAGGGCCAGAAGAGGGCAGCAGCAGCACATAAACATTCTGCCACGGTCCATCCCATGCCTTGAGGTGTTTTTGCTACATATTAGTATTGTTATTTTTTAATAACAATACTAATTTTTTTTAGTTTAGCTAGATTGGACGATGTTGCTTAGTGCTTGCAGGCTATAGCCATACACTTATGCTGGTTTGATTTGGTCGGTTGCCTGTGACTTGCCTCGACGTCTCAAGCTTTTCAGTGCCCACTTTAATCCTGTGTTTCTCTGCGTACCCGACGATAAAATACTTGAACTAGAAATTAACTCTCCGCTGATGTCAGCAGACAGCAGAGTCCAGCAGAGCCCATCTTCCACCGCAGGCTAAAACCCCACCGGTTCAGTGCACTACCCAGAGTCTTTCTCTTAGCACTCAGCAGGTATCGTTAGCTCTATGGTTTGCCCTACTTGTTTATTAGCTTTAGCTTATTAGCTTGTGTCAATTGGCCCTGATTGATGTACTTATTGTGTCAAATTTAGGGAGCCAACTTAGTTAACTTTTACCTGAGCACTGACTCTCTTGGAGGTTTGTTAGGAATAAAATGCACTCATGACTTCTGGTGGCTAGTAGTTCTCTTGCCTACTCTCTTGCATGCACTTATTGAAAGTTGCTGTGGACAAAAGCATCTATTGCTCAATGACTAATGTAATGTAATGTAACTTGAACACACCTCAGGAATATCGGCCATTCTTCTGTACTTCTGGTCCCTCCAGTTCCAGTCCAGCACCAGGTGGGTCAAGGACTGCACGGTTAAGCCATCTAGATGAAAGGTCAGGTTCAGAGGTCAGGTTCATGTTTTGGACCCTTTTAGACAAGCCACTACTTTGAACGTGATGTAACACGTTCAGTGAAAGAGAGCGTACTTTAACGACCGGCTTATGACCCAGGTGCATTGGGGTCCTTTGAAGCTATATCGAGCCAACTAATAAGAACACACACCTGAAAATACCACAAGAACTGCTGGATGGTGTGTGTGTGTGTGTGTGTGTGTGTGTGTGAGAGAAGAGTTCCACACATATCATGCAGTACTTGAAGCATGACACAAACTAGTTTAATCAGGTTCACAATCCCCCCCCTCCCCTGGACATAGTCAAGTACAAGACACGGGGATGGGATTGCGTGGAGGGCGCTCCATCATATCCACCTTTGTGCATCAGACACTGGAGTCGGCCAGGCGTGCCCACTCCGATGTGCGTGACTCCCTTCTGCAGTAGCTTCACCTGCTCCTCCACCTGAGCAGAATACACGGTTCACTAGTTCACCAAATGCACATCAATACCATAAGTCAGTCAGCAGCAACAACAACAACAACAACAACAACAACCACCACCACCACCACCACCACGATCACCTCCATACCTTGATATGTTTCGCAAACAGCTTCATCACTTTGGCGTCGCCCTTGAAGGTGGTCAGCTGCCTGTTGTCGGACAAACACACAACCACACACACACACGCGTGTTGGAATCCAGCGGAAGAGTTATACTGCCGAGAGGACAGGGGGTCGATGGTGTCATTACTCACTTGATGAGCTCGATGGCTCGCAGGGCGGAGCTACAGACGATGAGGAGGGCCACGGAGCCTTTCTCCGTGTGCTGCTTCTGGACCTTGGCCCATTTGGGGCAAACTGTGGACGACCAGAGGAAGGACGGAGCGGGGAAGGAAAGTAGAGTTCAGAGGTTTGTTGCCGGTTGTACAGACTCGAGGGACGAATGAGCGCCACAGTCCCACATTTGAACTGGAACATTTTTGAAACACTCATTTGAATTTGAGGGTTTCCTCCCAACAGTGGCTACAAAGGATAGTCAGAGTGCTCAACGCTCGTCTCACACCTGATCTCGGAGAGCTGGTCCAGTGCAGGTTTTATACTAATGACTGCCGGTCTCGTATGTAAGACGCAAGACGTGTTCCGGGAACAATAAAATAAATAAAAACGCCATAATCCGAGAAAAACACAGGGCTTTCTTCCACATTGAAACTGGACACTAAGCACCACTCACCTTCTTTCAGATAGGAGGACAGGCTGTGTGTCAAGTCGTTGGATTTCAGGAAATTGGAGTCTTTGGAGATAGTAGATAAAGAAAGAGTCGATGAGTGAACCAGAGGTAAACATTTGCTGGTTTGTTTTTTCCTCACAACCGTCTGGTTCGCTCACCACTCAATTGGAGCTCCTCCATCTCGATAACGGACCGCTTGTCTGAGAAGTATTGGACGACGATGTTCTGCAGGTCCGCTGGGCAGCCCGGCTTGGGCTCAGACACCGCCAGGACATCCGTGATGGTCTTCTTCTTCTGCACAAGACACATTGGTTACAACACAACGTTACGACGACCGGTTGGGATTGCTTGTCATTTCTCCTTCACGCCAGCAGGTGTCACTGAAGACTCTCTCACCCTCCTCTTCTTCTTGGGGTTTGCTGCCGTGCTGCCATCATCTTGTTTCGTTTTCTGAACCACGACCGTCTCCTTCTGTGGAGACAATAGACGTGCATGTCATTTACAATAAACACACGTTTACTCCACCGACGCCAATATGGCCGTTTTCACCAAATTCAGGGGAATAAATCTGCATTAATTGTATTAATTTGTGCGGTATGTTTTAATGCTTCGGTCGAGTTCAAGACATTCTTTGGAACCACAAAACAAAGTATTAGCAGGTGCCGAAAGCTAAATAAAACACCGGTGACGTCAAGTGCTAAAAACCGAAATAGAGTGAATCGGTGATGTCACGCTGCCAAGAAAGCTCGTAAAAAAACAATACGTTTGCCTGCCGATATTCCACAGCCGAATCAGCCCCGGGCATTGCAGTACCTCCTGGCCAGTCTTTTTCTTCTTCTGCGCGTTCGCCGGCGGCTCCGTTAAACCCTTCCTCTTCTTCCCGGCTTTGGCCTGCGGTGTCGGGGGCTTCTCTGACTCCTCCGGGCTCTTCTTCTCCTCCACTGCTGCGTCTTCTTCTTTGTCGGAAACGTCTGAAAGATTAAGAAGAGAAATGTTGAGCCGCTAGTGATTTATTTCATGTCGAGGGCAGCAGGAGCTGGTTTGGGAACCCGGAAAGGTCGCCCGGTTCAGGTCCCCCGAAACACCCGGGGTGTTCCGGGTGTTCCGGGTGTTTCAACACTGCCGAGGTGGCCCTTGAGCAAGGCACCAGACACCCACCTACACTGCTCCCCAGGCAGCGGTGTATAAAAGTAGCTGCCCCACTGCTCCTAATACTAGGATGGGTTAAAATGCAGAGAAACACTGTGTGTGTGTGTGTGTGTGTGTGTGTGACCACTAAAAGACATTTCCATTTTGATTTTAGATGTTGAGACAAAGCGCACAAGGCCGGCAGGGTGCAAAGCCTCGGAGCCGTTTCATGCTCAGGTCCACACACACACACACACACACACACACACACACACACACACACACACACACACACACACACACACACACACACACACACACACACACACACACACACACACACACACACACACACACACACACACACACACACACACACACACACACTACACTACACTACACTTCCCCATTCTAAAGTGAAGGAAGAACGGCAGTATGTGCACACATACTAGAAAGGGTTTTTCAGTATTCACGATGTGAATTGTCGTTCTTGAATGTTCTTAGCTCTTAACCATGGGGGGGAGGGGGGGGCGGGGGGGGGGGAGGGAGGGGGGGGAGGGGGGGGCGGGGGGGGGGGGGGGGGGTGACCACAAACACTTGTGCTTGTAAATTCCCTTGGAGCTTTTCATTGAGCCCAACTATAGATCAGAATTTCCTACCCGTTGCGCTTGTGGTCCGGGCACAGGTGGAAAACATGGAAGTATTAAAATACTTTCTCACACGGGTCATTATCACAGTGGCGGATAAAGGCGGAGGACGTACAGTATGTGGGTTTGGTTCCTATGCTATGCTATGCCCTCTGGGGGGTTGAAATGCGTCTTTTGAGTGGCCTGCCAGAGCCATACTTCACACATGAATAAAACATGGATCTCCACACACACACACACACACGTGTCTCTAGCAGTGCTGGTAAGCGGTTCTCTCACCGGGGCTATAAAACAAGGCAGCTGGAGGAGTACGCGTTCGGAGGCGCTATACGGGGATAGTGTGCAGGGGAGGTTCACCGGATGATGTGAATAATGCCCATAAGCCAGCATTGAGGAACCTCGGCTAATAATCATTTTGAAATAAATTAATATAAGTCTTGGTTGGTTATCCTTCCGTATTCCGCAGCCCAGCGGGTCACAGGGTGGTCGGGTGTGTGCGGAAAAGCAGCTACATCACCGGGGCTGGTAGTAAGCAGCCGCTTTGCCGAGGCCCAAGGACACCACAGGGGTGGATCCTTCCGGCCTTTTGGGCAGATTCAAACCTTGGACCACACATCAAGCCAACCGCCGAATGACCAAGATACCAGAGCAGGCTAAAAAGGAAAAAAAAACAAAAAAAACGCTTGCTGGAATACCAATGATGTTATCCCCCATTACGAGCAGGGATCTTGCAATATTCATAGACTAGGCTTGGACGGTGCGCATGCAACCAGCATCCGTCCGTCTAGAGTTGTGTAAAAAGGTCAGGGTCAGGATTAGCACCTGACCAACGCAATACGGGTATTTGTAGGTCAGCTCCGTCAGCAAATCATTTCCACCGAGCGCTCGGCCGGAACGCTGTCACGCGCAGATTAAGAGGAGGGTATTTCCGCGAGAGCGTGACCTCACTGTGGAATTAACGGCGGTTGCGCCCGAAGCTTTGATACGAGTATATTTGGACAAAAGGGTCAGGTGGAGCTGCGGGGTGCGCATTTAGCCACCACTCCGAACTCTCCCGGGAGCCCGTTTGGCCCGAGCGTCGCAGGTGGATCAAAATAATAATGCGATGACAATTCCTTCACAAAGATCTCTGTAACGCTCCTCCCCCACCACCCCCCCCACCCCCCCATCCCTATATTGGCTTGGCTCTCCAAGATTCTCAAACTCTAATGTTCCACATATAACCACAACTCGCCTCTCCTCTTTAAGCAGCAGCAGTAGTAGCTTTTGTCCCCTGCCCCACACGCAACCAAAGCAAAGCTGTATCTGTGTCCATGCAGCCCTCATCTCTCACCTCCACACACACACACACACACACACACACACACACACACACACACACACACACACACACACACACACACACACACACACACACACACACACACACACACACACACACACACACACACACACACACACACACACACACACACACACACACACACACACACACACACACACACTCACACACTCACTCACTCACTCACTCACTCATCAGTGGCCAGTGAGGAGGCAACCCCTCCTGAGGACCACCTCATTGGCTGAGCCAGTCCCTGGATCACCCAATGGACCAGTAAGGACACACTAGTGCCATAGGCTGGGGACAACTGGAGAGGTGGTGGCGGAAGTATGACGGCAGCTTCAAAGGAAATACGATGCTGCCTAGAAGAGTGAATAAGGACATGAAGGAGGATGGAACAAAAACACTGACCTAGAGAAGGTTTCTCCAAGGGGAAGACCACCTGGCCCCCCTCACATCCATATTGTTGAAAAAGGTATGTTACTTTACACATTACACATTCCCCAGTGGGCCAAAACGTGAATCGTGATTTTGAGTAGCCTGTTCTTTCTTCTGTATTTGCTATTTTGGTGTGTTCAGGGGAGTGTTTAAGGAAATGCCTTTCAAACGGTTGGTTGTTCCTTGGTTACTCATCTGACAAAGTATAGAACATAAATAAAATAATAAAATAATATATATAGCCTATAGTCTGCGCTTTTGACAACGTGAGGGTCACTTCTTTAATTAACATAACGGTTCACATTCCTGGAACATCTTTTACTTGAAATCCAATACATGGTAAATGGTAAATGGACATTTATATAGCGCTTTTCTAACCAATGATTACTCAAAGCGCTTTACATATCAAGTCTCACATTCACCCATTCATGCACACATTCAACCACCGACGGCGGAGTCAGCCATGCAAGGAGACAGCCGGCACGTCGGGAGCAGTTAGGGTTAGGGTGTCTTGCTCAAGGACACCTCCACAGCGTTTGCTAGGAGGAGGCGGGGATCGAACCAGCGACCTTCCGGTTGTGAGGCGACTGCGCTACCTCCTGAGCTAAACTGATGCCCATAGTCATACATAGCCCATAATACATGTCACACGATAAGAGAGTCATTTAGACCTGTAAAAAGTCTGGACACTTCTTCTTCTACAAATCTGCACTCTGCTCTGTGCCCCCTGAGATTAACATCTCGCCACCTTAAATTCAGGGGTGCTGAAGTGGCAGCCAGACTGACTTTGGCTTTAGAGTCCCTGTGTGTAATCTCTTTATCACCGCAAAGTCCACCCTGACAACCTGTCCGGGGGTCTGGTACATCTCCCCCCCCCCCCCCTCTCCCGTAACTTCTGTGGTGATGACCAGCTGCTGACTCAGCAAACCATGCTCCAGGGATTATGCCGAGGAGGAGGTTGAAGAGGAGGATGATGATGATGATGGGATGATGATGAGGATGATGGGCTAGCCTGGTGGGGAGTGAGAGGTGGCGGTCTCCATCCGTACCACGGCAGACCGTATGGGAGAACACACCCCGGCTAAGCTGGGTACACAGCCCAGAGAAACCCATTCAGACAGGTTGTGGATTATCAGATTACCGCAGCAGCCAATTCAAATCAGCCGGGGAGCATCGTCTGCATCATATTTCCCCGGAGAACACTACACTAATAAAAAGAGATGCTAGTTTAGCGGATACTATGATGATAGACTACAGAGGTACTTGGCAGCACCACACACAGAACACAAGCACCCGGTGGTACACCTGGATAAATCAAGATATGTACTAACTAAAAGAGTTTCAACTTTAAATAACAAAAACACTCCACAACAACAACAACAACAACAACAACAACAACAACAGCAACAGCAACACTGCTGCAATTACCTTCTTCTGATCAGCTCAGAGCTGCAGCACCAAGGAGAGCAATTGAAATGTGTGCTTGGGGTTACAGAGGGTTTCTTCTTCGTGTCAAGCCAAGTCAAGTCCAGTTTATTGTCACTTCACAGTTTACACAAGTATAAGCAATGAGTGAAAATCTTATGTGCAATACCCGACGACAGACAGCAGTTATAATAAAAAACAGAATAGGATAAAAAGAAGTAAAAAGGTACAAAACTGTATAAGTTAAATATATAAAAATGCGATATATAAAATGCGATATGTCAGAAAAAGAGCTATATATAAATCAATGTAATAAAATATACATTGTTATATGCTATACACCCTTGTTCAGCTGCCTGATGGCCTGACTGTATGCAACCATACAAAGCTGAACACCTCAAAGACCCTTTATCCCTTGGAGGTGTGGGCGGGGGGCGGGGGGGGGGGGGGGGGGGTCGCCCGGGAACAGGGCCAGGCCAGATGGCGGAAGAGGAAACTCTACCTCACGATGGACACACTGCTAGACTGCAGGTCAATGATTTTGCAGCAGCAGCAGCAGCTCAGACAACCAGAGGATCAATAAAGCGGGGGGGGAGGCTGTAGTGAGCCCTTATGAAGAGAAACAGAATAGGTTATCAATAGAGGAGACAGTTTTTTTTTTTTTTAAACGGATGGTCGATGGCACAGACTAAGTTTTAATGGGAAGCAATGGATTGTTTTCAGCCAAGGGATGGGGGGTCTGCAGACCAGATAGCAGCTCTGAAGGTTGATTGATTGGGGGTATGAGGGGTTGGACATAGGCCTCACATCGCGGCGGCACGGCGGCTACTTACCAACGCCCTGCTCCCTCTCGGCCCGCCCCGCCGCCGTTCTGGGGTGATTATCCCGTGGGAACTGATAAAGCTAAGTGGCCCCAGCAAAGCTCTTAATCGCCGCCATAGTTTACTCCATTAGTCTGATTAAAGAGGCGTCTCACACCTGTTGAGTGGGGACGGGGGGGGGGGGGGGGGGACAACACAGCGGTTGCAACCAATATGCTCGTTAGAACCCCTCGGATAGCTCATCCAATTACCCTTCATATCGGGCCTTGGGCTGCAGACGCACACACACAAACACAAACACGGCCCGGATAGTCTCATGTGAAGGCGGGATACTGTTGTTTATGGTGCTGGCAGGATTTATGGGTTTCCACAAAAAGCAATATAGTGCCTTCTTTTGAAAATCGATTCTGCAACGGTTTGAGCAAATCGATAACTCATGGCGGGAAAGGTTCCAGTTGCCCAGTTTGGGGATTACACTTATTGGTCTGGGAGGCCTGCGGTTTCCTCTTTGTAAACCCACTATTGAGCACGTGTTATTGTTAAATCAATAGTGGATTTAAGGTACACTCGCAATGTACAACAAGCAGGGTGTACTGGAATGAGTCATTGGGAGACAGGCGAAATAGATTACCAAGAGTTGGAAAATAAATGAAGCGACTGTGAAACAACCGTCTTTCATTGGTTACACCATTTAGCCAGTTAATTTTTTCCTCCCAACATTAGAGACAAAGGCTGTGTCCAATTCACCATACATCTTTGGAAGGGAAAATAATAGTGACATTTCTCATAAGATAGTTATTATATATTTTTAGAACCGAGTAAGTATGAGAAGAAACAAATCCAATGTGGAATAGAACAGCCTGTGTATTGGTTTGATCTTGTTAGCCCCTGGCGGTACACCGTTTGTGTGAGCACGGCACAGCACTGACTCAAGGTTGCAGGGACGGAAGGTCGCCACCAGAGGGAGCAACAGAAGCATTAAAAAATCACCAACGCTTTCATTCCAATGGCCACAGAAGTAAAAGACAAGAACTAGGGTAATTACTTTGACATAAAACGGTTGTTGACTGTTAAACTATCTGTGTGTTCTCGGAAATGTACGACAGTTTATTTCTTCTTCTTCTTCTTCTTATTTTTTTTAAACAAAGTTATGCAGGTCTTCTGGGCATGACGTTTTCTGGTACAAGTTGATCCTTAACGACTGCCGGCACGGAATCAAAACATTCCCAAAACAGGCTCTTGTTTTCTATGTAGTTTAACTTTGGTTACATAGCCATTTAAAGATGGCAAGTTGGGTAATGTCTTACATTTTTCCATGGTGGGGGGTTAAGTGTGTGTGTGTGCCTGTGATTGTGTGTGTGCGCGCGCCTGTGAGTGTGTGTGTGTGTGTGTGCCTGTGATTGTGTGTGTGCGCGCCTGTGATTGTGTGTGTGTGGACCTGTGATTGTGTGTGTGTGTGCGCGCGCCTGTGATTGTGTGTGTGTGTGTGTGTGTGTGTGTGTGTGTGTGTGTGTGTGTGTGTGTGTGTGTGTGTGTGTGTGTGTGTGTGTGTGTGTGTGTGATTGTGTGTGTGTGTGTGCGCGCGCGCCTGTGATTGTGTGTGTGTGCCTGTGATGGTGTGTGTGTGTGTGTGTGTTAACACACACAGTCAATACACAGCTGGTTCACCTCACTTTAATAACGAAACAATGCCGGCTGACCTCCACTCTGACCCGCGATGACGTCACCACGTGAACCCACGCGGTTCTCCGTGTCTCCGGGGAGACTTTTATCACTTTATAACCCTTCGCCACATGTCAAGATCAGCTGCTATTTATTTGCCGGTGTTCCTGAGACGTAACCGCAGGACTGGACGATGCTATTGGAGAGTTACGGCTAAAAAGTAATTACAGTCGCAGCATGAACCCGTAAAAAAAAAAAAAAAAAGAATAATAAAAAAGGGACACTGCCAGGCTAATTGAGCGCAGTGTTGGTCAAGCGGTGACAACATTTAAAAAAAGAAAAGAAAAAAACTTGGTGCTTTGATGACCTCCGGCGATGCCGACCTCATCACACGGTTGCTGCTGCTCAAAATGGATGGAGGCCTTGGAGCATTCTTTTGCAATGTGTTTTGTTGAGCCATTAAAGCGCGTGCGCGCTCTCTCTCTCTCTCTCTCTCTCTCTCTCTCTCTCTCTCTCTCTCTCTCTCTCTCTCTCTCTCTCTCTCTCTCTCTCTCTCTCTCTCTCTCTCTCTCTCTCTCTCTCTCTCTCTCTCCTCTCTCTCTCTCTCTCTCTCTCTCTCTCTCTCTCTCTCTCTCTCTCTCTCTCTCTCTCTCTCTCTCTCTCTCTCTCTCTCTCTCTCTCTCTCTCTCTCTCTCTCTGTGTGTGTGTACCAGGTGGATGATGTTAGTAGTACCACAGAGCTCCGACCCTTCTCTCTCTGTCCGTCAACACCACGGACCTCTGATGCAACAGCAGAGGAATGTGGGATCTGATATCAGAGGATAGAGGTCAACCTTGACATGTTTCAAATGCGTCTGCCATTGTGTGTGTGTGACACACACACACACACACACACACACACACACACACACACACACACACACACACACACACACACACACACACACACACACACACACACACACACACACACACACACCACACACACACACACACACACACACACACACACACACACACACACACACACACACACACACACACACACACACACACTTCATGTTTACCTTGAATATTTTCCATACATTTCCATGGCCTTTATATTTTTCAGTTTTCAAGTTTTTAATAAAATGAGAAAATATTCACCCTGGAGTATACTAAAACAGGCTTTACCATGTTGTTATTTAATATATAATACTGACTATTTAATCACCAGAAAACATGCTATATGTATTGTTATACAGATATTTAATGACCTACTGTATATAGGGATAGAAGATTTAAGCCATATTGCCCAATCCCAGCACACACACACACACTAAATCCCCACTCAGTGGTAGAATTTCACATGTCTTGCCCATTGAAGGAGTGACCTTCTGTCGAGGAATCCCTACCGAGCCCCTCAAAGCTCGAGAAGCGAAAAACACACACACACTTTACATCACGGCTAAAAAATGTGTACTATATCCCATTACATCACCGGGCTTCTGCTGTGCTTTCGGCCCTGGAGGCTTAAGCCTCCAGCTCTTGATTAATAGGTGTGCACAACCGGTTTACACAAAAGACTAAACATTTGGAAAGTTTCGTCCACTTAACAATAAATGGCTAAATCCAACCGGTTGGAATTATGGAATAGAGCCTCTCCACCGGTGAGACGAGGATAAAATGATCATCAATAAAAGGCCCATCAGCTACACCACACACACACATACACACATTAACACAGGAGGACTGTTTAGAAGGAGAGGGCCCAATGAGCGCCTGCGTGAACGACAGTAAACCTCCGGCTCGGTCTCGCTCGTATATTAAATCTTCAGCAACCGAGACCAACCATAATCTACATTTTAAAAGACAAATTAGGCTAAAGACATGCCTTGCAGCACCTCGACATCAAACTGGGGCCAAAATATGGGGGGGGGGGGGTTGGGGTGTGTGTGTGTGTGTGTGTGTGTGTGTGCGTGTATGTTCTCCCTCAAATAGCTACAAAGCGGGAATGGATTCAGTCAGACGTTAAGTCAGAGGACCATCACAATATGTACATTCCCACTGTTCCAACAGGAAGTCCCCATATGGACAGGGATGCACGCAGGGGGTCAGTGCTTCTGCAGGGTTGAATGGACCTCAGCGCTGCACTAGGCCACGCTGGGCAGGACCAGGATAGCTGCAGTGTGTCGGGGGAGGGGGGGGGTGTGCTTCGTTGGATCAATGGCGAGGAAAAGCAAGCCAAGTTAAAATATTTCCGCGCCTTCGCGGGAGTCCAGACAAAGATGTGTGTGTGAGGACAATGTGAAGACATCCCACCTGGCTTAAAAAAATATACTTGGTCGACTCAAGCTTGCTCAGACATTCCCCCCTCCTCGTATATGTTCCCTTTGGGAATACTGATTTACCTAAAATAATCATTTCAACAAGTGTTTGTCTGCACTCCAGAATTACGAATTACACACAATAACTTCAGTCGAGCTTTAGTATACAAAGGGTTTACTACAGCTATCTCACACACACACACACACACACACACACACACACACACACACACACACACACACACACACACACACACACACACACACACACACCACACACACACACACACACACACACACACACACACACACACACACACACACACACACACACACACACACACACACACACACACACGTTTTGTTCCAAGAACCTCACCCAGCTAAATAACCATAAGACTGCCATTTCGACACCCTCTTCGCCTAAGCCTGAAGCACTTGGCTGCTGCCAAACCCCGAGAGAGCCGGGGCCTTGGATCCTGGAGGCACCGGGCAGTGCCAGCCAAGCTGCCCCTGGCTCAGACAGCCACGGCGGGCAACGGCAGTTCAGCACGTTCCCCTGTGACAGGTGGAGGGCGTGCGGTTGGTAAATGGCTGGCCGGAGACCGAGCGGATAAGGCCCGGGCCAGGCACACTCTGCGCTGTAGTAATGGCTTTGTGTGCAGGTGATAAACTCAACATGCTTTATTACCGCTTACATAGCACCGTTGGAAATGTCAGAAAGCGGTTAACGATGAATATTCCTCGGGTCATGACCGTTGTAGTTCCACTGCAAGTTTGCTAGCAGTATGGAATTGCTGTGTGCGTGTGTGTGTGTGTGTCCTTGCTTTAACCACACATCAGAGACATAATGTGCATGCATGCGCCCATCTAGTAATGTACATCTGTAGTGTACATTACTTTACAGTCACTTGGCAGACACTTTTGTCCAAACTACAACCGGCAATACAACCTATCATCATCCAATCATTCAACATGGGTAGGCAAGAGAACTACTAGTCACCAGAAGTCATACGTGCATCTCCTTCCCGACGAGCCTCAGAGAGCAGAAACAGAGCTGAGGTAAACGTGTAATATGTTGGCTCCCTACATTTTACACTTTACAAACAGGGGCAATGGCAAATAGTGAAACTAATAAGCAAAAACGAATAGACAAGCAGTGGCAGTGTGTGGAGTAATGAGTTCTTGTAGATAGGGAGGTGCATAACCATTTATGCATTTGTGTGTAACAGGATTTTGTAGGCCGAAAGCCAGTGCAATGAACAACAGTCTGTGTTATATGAATTTTCCTCAGGATCCTGGCAGCACTATTTAGAACGGACTGCATCGTTTAGGACACAGACCTCCCGTCAACCCCCCTCCAGAGAGCCTAAAACAAAACAGGAGAGGCAGAGTCGTCACCGTCCGTCCGGGTGATCGATGCAGACAGAACCTCTCGAAGAGACCGCTCGGTCTCCACGTCTGCAGACGAAAACAGGCCAAAACAAGAGGGCCGCTAAGGGGAGGGAGGGAGGGAGGGAGGGAGGCTGGCAAATGTGCAGTTTGTGCCTCCATCCCGGCAACAAATCGAAGCCTTAAGGACGTCCCTGGCGACGGTCCAAGCACGTCCGACGATGGACTAATGTATCCGCGTCACCTCGCTTTGCTCCGTGTTGTTTTGTTACTTAACTGACGTTTGTCCCTGATGGACCGGCGTTTATCTTGTTTAGCGAGACCCGAGGCTGCTCACGGGGCCTCGATGACAACAAGCAGCTGTCCTCCGTCTGCCCGCGCAATGCATGCATCTCTGGTGTGTGTGTGTGTGTGTGTGTGTGTGTGTGTGTGTGTGTGTGTGTGTGTGTGTGTGTGTGTGTGTGTGTGTGTGTGTGTGTGTGTGTGTGTGTGTGTGTGTGTGTGTGTGTGTAGAGGGGAACAACGGAGGCAGCTGGAACACATGGGGCTTTTTGTGCATTCCCTTTGTAGAGGCCATGTGTCAGACTCACGGATACTTTGGTGATGAGTGCCTCGGAAACAACAACACGACCCACTGTAATTCACTGCTAACTAACCTGCGAGGGCTTTCATTAGAGTGCGAGCGAAGGAAGCCAAACACATGAGGTCACGGTTCCCATATGATTGTACGATATGACGCTCGCTTTGCCCTAAATACGGGATGAGGAAGCCAAGCCGGGCAGCGCCAGCCACAAGTAGTATTTAACTTTGGTGATGCACTCGCAGCGCAAACCCAGACACAAACACACACACTACACACACAAAGGCACGCACCCCACTTGACCACACAATACACTGGAATAACCAGTCCTCATGCGGTGGAACAGTCAGAAAACAAGTTTCTCTGAATCCAAATAGGTACAACCGAGACACAATGTTTCCTAGAAAACCCCCACACCGCCGGGACCGTAGGCCGCACAGACCGCTTTGGCGAACGTCCAATAAAATGTTCCCTATGACCCCCGCGGACGGCTTCACAACACCCCCATCGCCGCATCATCCGCTTTTGTCTTCCCAGGTCGCGTCACATGACTTTTGAGTCGTAAACCGTCGCAAAATGGCCGACCGGAATCACACTGGTCGCGACCACGGCGACTCCGGCCAGAGGGAACGCAGCGGAAAAGACGGGAAAGAAATGCACAAAGGACCAAAGCTGGGCCGAGAACTACGCCGGGAGGACTTGCTTTTCCTTCTCAGCGTGTTGGAGGGAGAGCTACAGGTGGGTGTGTGGATGAATAACACAGTTCCACATCTGTTTCTGTCCTCTTGCACGCTTTGTGAAGAACAATCTACAACTCTGGGCACAAAAAAAACGCAGAGTTGAAACGTGGTCATAATGACTTCATCCATAAACAGTTCTGTGTTTACGCCACCGAACACCGGAACAAAAGCTCATCTTGGGGTTTCTCACCAGGCCCGGGATGAGGTGATCGCCGTGTTAAAGGCAGAGATGACAGACTCCGCTCTGCTGCAAGCCCACTATGCCTTCAGAGGCCCGGAGAAGGTTCTCCGAACCCTGCAGAGGGATTCTCTGCAGACCAATCAAGGCGAACTGCAGGACGTCTATGAAAAACCAATGGCCGAGGTAGGAATCAATGACACACTGTACACAGCTGACACAACTGATGCAGTGCTGATGATTGTTTTTTTGTTATTGTGGGCGATCCACCGACGCTGGCTCCAGAAAACATATGCCGTCAATGTATTTTCCCCTCGAACCTCAGCTAGATCGCCTGCAGGAGGCCCATAGGAGAACTTCCCGGCGGATGTTGCGCCAACTCGTGGAGGTGGAGCGCTCGCACAGCCGCGCCCTCCACAGGCTGGAGGAGCAGGAGGAGATGCACAGGGCCTTCATACAGAGAAGTGACGACCTCACCACTCTACTGGAGCAGGATCGAGAGAGGTTGGTGGAACGAAACCCAGAGAGAGAACGACCACGACCTTTCAAAAGCAAAAGCCAAACTACTCTGGGTTTGTGGTCCGTGTTTCAATTAATCCCAAGCGGTTTTGTTTTTTTGTGATAACACGGCTGTATCGAAACTAACCGGATTTGGCGGTCTCATCGCATTCTTTCGCAGGCATACATTCATGAGGTGTTTATTGGGTCCACGGTAGTTTCAAGCCTGAGTTGGAGCAGCAGAGATGCTGTGGTCGCTGCTTTTCAACTAAAGAGTCTCTGTGACCCCAGACCTGTACTTAGCCTTGCCATACTCAGACACAGGCCATTTCGACCGGTTGGGGGGGTGGTGGTTGTGTTGTGTGTGTGTGTGTGTGTGTGTGTGTGTGTGTGTGTGTGTGTGTGTGTGTGTGTGTGTGGTGTGTGTGTGTGTGTGTGTGTGTGTGTGTGTGTGTGTGTGTGTGCACAACCCTTCGCCTGTCGCTTTTCCTTTATAAAAACAAATAAACGTGCAATGTACAATTATATGCTCATTCTGAAATGTCCATCGGTCTCAACCTCGTGCCCAAACTCCAGACCACATACATAGAATTAAAGCTTTAGCTAACGCAAGCAAATGGGTTTCTAATGTAGCCTTTGTCCCCAAACCGCCAGATGTGTATTTCACTCGGGGGCCAAGCATCAACCGTGAGGGTTGTCACCGGTTCCGTACGCTCTCTCTCGGCGCTCACAGCGAGGGCTGGTTCGAGGCCGTCCGGTCTGTCTCGGCTCATGTACCGGCAGAGTCTAGCTAGCTCTGTAATCTGCTAGTGGACTGGGGCCCTGCCACTTGGGCTCACTGCCTCGAGGGGAGACAACTAGTCTGGTGGTGTGTGTGCCAGCGTCCAAACGCTCTGTACGCTCTGAACTCTCCACACACACACACACACATACACACACACACACACACACACACACACACACACACTAAGAGAACGGAAATAGTCACGCCGCTGTGTGGCGGGGTCGGTCGAGCGGTACGTTCACCGTTCGAATGCATCGTAAGAAAAACCCAAAACATGCAGTCCTTACGGACAAAAAGTAATTGTCCACGTCCATCTCGTCCTAATGATGATTAATACATAAGTAGACGGGCCGGTATGTAGTGTAGGGGAGAGAACCCAGTGTTGTTCATACATTCCTGGCTGCAAGAACACAGAGGGTTTTCATCCACTGGCCTGCCCTCCTCCACGGAGACCATTAGGAACATGTGTCTCCAACATATTGCGCTGGTTTTTGACATGAACTCGGGAGTACGAGCTGACAGCATGATGGACTCATGCAGCAACCCCCCCCCCCAAATCCTCCCGTCGGTGACATAATATCACCGCGGAGGACGGCCATCGGCCCCAATGTGTCCTCTTTCATTACTTTATCTGCGGTCCTATTTATGTCCACGAGGATCTGAACTCGATCTGGAAACTGGGAGTGTTTCTCACTCGTTGGCTTCCTGCCCCCTCTTTCTCCTTCTTCTTCTTCTTCTTCTTTTTCCTACAAGCCAACGTAATCATTGTGCAGGTTATGACACTCAAGCTCTGAGGGGAAGAGAGAGAGAGAGAGTTATGACTTCCTTAACTTTGTTTACGTTTATATGACAACAATATACAAATATATAAAAAAACAAAAACCCTTATATCCGTTATTTTTCTCTGTCGGAGGGACGCTTGGCGTGAATCCACGGGCTAAACAACATGAGGCCCCGTGGCAGTACTACAGACCTGTAACATCTCCTTTCATCAGTCTCACACCGCTCACATCAGCTTTCATCAGTCTCAAGCCCCTCACACCCCCTTTCATCAGTCTCACATCCCCTTTCATCAGTCTCACACCGCTCACATCCCCTTTCATCAGTCTCACACCGCTCACATCCCCTTTCATCAGTCTCACGCCCCTCACACCCCCGTTCATCAGTCTCACGCCCCTCACAGTCTCACACGCTCACATCCCTTTCATCAGTCTCACACCGCTCACATCCCCTTTCATCAGTCTCACGCCCCTCACACCCCCGTTCATCAGTCTCACGCCCCTCACATCCCCTTTCATCAGTCTCACGCCCCTCACATCCCCTTTCATCAGTCTCACACCGCTCACATCCCCTTTCATCAGTCTCACACCGCTCACATCCCCTTTCATCAGTCTCACACCGCTCACATCCCCTTTCACCAGTCTCACACCGCTCACATCCCCTTTCACCAGTCTCACACCGCTCACATCCCCTTTCACCAGTCTCACGCCGCTCACATCCCCTTTCACCAGTCTCACGCCGCTCACATCCCCTTTCACCAGTCTCACACCGCTCACATCCCCTTTCACCAGTCTCACACCGCTCACATCCCCTTTCACCAGTCTCACACCGCTCACATCCCCTTTCACCAGTCTCACACCGCTCACATCCCTTCACCAGTCTCACACCCCTTTCATCAGTCTCACGCCGCTCACATCTCGCACTGCGGCCGCCTCAATATTTAGCACAGCCAATTTCCGCTCTTCCTCCTCAGATCTTCTCCTTTTTTTTTTTATTTTTTTTTTTTTAAGAGCCAGAGTGAACCGGCCCCGCTCGGCCCCGGGGCTTAACACTAAGTCAGACTTGGTCATGTTGTTCCTCCTTCTCTCTGAAATGAAAGACACAGCGGAGGGTGCCGTGTGCGGACCAGATGATGCAGGCTGGGCTGTGAGGCACCGGCCATGGCGTGTAGGAACATAATCACCACATGCGCCGCGGGTATGATCCACGCTGTGTGTCGGCGGGGGGGGGGGGGGGTGATGATGTCGCTGCATCGCAATGCGGTGATTCCAGGCCGCGGTCCGACCTCAGCCGTCTAAGGACGCGCTCTGAAGCCTGCGTGTGATCTCCCTGAGATGGCTCCGTTTTTCTGGGACCCGACAGCTTCCACCTCGGCGTTAACCGGACACACGTGTTTTGCCACACACACGCACACACACAAAGTCACCGTGTTCTCTCATCTGTCAAGGGTCACAGGCGCTTACCAAAAACACTTCTTCCCTACACCCGCAAACCACTTTAAAACCCATTTTCCCGTATGTAGTCGTCCCCCCCCCCCGCCACGCCACACCACACCACCACCAACCCTGGTATTGAAGTGGGCTCTTTTATCAATCAGCGCCAAAAAGAGGCAGGGACGAAACAGGAAATAGACAGACAAGACGTAGTCAAATGACAAAGGACGTGCCCCCCCCCCCCCGGAATGAATGAACAAAGCCGACCAATGGGAAAAGGGGATAGCGTGGCCACTGTCCCGCTGGTTAAACACAGTCAAATGAAGTGTTGTGCTAGGGCCCTGCCCAATAGAAACAAGAGAAGGTAACCTTGGCGGAGCGCCCCCCCCCCCCGCGCCACTGTGGACAAGCCACAGCTGTTATGGTCCCTCACAGGCGTGTCAGGAGGAGATGTGCACAAATGACAGCAGGGATCTCTGGCAGCGCGTCGCTGGACAGCACAGAACCACTCGTGGAACCCAACGCGCCGGGCCGGTTCATTAGCTCCCGCCGAGTAGGGGAGTCCAGGTTACAAGCGTTACTTCAAAGGCATTAACAACCCTCCCACCCCGCCCCACCCCACCCCTCCCGATAAGAGGAACGGAGAGGAGAACATAGTGTGCGTGAGATTGCTTTCCCTCCGAACCGTTTTTGTTTTGCACCGTGTATTGTAATCTCATTTTGTAAACGTACGGTAGTATAGTGACGGCCACAACTATTTCAAGACAAACATTAGACCCCGTGACCTCGTACGCAAGAAAAAGAAAAGAGGTCTGAGAGCTGGTTTCCACCCCTTACGGCCCCGTCACTGACCCTATTCAGCAGCAAAAAAAAACACCAAAACCAAATTATACCTCTGCTACAGTAGGAGCTCGGCAATGAGAGGACGGCCGCCCTCCGACGTAACGTATCGGCCGTGTTGTGAGGGCCTCCTCCGAAATGGCTTTGAGGGCTCCGATCATGCGTATAATTGAGGACAAGCAATGAGGCGGCCGGCCCTGCCTTTAAGGGAAATGAGACCTTATGAATCCTCGGTTAAGGGAGTCGGTTTGTGGATTTTCACTCACATTCCTGGACTCGGGGAGAAAAAAAACAAAACCCCTGGTGTATCCGTTTTGCTTTCTAAATGTGTTACGCTAGCAGAGTTGAAGCGAGTGCTTTGTACAGCTCCTATAGTCTCTAAACAGTAGGCACCATAGAGAAGCAGTCTAGGGACAGTATAGGGATCCCTTCAGGGCTGATGTGCCGGTGTTCAGGGTGACACACACACACACACACACACACACACACACACACACACTTTACAAGCACAGAAGTTTCCAGTGCTTCTTTTAAAAGGCAGTTTAAAAAGAAAAAAAAAAGAAACCGCTTCCCCGATGACGAAATGTCATCAGGGAATAGATTTCACCCCTAATTGGGGACTTGCGTGAGGTGCACATAAAGCGAAGAAGAAGAAGAAACCTCATCCGCGCAGCGCTTTATCGTAACTACTCGGGAATGCATGCAACAGCGCTGTAAACTATGCAGCACCCCGTTATTAAATTGGATGTTTTGTGATTTTTTATGAGGGGAAAGGCCACTTTTCCCTCACCCATATTTCCAAGATTAGTGCGAAAAAGGAGCGGTGCCATGCAAAGGCTGTGTTTGCCCCCCCCCCCCGCCACCTCAAACCGATAAAAAGTATAATTTACAATACAAACTCTGATGTGCAGCGAGCACACACACACACACACACACACCGAAAGAGTAGAGGACCGGCAACGAGCTGCAATCGCTAACTAAACTAGGGGATAACACGGGATATGGGAAACAAACAAGAAGGAAGAGAGAGAGAACACCGAAAGGAGAGGACAAGCTAAGATTTGCAATCGCTAAAACTAAACAAGGGATGGGAAACAAACGAGAGAGAGAGAGAGAGAGAGAGAGAGAGAGAGAGAGAGAGAGAGAGAGAGAGAGAGAGAGAGAGGAGAGAGAGAGAGAGAGAGAGAGAGAGAGGAGAGAGAGAGAGAGAGAGAGAGAGAGAGAGAGAGAGAGAGAGAGAGAGAGAGAGAGAGAGAGAGAGAGAGAGAGAGAGAGAGAGAGAGAGAGAGAGAGAGACGCACATATGGATGTAATTGTGGGCCAAGGAGATGATGATGTCATCACTCAGTCAGGTTATCCGGCCCCAGGCACGGCAAGCTCCAGCGCAAAACATGTCTAGCTTTTCAAAGGACCTCTCCGAGCACATTATCTACAGGATATGATATGGCAGACGCACGGTTCCCGCTGAGTTCTGAAGGTTTCTTTTTTGTTGTTGTTGTGTGTGTGTGTGTGTGTGTGTGTGTGTGTGTGTGTGTGTGTGTGTGTGTGTGTGTGTGTGTGTGTGTGTGTGTGGTGGGTGTGTGGTGTGGGGGGGGGGGGGAGAGGCGGGGGCGGGGGGGAGGCCGGGCCGGGGGGGGGGGGAATTTGTTAATAAAATGTTTACTGTGGTATACAAGCATACAAAACGCAAAGCCGTAGCCCTCGTAGTTTGAAAGGCTACTCAGGGGTTAAACCTACGTACATACCCACCCACCACCACCACCACCACACCCACCCTCCCTCCCTCCTCTCTCTCTCTCCTCCCTCCCTCCCTATCCTTCCCATTAGCCCCTCTGGCATGGCTGTACCATGATCTCATCTGGATTGGGCTGACATCCAGTGAGACACACATACAATCACAAGCGCGCGCGCACACACACACACACACACACACAGCGGAGGAGACTGTACAGTCCCATATAAGGACTTTGTGATGATGTAAGAGGCGCCGTGGGGCTGCCAGTGAGGCTCGGTGTGCAGAGCACTTTACATAATGTTTGGTTTTCTGCATGGAATGTCCACATAGCTGGGAACGCCGGCACAGAGAGAGAGAGAGAGGGAGAGAGGGAGAGAGAGAGAGAGAGAGAAAGAGAGAGAGTGATAGAGAGAGAGTGAGCGGGTGCCGATAGGTGGTGGTATATATGGGGGGGGGGGGGGTGGGGGGATATGGGGGAGAAATAAAAAGGAGAACGTTTGCTCTCAGGACCTGAGGACAGAGGCCATCGTCACAGGTAGGAACAAACCGCAAGGTTTTTCAAAAACAATGAAAAGTATGCACTTGGGTCTGGAGGAGTTTGTAGCGGAGGAGAAGGACCGTTTGCGTTCAGTGCGTGCGGGGCTGAGATCAGTGTTTCAGCCATGCCATCTGTTGGGCCAGGCTGTACTTAACAAGGAGTTACAAAATACATTCAACTAGCGCGGCTACCGCTTAAACTGGTGTTTGACTGTCGTGTCAAGCGAAACTTGACAAGACACTCAACAATAGTAATTATAATAATAATAATAATAATGATGATGATAATAATGTGAGAACAATGATACTGAATAATGTTTTAGGTTCAAGGGAGCTGCCTATTTCTGGGACTTCTTGCGACTCTACAGTTTGTTCACACATTGTGGAATTCTAGCCTATAGCTATACAACTTAAGAAAGTACAATGCATACAACTTTAAAAACAAAAACGTAATTAATCAATTAATATAAATGATTTTTCAGCATCATGACATTGTAGTAGATATACGTAGATATATCTCTGAGAATATGGGGGGTGGTTAACAAAACATTACACTCTTTAAGCCAGTGACACACAGATAATATATGAATCTAGGCTTCAGAGAAAGAGACCCCTAGATGGCAGTTCCTCCGTTCATTATCACATGAGGTTGTGACATTTTCACATACCTCTCTGGACACGCACACAGCAACACCCTGACCATACTCTACACTCTACTTTATTACAATAAGAGCTAAGAAACACACCGAGAAATGCCAGCGCACGTGAAAACAAATCAAGAGGGGTGTTCTAAACACCCTTTGAACAGTGTGTGTGTATCGTGTGCGACCGGCGGAGAGTGACAGGGGTAGGTTGGATGTAGCCAGTCTGTAATTACTTATGGAACAGGGGGAATTCCTGCCTTCGCGATGCTGGCATCAGGGTAGCGTTAGCGGGGGCACAGAGGGAGGGTGATGGTGTGCAGTCTGTCGAGTACTCAAGGGTAAAGGAACTTCTTAATTAACAAACGCTCCCTGCCAGGGGACCATCTGTTGTGCCAGTCACAACATCCTTGTGAATGCCTGCCACGGAGAGGTGGGGGGGGGGGGGGGGAGAAAAAAGAAAATACATCCACCCACACGTGCCGACATGATGCAAAACAGGGCCAACACGTGTACATTAGTCTGCTCAGACAAGGACGTGTGTATAGAAACAGAGGGAGATGAATAGTTTCCAAGAGAATGGGTGCACGCGTCAATGCCTTTCCAAGGAAATGATGTCATTGCCGTAGATTCTCCCCTTTAAAAAAGGGGAAAATCCGAAATGTAAACCAGCAGTGCATATATATATATATATATAATGAAACCGGCTTATTTTGACACTCAAAATGTGAACCGTGGACAACGCGCCATTGATTTGTGTCATCTCAAACCTTTTCGCAGGCTCAAGTTACTGATTCTGAAGGAGAAAGAGCACCGGGAGAGGAAGGAGGAGGACGGCGAAAGAGAGGTCTTGGCACTGAAAGACGACCTGACCACGCTCAAGCATTTTGCACTGCTGGTGGTCGACGAGCAGCAGGGCTTGAGGGGGAGGCTGGAGGAGGAGGGCCGGCGTGTCCGGGAGCTGACCGTCATCGCCGACCACGCTAGGCTGGAGCTCAGCGCCGTTCGCTCCAGGGCAAGAGAGGAGGAGCTCAGAGCCCTGCAACTCGAGGACGAACTACGCGACCGGGTGTCTGTTTACGGACCCACACAGGAAGCCATGACTGCCAAACCGGTGGACAAGGATGTGCAAAAACAGCAACTGCGACAGCGCCTGGCAAACCTCAGTCGCCAGTTGGACGAGCTAGGGGGGACAAAGGCTGCCTTAAGGAGGGCGGAGGAGGAGCTCGTGGAGCTGAGGGAACGGGTGAGGTGGGCAGAGGACGGGGACGAGGGAGGAGCAGGGACCGCAAGCTTGCTGTCAGAGGTGGACGTGCTGCGGAGGAGAGTGTCGGAGATGGAGGGGAAGGACGCAGATTTAAACCGCATGGGGGACCAATGCAGGGATCTGGACCGCAGACTGGGGAGGGAGATGAGTCAGTGTCGCAGCCTGAAGGCAGAGGTGGACAAACTCAACAGCAGAATTGGTCAACTGGATAAACTAGAGGAGGCGTTGGGCAAGAGCAGGCAGGAGTGTAGCGCACTAAGAGCAAGTCAGGAAAGGGAGAAGAGTCTTAGCAACCAGTTGTTTGGTGACCTGGACACACTGGGGACCAGGGTCAGAGAGCTGGAGGAAGCAGAAAGGCAGCTACAAAATACTGAGGTGGTGTTGAAACAGGACTTATCTAAGCTCAGGGCACTCACTGTGGTTTTGGTAGAAGACAGGAAATCCATGTCAGAGAGGCTACGACAGGCTGCAGAGAAACTCTGCTTGGAGAAAGACAAACAAAATGAGCAGAACTCATTGATAACAATGACAGAAAAACTGAAAGAGGAGATGCAACAGGCACTGAGGGCTAAGGCAGATTTAGAGGCCAGGATTATAGATATAGCAAAGGGAAGAGATGAGCTCCAAACCAGACTACACACAGAGGGGGGACACAACAGGGAGCTGCAGAGCAAAGTTAATACCATGAGAAGGAGGATACAGGTCCTGGAGGACAAAAATGAAAATGGGACAAAGGAAAATGACATGGACATCAATGGGCCTCTGTCACACAACTCTAACCACTTGGAGCCAACAGACAACAACAAAACTGCAGAGCTGAGCCAGGAGGTGGCGAGGCTCAGAAGGAAGCTTCTTGAAAAGGAAGCAGTGGAAAGCGAGCTGATGAGAGCCGAGGAGGACTTTGAATCCCTGGAGCTGAGGTTCAGGAAGGAGCAGGAACGGTCCAAGGCGTTGACACAGGAGCTAGGCGAGGCCAAACGGGAGCTCTCCAGATTCCAGCTGGCGGAGAAGCAAGAGGTGAACCAGGAACACGCCCTCCTGCGTCGACTTCAGCAAGAGCAGGTGAGGTCGAGGCTCTTGGGCCGGGAGGTGGACTCTCTGAAGGATAAACTCCAGAAGTTGATGGGAACAGACGAGTCCATCTCCAAGGTTCAAATGGACCACTCGTCTCTGCAGAGGAAACTGGCCCACCAAGAGACCAAGAACAGAGAGCTGGCCAGAGAGATGGAGGAACTGACCGATGAGCTGGAGAGATACAGGCATTTCAGCAAGAATCTGAGACCTGGAGTGAACGGACGCCGGTTCTCGGACCTCCACCAGTCCACCAAGGAAGTACAGACAGAGCTGGCAGACAGCCGGCCGCTGGACTACAAACATCTTGTTCCTTTTGCTTACAATGAAACACTGGACGAGCAACAGAAAAGTGATGACGAAGATCTAAACCAAAATGAGGATCAAATCCTAGACATAAGCGGTTCAATGCAATACAATAACCTAAATAGCTTTAACCACACAAATAACATTGTCAGAAGATATAGCAGCCCCTCCATGAGTGATACAGAAGAAGGAGTAAATGGCAACCCTGAGAAGGATATGGTTGTCACGCAGACTCCCGGGCAGCCAGTGCACATCAAGGTAACACCCGATCATGGACTCAACATGGCCACTCTGGAAATTAGCAGCCCCACTACAGACAATGGAACATTCTACACCAGCACAGCCGTAATCCCCACTACCAGCGTTTCACACAAACAACGAATCACCATCATTCAGAACGCAGCCGTCTCTGCAGTGAAGAGCAAGAGCTCCACCACCAGCCCCGACAGAGCTCTCTCCCCGCTTGCCACGGGGCCTGCGTCTCGAATGGCGAGCCCGAATTCATCGCGCTCGGGGACGCCCGACCACAACAGCTCCCCTGTCCAGATCGTGACCGTCAGCACGTGCTCCCCGGAGCCCACGGAGATCATTGGCCAGGCTGTGTTCCGCATGACTCCAGAGAGGCAGAGCAGCTGGCAACTGCAGAGGTCAAATAGCACCCAGGCCAGTCCCAGTGTCATCACCACCACGGAGGACAACAAGATCCACATCCACCTGGGAAGCCCGTACGTCCCGCCTCTGAACGGCACAGCCCACAGCGGTCCCAAGCCCGGGGGGTCTTACTACTCCCTCAGACAAGAGCAGAGGACTCAAGTGTTGACCAATGGCAAGATTACTAGTAGCATCACTATAACCCCTGCTACCTCCCCAAACACACACCCCTCAAATATTACAGTAAGTGGCCTTTATGATTGACTGACTCATCCCCAGCCTTCAAACATTAATTCCCAAATAAAAACAATCAACTAATAAGTTAATTGCCTGCAGATTCCAACAAACATGACACCGATTGTGAAAAAAAAGTGTCACCTGTATTAACACTTTATCTAAAAAAAAAAATTAAAAGGTGAAAAATTGTAACATGCATTCCTTTTAAAATGCTTTGGCAATGCCTATAAAAAGAAAAAAATACTAAAAGCAAATGACTAAAGACAGACCGAATGTGTTGTTGTTTTACTTTTTACCAATACAGCTTTGTTGATTAAAATTGCATTTTGTTGGTTTGTTTCTTCATGAATTACTTAATCTACTATTACGATTTGCAAATACAGTATAATAAGCAAATCATTTATGATTTCTGTTAATTGTATATAATAAATTGCAGTTATATTACACAATAATGATAAATATGTTAATATAGCTCAGAAATATAAATATTGTCAACAATTGCCTTATATTCTTGATCCCATATTGCCAGTTAAGGGTGGCACATATAGAATTTAGAGACCCACGGCGTGTGCGTAACCCTCCGTCTCCACTACCACACCAAACACCACGTTCAGCTGCCTGTATGAGTGCATCATCGGTGGGATGCTTTGAGTGCCTACTCTGTGATACAGTGGAAAACCCAGCTTGCATCCAAGCTGCTTTCAGTAAAAGCTAACAGGCCTATAAAAGACGGACAATGAGTTACTTTTTCCAAAAAAGTTAACTTAAGAAGTGTATATCATCCCGAATGACCAGTATCGCACATTTTCCAATAACAGATTTATTTGTTTTAGATGTGTTGGCTATGAGGAGGACTAGTGTATTTTTTGCCTTTAACAGGCGAACGCATCCAAACAGTTGGGAAGCTTTGGAAGGGAGCGCATGGTGGCCCTGAAGTGAATTACTATTTTTAAAGACATAAATGCAACTGCCACAACACACCAGCAAAGTCAAAACAGCACAACATAAAGTAAAGTAAAAACACAATTGCTTTGTCAAGCACAGCAGGTTGAAAAGTTCAGTCCTTGAAGTAAACATGTGAATTCATGTCACTTAAAAACCCTGGACCTGACATAATATATATATATATCTAGATCATTTTGTAAAAGCATGATACGTTCAGACTACTGCTGCTAGCCAGACCATGCCAGTAGGGGGCGTATCTAAGCAGCTGTCTACATGTTTCAATAAGAAATATACCGTATATATAAACACCCAAAACATCTTGCACACACACACACACACACACACACACACACACACACACACACACACACACACACACACACACACACACACACACACACACACACACACACACACACACACACACACACACACACACACACACACACACACACACACACACACACACACACACACACACACACACACACACACACTTTTGGCATTGTGTCTCCCCCAACTTGCCGTGGTGATTTAGGTTTTGCTGGTGTAATGACAGATTAGCTAATGGTTATTGCACACAAAGGCCGTAGTGCTCGCTGACAGAGGAGAAGAGCACCGCTGAGATCACTGGTGAGGCTGACCCCCGATGAGGCCTTTAACAGTATAAAGGCCCGACCGAGGCTTCATGGGACATTTCCACTCGTGCGACATTTGGCATAGCATCCACCCAATGAGTTATCACTCTCAGTGCCCTCATAAATCATATGGTTATAGGTTGTTTTTTTTCCCAAGCATATGCAATGTAGCCGTCTTCCAGTTACTATTGCTCACTTCATCACACTCATTTTATAGGCTAATTGTGACATTTCAAAAAGGACATACATACGTTTTCTTTCAAACCTACAACAATAATAATTATAAATCTGACTATAAAATAAATATACTAATGTAATATACTATACTATATAATAAATACAATTGATCCATCAACTACTTAGGAGACCCACCCATAAGAAAGGTCACCACACATTCCAAGTCTTCTAAATCAATCAATATGAATGTTCATTCCCATTTCACCAGAACCAGAAAGTGAATTAACCTTTTGAACATTTCCGGTCGTTGTTTAAGGTTGAAGAAAATGTTTTCACAGAGAATGTGGTGTTGTGTGAATGTAGCCTCTAACAAGTCTCCCACTTTAAACAGATTCCTCTAGTCTCGCAGCAGAAGCAGCCAGGCTTGACAAGAATCCCCAAACCCAAAGGACTCAATCATCACAGAGGGACCAACAGAACCCTGAACAGTAAACCGAGTCATGGCAACCATCCACCCTCCACACAAACATGGAAAAGCCACAGCCTCAGAATGGCCAACAGGCCTAAGACTACAACTGTACCGGGATAGATTGTCATCAGTCAATTGTATTATTTCTCTCCTATTTAACCATAATACATAGCTGTGGGTCAAATGTAACGGTTTTCAATGTTGATTTGTGGTTGCATTTTAAAGCCAAACAAGTGTTAACCAACAACACACTATGGTGAGCGTTCCCCTCAGAATGTTTGGAAGGAAAGCGCCAGCTCTAATGTGTGTTTTACAATGTGTGTTTCATTGTGTGCATAACGAAATAAATATTTCATTTGAGAAATCCAAATGCTTTAATTATCTGTGTATTCACCACAGCCTTACACCTCCCACGACCAAAAGACGTCTGGACGACAGTAAAAGGCTGCCCTCTGTTGTAAGGTTCACGCATAGACGCCATAGTTGGCGTAAACGAAGCAGAATTCTGTGTCGAGAAGACATTCAGTTAACTGTAAAATGACCAATGTTGGCTAAACGCCTGGAACAACACAAAACAGTTGGATTGCAAGCTTCATTATAATCCTCTGCATTTAGACGATTTAGACCATCTAATAACAATCCGTTACACATATCAACTACAAGTACCAGAATGCCTTTCGCCCGGATGTCGTTATACCCACGTGTGTGTGTGTGTGCAAATGCTACACGTGTGTTTACTGCAAGCATAATACACTACACTGATTTACTTGTTCACGGAATCCCCACGGGGCACTCTTACAGACAACACTTGAGTATATGTTAATTGTTAAAAAGAAACTAAACTAAAACACACAGGTTTAACATAACACGGATGTGTGTGGATGAATGTATATAAACTACAGCTACGAAAGCTAAGAGCTAAAAACAAACAACGGGTAACGTGTCATCGCCATCGCCAGACGCGTAAAACACACTAACACAATAACACATATAGAAGATGAACAAGATACCTGAGTTATTACCCCCGTGGGTCCACCACTCGTCGCCTAGGTCGTCCCCCATCGTCTTCTTATTCGTCTCCTTCGTCTGGGGGGGTCGTCGGTTCCAATCCGAATCTACCCGGGTGAATGGGAGGAGGAGGCTGCGTTCACGACCCCGACGTTCAACAGCGTTGTCACACCAGCGCACTGTTGGAACATGAACCCCGCAGCGAATGTATGTGTATATGTTGATCATGTATTTTCATAATATGATATAATATATATATAATATATATATATATTATTATAATATATATATATATAACACGTTATATTTGATTGTTTGACCAGTGACGTCAGCGCTACATAGCCTATATGGACCTTTTTAGATTACATTAGATTCAAATTGATTGTCATTGCACAGTGCAAATGTAACATACAAGTGTATAGTAATATGTAATGCACAGTGGTTGAATAAGAGGTAAAAACTGTCTACTAGGAATAAAAAAAAATGGTATAAAATAACTAATAAGAGTATGTATGAGATATGTGCAGAATGTATTTGCCTGTTTGTTTTTGTTTTGTTGATATATTTTTCTGTCTAAATGGACTGGGCTAGGAGCAGCCCGACTATAAATAGGGCTCACTCAAGCCCGGCTGTCAGGGAGAGTGGTGTGGGATGAAATGGTTGTGCGGGCCCAGAGGGGTATAGCCGATCCAAGTGACTTATTTTGTTTTGTTTTGTTTGTTTATTCAGTTTTATTAGAGTTTTGACATTTTTTTCTTCTTCTTCTACCAATCCTGCCTCCCTGCTCATTAATCCATCCATAACCGAGTCCTACCATTGGCTGGCGCCAAGGTTAGGTTAGCAATACCAGTTGATAATAACACATTACACGGTATTTCAAGCATACAAATACCGCAGCAACGTCCACAGACAACAGTCGGACAGTACCGTGTGTATGACAGATTTTTTATCAGACACAAATAAGAAAGAAGAGCTACACGCAGATGTCAACGACAATGATTTCTTAATGTTGATGCACGGATTAGCCATCTTAAATTGTGAACTCGGGAGTTCCCAAAGTTGCTCTGACCTCCAGGGTGGAAAACCAGACCTGAGGGGGGCCTTCCACATGCAAACTTCCTGCCTGGAACCGACCTCCGTGTATCAACGCAGGGTATGAAAATACCCTGCGTAATATCAAAATAAGATCAATTACATGGACCAGATGAGATGGCGAAGAACTGTTGCTTTAGAGGGGGGGGCTGGGGGATTGTTGAGCCTCAGAAATAGGGCAGAGGGGACCTTTTGGGGTGGCGGAGGTATGTGCTCTACTGAGGGCCCTCGAGGGTGTCTATTTATCAAGGACTAATTGCCTTGTTAGAGCCTGGAGAAGGAAGGTAGAAGCATGTTATTTATCAGGTGGTAGACCTCACTGTGTGAATAAATGGGTCAACAACACGTTGATATCAATCAGACAAATTAAATGCATACATGGTGGACAAATAATACTACTACTAAACTACTAAAGTTAATTCATTCTAATTCTTCAACTGTCTTCCAGTGGTAGCCTACATGATTTCCAAACAAAGTTTTCCAACCAACTAACTTCCCCATAGAAAAGAGACTTACGGTTACTTAATATTATCCCATTAATATAAAACACAAGACAGCTAATTATTCTAAATTTAATATTTTACCAGATACAACAGCACAAACGGCATCATTCTAAATTTAGGTACTTGCTCTCTCTATCTCCCGAACGTTTTTAATTAAGTGTCATTATTAGGGAAATAAGGACCTAAATATGTTACACTTTTGAGAGAACATCTCATGTGTTGACCTTTTGAAAAGATGGCACGTATATTATAGTCGAGGCAGAGTCTCATTATTTACATTATTTAGCATTCATCAGGATTGCTCCATGGCGAGGGGGAGACTAGTAACCTAACCTTCCATTCTTCTGTGTGTGTTTCTCCAGACAGTTCGCCACGTGGCTCCAGTGTCCCCTCTCCTCAGCCGTCGCTGCGTGATGGTAAGGCTGGCTGTAACCCCTTATCCAACACACAGAGGCAGGGTGTCGCCCTTTCTGCAGCTGCAGCAGAGGGAGGGAAGTGGGATGGGGAGGTGGGAGAGGGGGAGACGGGGTGTGTGTGTGGGGGTGGGGGTGGGGGTGAGGGGGATGGGCTGGGGACAGGTCTGCTGGGAGTAATTGTATGCTTTTTTTGTGTTTTTTTTCCGTCGAAATAACAAAGTTCTGGCTGCAAGACGCTGTGAGACGTTTGATTAAAGCTTTGCCACCACGAGTGAGAACGGGCTGATTACCGAGGAAATTATACACAATCAAAATGTTGTGCAACCCTCCGAGAGAGAGAGAGAGAGAGAGAGAGAGAGAGAGAGAGAGAGAGAGAGAGAGAGAGAGAGAGAGAGAGAGAGAGAGAGAGAGAGAGAGAGAGAGAGAGAGAGAGAGAGAGAGAGAGAGAGAGAGAGAGAGAGAGAGGATCCAGAGGAGTAGAAAGAAAAAGCAGGAAGTATACACACACACACACACACACACACAAACACAAACACAGAGGTCCACCAACAATCTCACAGAACAATGGGCGGGTTGTTTCGCACATGCAATTGTCTCTTCCTGGTGTTTGCCAGCACACCTCCCCAAGCAACTGAATCCCATTTTAGAATCTTATTTCCTCCTCGGGCCACCTATACATTTTACGTACACGTATATGTTTGTCAGCCTCATGGGGTCACATGGGACACAGTCCCACAGTCTGGACAGGTCAATTCTTACAACAAGGGAAAGGTCCACTAATATAGTAAGACACTTAATATTTAATATGAAAGAAACATGCGGCAATGGTGCCAGTACGCAAATAAAGACCAAAGCATATAGCCCTCATTATAATAATGACAGGCCAACCTACTTAAAGTCTGCTTTTAAATACCATGTTTGACTTCCCATTTTTTGTACTTCCTACGGCCTCTCGGAATCGCTCGCAAAAAGATATTCCTTTGTGAATTCAACTCTCTTGACTTTGCACAAGGTCTGCATATCACAGAAAAGGAATATGTTTCATGAGTGGTGTATGGGCAGCTGCCTCCTTGGACCACTGTGATGGCAGAGTGCGGCGCAGTTGGTGCTAATGGGTTTACTTTGTACCAAGCAGATGTTCCTCTGCTTTCTCCTTTTTAATGATCGCAGAGAAAGGTTTTTTTTTTTTTGGATAGCATCCTCCTCTCCCTCCCTCCCTCCCTCCCTCTCTCTGTCGGAGACGGAGGGAGAGAGACGGAGAGAGAGGGAGAGAGGAGGAGGAGGAGAAGGGGGAGGAGGAGAAGGGGGAGGAGGGGGGGGGGGGAGGGGGAGCGAGTGAGGGAGGAGGAGGAGGAGGAGGAGGAGGAGGGAGGGAGGAGGGAGGGAGGGAGGGAGGGAGGAGGAGGAGGGGGAGGGAGGTTGCGTGGGGGCGAATGGACAGCAAGCAATTATGTCTCGGAAACGTTCTTTGCTAATTACTACACCCACCCACCAAGGTCTCTTCTTTCCTACCTATTCTCTTGCCATATATTTCTAGTGCTGTAAAGCTAACCACTCCCTCACGTGGTGCATTAAACAATCCGCTCCCCCGCAGGCCTGAATACCTGTTAGCTGGATCATCCTTTTTGGAAATCACCCTCAGGTACAACTTTAATATCACTGGCTTCCAAAGCCGTATGTTGTTCGACCTCCTTTTAGTCTCTAGAAATACAAATCCTTCTTTCTGGGGGGGGGGTTGAACAAGAGAGGACTGAAATTGTTTCTTTGATTAATTCTGTTTATTTAATTTTATTAGCTGGCCTGACCCTTTCAACCGGAGTTTAAATAGACAATCAAAGCCAGTGACTGCAGGACATAGTTGGTTTATTGGCGTTTCCCCTCATTGCCTGATTTGTAAACTGAACGATGCTCTACTATCTGGTGCCACTGTTTCCCCAAACAACATTTCCTGCATTTAAAAAGATTAGGCGTTTCAGTTTTATGTGTTATGTTCAGAATGGTATGTTAAAAATTGTTGATGATTTAATGATTTAAAGAATACCGCCATGTACACACACACACCCCATTTGCCCGGGACAACAATTGGCGCTTCTGCAATTTCTGCGGCACATATCTGCGTGTTACACATGCATGAGTGCAGATAAAACAAGTCAAGGAGAGTAAATCATTTAATTTAGCGGCAAACGAGAGTGCAAATTAAGGATTTAATAACGCACACAACGTACCTGTCGTGTAGCGGAGTGGCCACTCTGCCGCCGGGGGGTCAGGGGGTATATTTAGCGGTCGGACAGCCGCTTACGAGGCATTCTAATGAACAGGAAGTCACCTTGAGCGTTCCAAAAGTTTGCCACAAAGAACTTCCTCTCTATGAATTACGACTGTATTCATGAGCATCTGCCTGCACCTGACCTGCACAGAGCCCGGCTGCATTCTAAACACCTACTGCCAACAGTAATGTGTTAACGTTGCGTATTGTGTGAGCGTTTACACTCCCTGAGAAACTTTTGCGGCTGGCCGTGTACGCATGCGCGAGCGTGTTTTTACAGGCTCAGGTAGGTAGACCATTGTCTGACCAGTGTTAGCGATATTACCTGGTAACCTCTTCATGGTCCGACAACCTGTTCAAATGTTAGTTGCAACCATCATGGTCTGTCAGGTGTCATTATGCACGCAAATACAATTTCAATTGTATTGCATATATATGACGCAGGTTTGACATGGGGACAGGGGCGTCGCAACCGTGTAGGCAAAGTAGGCAATTGCCTGGGAGCCCCGAGCTGGAAGGGGGGGCCCCTTGAGGACGACAGATTATATTTCCCCGCATGCCTAGGGCCTCCAGGAACCCTAGAAACGCCCCTGCATGGGGACAGTGTGTCTGTCTGCGTGGTGTTTGCCTGCGTGTATGGATGTAGTGAGTGGGTGTACGACGTACGACTCTCTGGGGTCACAGATGGGAGTGGGGGTGTATTATAACCCCCCCCCCCCCCGCAGACGTCAGCGCAGACCTCTGAGGTTTCTGACAAAGATACGCTGACCTGGCGAGGTGCCAAAGGGCTACAAAATACAAGATATGCCAGCGTGGGGGTGACTCGTAATCTCCGCTCTCCGAGGTTAGCCCAGTTTACGCACTGTGCATGGTGGCGGCAAACCTTGCCTTTGACCTGTGTTGTCTTGTTCCAAACGTGTGGAGGAATGGATCCCAAAACCGAGATACCGTTTTTAACAGTATTTACAGTATACCCTTTGACACCCTTTTACAAAACAGGTTTTGTCAAGAGTAAAAGACGCATTTGAATATATTGGATGTGCTGCACATGCATTCTATTCTTGAGTTTCAAGATTTCCAACACAAGGCTAACTTAGTTCAAATATGTCAAATATAAGGAGCAGATTGCGGATGAGTACATAGACTTGTGACGATAATAAATGCTAAACCCTAAACAACAGGGTTGCTCGCCGAGACAGACGGACGGACGGAGGATGCTGCAGGTGGACAAAAATGCAGACAAACAGCAGAGTGACAATCCCCTTTCCCCCCCCCCTCCGTCCTAATTATAACAGCAAGCGACAGAGGACGTTGCTGCACACTGACAAAGTGACATTGATGAAGACCAGCGCACCCTCCCCACAGCTGGAGGCCTATAGTGACTCATGCGTTGCTATGGTGACACTAAGTACACCTGCATCAGAGGGTCTTTTTGCGGGTCAGGGGTCTGCAAGGGGGTGGGAGGAACGGGAGAAACCCAAGGTGAAGGAGGAAGTGTGCACACAGCAAGGTCCTATTCAACAGGAACATTCCCTGTCAAGTAGGACCTTGCCGCACGTGTTGCGGTGTCGCCGCAGTGACCCCAAACAGGACGAGCGGGACACAAACTACAACAACAACAACAACAACAACAACAAGCCAATAGTGAATGAGACCACCTGGCTACTGCTGTGGGAATAACAAAGAGTGCAGACACTGCAGGTACTGCAATTATTTGCTCTTGAACCCCACCGCCTGTTCCTGTGTTCTTCTGTCAAAGGGGTTGCATCTTTTCAAACGGCGTCTGTAACTGCCCTAGATCGGGGGAAAAACACAGAGCCACTCATTTTCCCAAACTCCCACCGCCTCCGCAGTAACATCCTGTGAGTGGCGGATGCAAATGAGCAGCTTGATACCGCGGCGACGTAGCGCCCGCGCCCCCCTTTCCCCGCCTCCCGGCGGCGCTACGGTAAGAGAGAGAGGAAATAACTTAATCACTTTCATTATTAATCGGCGTTTCTGGCGGAATCCATCAAATATCACAGCAAACAATCCCCTGGCATTTACTCAAGTCTTTGGTTTATTGGGATTTGGGGCAAAGTGTTTGCTCAACTGAACCTCAATGAAGCCTCAAGTAATTGTTTTTTAATCACAAGTTTCAGTGTCGTAACGCACGCCCATGGTTCATTTAAAGCGGCGGTTTTCCCAGCCGTAGATGACCCGGTGTTGTTATGTATTATTTATGAAACAGCAATGTCAGTAGACAGCAGTACAGACACACACACACACAGGACACACAGGGACACACACACACACACACACACACACACACACACACACACACACACACACACACACACACACACACACACACCACACACACACACACACACACACCTCTCTCATCACTCCCATGGTAGCGAGCTGTAGATCATGCTGTCCCGCATCGTTTCTGAGGCTAGCTTGTCAAGGAAACATTAAATAGTTAGCATGTTACGTGCTAACCAAAGGCCAACCTTTGCAACATGGGTACTATTAACATTAATAGTCTGGCAATTGTGTTGGAAAGAAAAGCCCTAAACCTAGGTTGTAGAATAAGTCAAGTGTCTACTTTTGACCGCTGCTGTAGGCTGCAATCCAGCGTTGACATTTATAAACATTCCAGACGCCTCGTATTGTGTTTCATGGCTGTGATTGTTTTTCGTTCGTGCGTCGCAAGCCAGAAACACATCATGTTTACGACGGAACCCCGTGCATTCTGAACGGAGGACATTCACGCTGTGTGACTTGACTTGTCAAAGCTCTTTGAACGACTGAAAACATGTTTATACACACAACTAGCCCCGCATTGTGCATAAAATAATGACCGTTTTCCAAGAAACACCATACCATGACACCATGTCTCAATCTCAAATAGGCGGCTACATGATTTGAAAATGAAGCGTGCCTATACCTCTCTGTATTTACTATTTATATTTACACATTCTGCAAGCCCTCGTATCTTTACGTAAGTGCACTTGACTGCCGGTAGCGGCATAAAGCTGTCGGTGAGTTTGCTACTCTGGGACGATTTCAACTAGTGTGTGTCCCCTCGAGGTCAGCAGCAAACTAACCACAGATAGAATTCCCATCCTGAGCACACAGTGAAAGAAACACAGCTCCGGTTCGAGGCGGTTCAGTCCCTCCGAGGCAGCGTTTCGCACCACTTTTAAACCCCGATTTTTATTTATTTTTTTGCTGCATAGTCTGAAATGAAGGCAGCACTTAATGATCTGGAAGTTTTGGAAGTAGGTGCTCCGGAAGAAGCGCTGCGCTGTTATTGTTGTGTGTGTGTGTGTGCGTGCGTGTGTGTGTGTGTGTGTGTGTGTGTGTGTGTGTGTGTGTGTGTGTGTGTGTGTGTGTGTGTGTGTGTGTGTGTGTGTGTGTGTGTGTGTGTGTGTGTGTGTGTGTGTGTGTGTGTGTGTGTGTGTGTGTGACTGTTGCCAGCGTAGCTCATGTCAGCTCATCGCAGTGTAAGTACAACCCTTTCTATTAAACCAAACTGGACCTAAATAACGGGTGTCTCCAGGGGACTGCTTGGCATGAATGGCCTGAGAAACTCATTCGGCCTCAAATTATTTCGATACGATGATGATACGCCATTAAGTCATTATTGTGTTCAGAGTGAATTACTTTGGAATTTAACCGATGGGTTTTTCATCATCAAGATTTTTATTTGCCATTTGCAACAAGTACAACCTTACAAGTATGAATTTCGAAAAAACACTATACACAATCAAAATGAACATAAAAGTGACTGAAGGATGATATGTATATGTGTAGAATTGTGCACGACGCATTCAAAAGCATTTTAAAGTGCCAGTAGTGCAGCAGCATCATTGATGCAGTGCAGTACAGTGCAGAACAGTGCAGTAATGAGTCCAGGAAGTCCAGCAAAAGTATGATAGTGAAATGTAATGGATGACAATGTTATGATAGTGGCAGCACTCCTAGCAGTTCAGTAGGTCACTGCCTGTGGATAAAAAAACGCCCTTGAACCTGGTCGTCCTTGTGTTACGGATGCTGCGGAACCGGTGACTGGGCGGTCGGGGGAGAAGAGATGGTGCCCAGGGTGGTTGCGGTCCGTTGTAAGGAAGATGGCCTTCTTCCGATATCCGGTCCTACAGATCTCCTCAATTCATGGAAGTGCACACCCGATGATCTTCTCTGCCGTCCTCACGACCCTCTGGAGGATCACGGTCTAACTAGCCCACTGGCTGTTTGTTCTGCAGTGAATATGATGCATCACGTCCAACAGATCAATGACCTCTTTCATGCATAGCCAAAATAAGGAAGTCAACTGAAATTGAACACAAACACACACACACACACACACACACACACACACACACCACACACACACACCCACACACACACACACACACACACACACACACACACACACACACACACACAGCTCGCATTTCGTTTTCTTTCCCCTTTCCATCTCTACCAACCGTACACGTGCGTCAATATGTAATCATGCATAGGTCCTAGGTCCATGTGGCTTGCTGTGATTTGGGGTGGATTGATGGAGATGAAAGGCTGAAGAGAGAGAGAGATAGAGAGAGAGAGAGAGAGAGAGAGAGAGAGAGAGTGTGTGTGTGTGTGTGAACAGAGAGCAGAGCAGCGTGATGGAGGCTGACTCGGTGAGTGAGGTGCTTAAAGCCCTGTGTCTCCAGGGGTGATTAATAAAAGAAGCAACGCCCCGTTTGCAGGCCGCCAGCAGGCCGCTACAGAGCAGGGGAGCGTCTTTGCGTGGATATCAAAGGGGTGGGGGGGTAACGTAAGAAACGTCAGTAGTGTGAGCAGCGTTAGCAGCGATATACACAGAGAATCATCTGCCTCCATCTCCCAATGCCCCTCTGTATACACAGACACACAGACAAACACACACAGGCATACACACATGCACGCATGCATGCTGCACACACACACACACACAGGCATACACACACGCACGCATGCATGCTGCACACATACACACACACACAGGCATATACACGCACACACACATGCATACACACACACACACACACGCATACACACACACAGGCATACACACACACACACACAGGCATACACACGCACGCACACACATGCATGCATACACACACACACACACAGGCATACACACACACACACATGCAAGCACATAGGCACGCACACACATGCATACACACACACACACACAGGCATACACACACACGCATGCATGCTGCACACACACAGGCATACACACGCACGCACACAGGCATTCACACACACACACACACACGCAAGCACACACGCACACGCACACACACGCATGCACACACACACTTGTCACTGGAGGGAATTTGTATGGTGCAAATTAGGTTGAATCTCATCCTCCAAGAAACAGTTTGGCCTATCTCCCTATATAAGATGTGTGTGTGTGTGTGTGTGTGTGTGTGTGTGTGTGAGAGAGATCTTATCAAATAATCTCCACTCCCAGTGCATCATGTCCTCAGCACAGCAGGACAGAAGCCGGATGATACCTTTCCTTCCCATTTGCACAACAACTGACTAACTACAGAGACAGCAGTGCACGGCCTCCATTGTGCCGGTGCGCTCATAATAACCATCATAATAATAATGATGGTGTGTGTGTGCTTTGCCTTAGTCTCAGTTGTTTGGTAATTACTAAGGGAATTGGTACTAAGGTCGCCCCGGCAGAAGGAGGAAAAGATGATTTTGGGAAGCCGCTCCCTCTCTGATCGTGCCGGGCGGGATAAGAGAATCCGTGTCACAGGGGTTTGTTTAAAATAAACAACAACGAAATATCCACAAGCACGGAGTTCTTTTGTCACCGCGTGTTAGTGTATTGCCTTTTTCTGTTCCTTTATTTTTTTTATAGATGTTTTTTTTTCCCATCACAACAGTCTGTTACCCAACAGCTGCTCCCATTGATAACACATTGATTTATCCGTCTGTGTTAAGTAGGAAAGTAACGAGAGCTAAATGCTTGCGAGCGTATTGCACACGCATCACCACGATGGATCTACATACTAATTCCAGAGAGAGAATGTCTCCGTGCAACCTTCAGAGAGAGCGTTGTGTGTGTGTATGTTGTGTGTGTGTGTGTGTATGTGTGTGTGTGTGTGTGTGTGTGTATGTGTGTGTGTGTATATATACACGTATATAAAAATACTCCTTTTTAAACTGTACACATTGTTGCTGGCGTGCTGATACGGTCTGCTTCGGATCGATATCTACAGTTTGTCGTGCACAACACGTGAATACATGTTTGTGTTAAAGAAAATAAGTGTCCGCATCAATAATTAAATGATTGCATGATGCGGTAGAATCTTAAGTGAGTGAGGAGATGGTGTGTCATGTGAGAGTTGGAACTGTCATGACAGGACACATCTTTTTATTCCTTTTTCGAAATGTTAATGGCTTCAATAGGTTGTATTTTGGTTGTTGTTGTTGTTGTTGTTGTTGTTAAAGACACTATTTGACACCCAGTATCTGCACTGCAGATTATAAAAATAACATGCTGCCAATCAGATCACAAAACTGTCACAAATGTATAGGCTAGAAAGAAAGTACAGATTTAAATAATTATCGTCTGGCAATGAGCAAGAAGAATAGACAATAGACAATGCTGGAGCCCGTGGGTTGTTTTTCCGCCCCTCAGATGTGGTTCAGAAGATCATCTGGAAACCCACCAGCAGATGGAGCTAAGACCCTCTCAATGTGCCTCGTGAGCTCTGCAGCACACGCACGTCCATCTGTTAGTGTGTGTGTGTGTGTGTTGGCGTGCATGCAATCTGTATGTAGTGAGTATACATGTTCAGATACCCCACTGAGGATGACTTGGGGAGACGTTTTCTCAACCGGGTAGTTTACACATTTGCACATTTAATGTGCCTCTCTCTCTCTATCTCTCTCTTTCTGTCTCTGTGTAAATGCTTGTTTGCATATTTATGTACACAGTTTCAGTGATTCAGCGGGTGGGGATGTGTATGTGTGTGTGTGGGTGGGTCGGGGGGGTGGGGGGGGTGTGAAGATGGAGGAGAGAGAGAGAGGTTTTTTTTCCCCCTTTCAGATGTTTACTTTCCTTCCTAGGTTAGGGGAGGACAGGGGGCCCTGCTCTTGTAGATAGGCCCTCCTCACAGGCCCCTGTGGTGTCTGTGGGGTGTGGAGCTGTAGGGTGGAGGGTGGAGGGTGGAGGGTGCGGCTGGGGGTTTGCGGGTACTTCCACTTAGCGCGATCAGAGTTGTCCCCCAGACTTCAGAGAGGCGAGCCGCAGCCGCCTTGCAATGACATCGCTGCTTATCTCCCTTTCTCAGACTATACCTAAATGTCCCTCTGTCCCTCGCTCCTCTCTCTCTCTCTCTCTCTCTCTCTCTCTCTCTCTCTCTCTCTCTCTCTCTCTCTCTCTCTCTCTCTCTCTCTCTCTCTCTCTCTCTCTCTCTCTCTCTCTCTCTCTCTCTCTCTCTCTCTCCCTGTCCCGCTATGGTTGTCCTACCCGGCTCCCCCCCCCCCCCCCCCCCCGGGGCTCCCGGGAGCATCTGTGCCCACTCTTTACCTCCCATATGCCCCGTGCCTTCAAGCCTCGCCCACGAGACTGGGGCCAATCTCTTATTCATCAGAGAGACATGAATTAACAATCGCTCATTTTCCATCGCACCAACAAGCCAAGCTACGATGGTTGATTTCTCCCATGACCCGCTTCGGGTCCACACGCGCTCGCTTGCGCGTCACGCACACACACAGATGGCGAGTGGTGTGTGGTGGGAGGCCTGACATGTCAACACGCAGACACACCGAAGCAAAGGTTTTCAACAGGAAACCCAAGAGAGAGAGAGACAGCCACACACACACACACACGCACACACACACACACACACACACACACACACACACACACACACACACACACACACACACACACACACACACACACACACACACACACACACACGTACACACACACACACACACACACACACCACACACACACACACACACACACACACACACACACACACACACACACACACACACACACACACACACACACACACACACACACACACATACAGACAGGCATGCACACAGACACAAACACACATAAGAGGGTCAGAGTTGGGACTGAAAAGTGTAACAGTTTGTTTGCATTTGCACTGCAGATCCAGAAGCTGTTTTTAAAACCCCTTTTAGCTGCTAAAAGCTAGTATTCAAATAAAACAGGTGCTGTTAAAGGTGCTATGGGTTTAGGTTCCAGAGAGACCGCCTCTGCTCCCGCCCTCCCTACGTTTCTCCGCCATTGAGAAGTGTTGCACCTGTGATTGACAGGCAAGATGGATTCCCCGAACCAATCACTGAAGAGAGGCCCTGATTGGTCAGAAATGAGCCAGGAGCGGGCTCTCCAATGGTCTCATGAAGAGGCAGGTGCGGTCGACTCGAAACAAATATTCTCACGCACGTTTCACTCACCGATATCCGAATGGCACAACGAACATTCTGAACCATTTTTAACCCGTGAAACTTCCCTCGGTAACCTCTGGAGGGTTTTCTATTTTATCAGCGTCAAAGGTGGTCCGAACACCCACAGGGGGAGGCATGAGATGTGTGTGTGTGTGTGTGTGTGAGTGTGTCTCCAGAGGTGCCCTTCAGGAGAGCCTCCGGAGGAAGACGTGTCCGCCCGCTGCAGGATGTGAATGTTGATTAGTTGATTGGGGAGGAGGGGGATTCTGCTGATGCTTCTAATCGAGTTACATAAGAGAGAGCAGAGATCTGTGCTGGTCTGCAGGGACTCTGCAGAATGTCCCTTCCCTATGCCGTTCAGCATGTGCACGTTTGCGTTTGTGTGTGTATGCATCGTAGTGCTAGTCCCAATCTGCGTGTGTGTGTGTGTGTGGGTGTGTGTGTGTGTGTTAGAGTGTGTTATGGAGGGTTTGGTGTGTTCATGAATAGTAGCTACAGCTAGTGGTGGTTTTCGGTGTCTCTCCATGAGTCCCGATGCAAATGTTTTAGAAGTGAATTATATTAATAAAAAAACATTAGTGTCTCCGTATCTCAGTCGGAGCGGACCTGTTTCGAGCACATGGTTCAAAACAACAGCCGGTTTTCCACTTGAGACGGCTTTTGAAGCATCCCCCTCTCGCCGCTCCGAAGAGGAAGATGGTGGGGAGGCGGAGGAGGAGGAGGAGGAGGAGGAGGAGGAGGAGAGGGAGGAGGAGAGACACTGGTCACAAAATCACTGTCTTTGCGTTTCGCCATGCGTCAGTGCTGTGTTTACCCCGTCGGAAATTGAATTGCGTGAATTGCCAGCACCTCAGTTAGACCGCCGCCCGTGCCTTGATGTGAAATGTGAAAAGTCTTCAGAGGCCCCTCTCTCCACGTCATCGACGGTGCGTACACACAGCCACTCCCGCCTGGAAACCACTTTGCTTTCCCACCTCTTCAAACACACACCCCCCCCCCCCCCCCCACACACACACAAACACACACACACACCCACCGACACACACACACACACACACACACACACACACACACACACACACACACACACACACACACACACACACGACACACACACACACCTGCCTCCACCCCGGCAGTGGAAAAAAAGCCACGGATGTGGCACCCAGAGCGACATCAGCATGGGAAAGTCGGCGTGACAGACGTTTTTCCACAGCGTTTGTAAGCGATGATGGAGGGGAAATTCACTCACAGTTTGGGGGCTGCTCTGGGGGGAACGTGGCGCCCCCCCCCCCCCCCCCCCCCTTCCAAAGTGTGTTCTCGTGTAGCCCCGGGTGGAGCCCGGAGGGGGCGAGGGAGGAGGGGCCTGTACCAAAGGGGAAGGGGAACACAGTTGTTGGGTTGTAGGGTGTGGAGACCGAGAGAGACCGAGAGAGACCGAGAGAGACCGAAAGGAGAGCTCGGAGTTAACCCGGTTCAAAGGGAGAGGAAGGGCCAGGGGAAGCCCCCCCCCCTGGACAGGGGTGTGGGATGGAGCACGGGGAAGCACTGGGGGGGGGTCCTGGGGTGGTTGACAGTCACTCCACTCCACACAGGTTTGAGGGAGAAGGGAGGTGACAGTGATACGCTTATTCGGAGAGACAAGAGGGAAGGCAGCAATCATCAGGTAAACCCCTTAGAGAGAGAGAGAGAGAGAGAGAGAGAGAGAGAGAGAGAGAGAGAGAGAGAGGAGAGAGAGAGAGAGAGAGAGAGAGAGAGAGAGAGAGAGAGAGAGAGAGAGAGAGAGAGAGAGAGAGAGAGAGAGAAAAAGCACATTGGAAAAGTGGATAAACAGCGTACTGAGGCTCACATCTCACAGGCCCTGTGGGTGCGTGGAGCACATAATGAGTATTACAAGCATTCACACCGCCCCCCTCCCCCTCCGCTATATCAATAATTACTGTTGCTGGCTGGTATGAGTGTCGAGCTACGCTAACAAATAAGATAGAAGAGCAGGCGGCAGGCGGGGGGGGCGGGGGGGGGGGGGGGGTTTCAATACAAGTATAATAATTGTGTCAGCCACCGTCGTAGCTCAGTCGTGAACGTTAACATTCCCCCACTCGGTTTAATATTTCAGGGTAACTTGGTTTAACGATGTTTCTCTGCCTTATCAGGTGGTGCACGGGTGGAGTGTGCAACATCTCCTTTCAGCTTTCCCCCCCCCCTCCCCTGCAATTATTGTCTGTGTCTTTATAAAAAAAATTAATAAAAAACACCCAGTGGCATGTCGTCTTCCCCCAGATGGGAGTCGGGGGTGGGGGTTGTGGGGGGGGGGGGGGGGGGGGAGTTGAGCTGCAAACCTGTTTAACCGTCCAATCAATTCCTGCAACTCTGTTTTAATTCCTGAAGCTATTTATTAATACACAGACAGTGTAGATACAAGCCCAAGTTACAGCTGCTTGTGCAGCAGCAGTGGCGGA
>CM051015.1:16741574-16769074 GCA_027704905.1 Muraenolepis orangiensis | reverse complement strand
TCTCTGTCTCTCTGTCTCTCTCTCTGTCTCTCTGTCTCTCTCTCTGTCTCTCTGTCTCTCTCTCTGTCTCTCTCTCTGTCTCGCTCTCATCCTCCTCCCTCCCCCTGCCGCCGTCCTCTGTCTCACATACTTCTTCCGGACAATGACCACGAGGAAAAGGAGGAGGAGGTGGGGGGGGAGGAGGGGGGGGGGGGAGTTGAGGAGATACCCGTCACCCTAATGGCTCCCTCTCCCGTCATGATGAGGTAATAAAGATCCACTCTTTTCTCCTCAAAAAAGCCAATCTGTGCGTCAGCCACATGAAGGAATGCCGCCGGGGTGGAGGGGGGAGAGGAGGGGGGAGTGTAGGGGGGAGTGGAGGGGGGAGAGGAGGGGGGAGCAGCGGGAATGAGGGATGTGTGTTCCGAGGGCGCCTGCATTTAGCACGGGCGCCTTTTGAAATGCTAACTGCCGGGATTCCATTACCCAAATTTAGCATCGTGGTACCTCGATGGATTTTTATTTTTACCACCCCGCCAAGAAAACTTTGTCCATTGTTGCGGCAGGAGGGGTTTCACAGCCGGGAGGTTGGGGGGGGGGGGGGTTCTCCACGGCCGATTTCATGCATATTCATTAGCGCAGTATTCATTTGATGTGCTTATTTTTCTTAAATCAACTCACTGAGTAATTGAGGACGTTTAGGAGCTGGAGTGGGTGATGTTATTTTTCCACTAGCGACACGTAGTCACCAACCAGTGGCGGCTGGTGATTGTAAATATAGGGGAGGAAGGAAGGTGCCTCTCTATCAGTCTTGACAGTGTATTAGTGGTTCATTTTAGCAGACAAGCCAAACTGAATTTAAACCGATTGTGATCTGAGGGGGAGAAGCATTGTTTTGATGAAAAAGAGCTATTTAGCGATTATACTGGGAAAATCATTAAAAAATTATAAATCGTAATAGAAGTCCCACGCATGGCTAGTTCTACCAAACAAACAGAATTGAAATTGAGTGAGATTTGAGGGAGAAGTGTTTTTTGTGTAAAATATATTGACCTGTATTAATTAAATTAAGACATACTATCATAAAGTAGAGTAAAACCAGTTATCCACGTAAATCACGCAAATTGTCCTACCGCGAGCCAAAAAAACACCACCTTGTCACGGTCAGCCATGCGTTCTGTATTCATTTGGCGTCACGAACCTGGAACGCTTTGAGGTCGTAATTCGAAAGTTTTCAAATCTGAAATTAAATTAAAAGTAAATGACTCACGAGTTGTCTGGAATCCGGAATTAATGAATGACACGATAGATCCTTGCACGATGATAACCCGCCCCCCAAAACTCTGATTGGGTATTCACCAGAGCAGTGAGCTCTGCTGATTGGTTCACAGAGCCTCTGGTTAGATCTGGCTTACTGCCGTGTTCAAAATCAGGACTCACCGGCCAATCGGGTTCGGCAGTTTTATAATGGACTTCAATGGGGAGCTCGGGGAGGACGGACCTCCGTACAGTCATTTTCAATTGCCGAAGGGGTTGCTGTTGGTAATTTAACACGGGGACATGATTGTTGTGCCTTCGTAGTTGTGAAATAGTAATAGTATCAGTACTTTCACAGATGAATCTGTTAAATTAATGTGTATTTATTTTTCTCTTGCAAGTTTATTTTACTCTGAAACTTTAGGGAGGATGTGCCTCACTTTCCTCAACGGACGAGCCTCCACTGTTACTAACCCATTTTAATTGTAATGATTTAAAAGGTCACCGTTTTAACTAGGCTCTCACCTCTGACCCCGGACCGTTTTAGGGTTAATTATCTGACCAGACCCGCTGAGGGATTTAATGTTGTTATGCAGGTTTTTTGTTGTTGTTGTTGTTGCTTTCAAATGAATTTCTCCGAAGCTGTATACAGCTTGTGCGTTTGAGTGGTTCTCCTCTTCCGATGGTGAGTCATGGTGGAACACCACGGTGGTGAGTCATGGTGGAACACCGCGGTGGTGAACGCACATCTCAGCACATCAGCCTGGTGCCGTGAATGAGGTCCTGCCCGCCGCTTTGTAAAAACATCACATCCATCTTTGGTCTTTAGCGGGGGGGCACAGAAATGGCGGTGGGTCGCCCACAAATACTCGAGTGAAGGGTAGCGAAAGAGCCAATTTGGACCCTCATTAAAATTTCAAAAGTCCTGATGGTCCTCGGAAAAATTGAACCAACTGTTCCAAAGCAACCTTAATTTTATGCTACAGTAAGTGCAAATTAGTTTCTCATTATTTTTAATCACACTCTGGCGAGTTCATTTGCTGTGCGGTAATCTCCTCCTGGCTCCCTTTTAACCCACATATTCACTTATGGACCCCGGGAACCCCCCCCGCTCCAGCCCGGGGGAAAATAAAAAAACACGGCTAAATCTGAAGGATTGAATCCTCTTTATTGGTCACATACACACACACACACACACACACACACACACCCCCAGTGAAATTAGTTTCTCTGCATTTAACCCATCCTAGTATTAGGAGCAGTGGGCAGCTATTGTACAGTATATAAAGCACCCAGGGAGCATTGTAGGGGTCTGGTGCCTTGCTCAAGGGGGGCACCTCAGCAGTGCCCGGGTGTTTTTCGGGGACTTGAACCGGTGACCTTCCGGTTCCCAAGCCCCTAGTCCCAACAGACTGAGCTTTCCTGCTCTCCCATGGTGTGGTGATTGCGTGCCTGCGATGCTGGGTAGAACCCCTGGCAACCGAACACACACTAATCCTCTCGGTATCTACTAAAGAAGTTCGTCATGGCAACAGTGGTCTGAAATAGAACACGACTATGGTATTAGATGCGCTGGTTGCTCCGGAACCTTCCTTCGCGTCAACAGGACGTCTGATCGGATCGCTTGCTGTATAGGACCCTTTTGTTGTGTTGAAATCACACCGTGCTGCTAAAGTAGTAAAAAATATTTGACAAAGACAACATTGGATAGGATATATATAGGATATACATTGCTTATTAATTTGCTTGTATTTACTGTATAATGTGTAACATTTATTGAGCTATTTACCTGCAATTCATGTCGATAATAATCCAAAAATCCAACGCAATTTGTTTGCCCAATAGAGTAATAGGCTACTATGAAACTACTATGAAATAGAGACCAAAGCAATTATATTATATTGTTAATTAATTTGCATTTCATAGTATTATCATGTTCCATTCAGTGCTTAGTCAGTAGTTGGTTATACTATATATTTACCGTGCATAAATATATATATTTACGTGCGTACAAGTAGCACACACATAGTACTGTAGTATTAAGTAGAATGCCAGCAGATTAAATAGCAACACACTTGCTTTCAGTTGAACCAATCCTGAAGCACAGAGAAGAGACCGGAAAGCGCCGTATATTTCTGTAATTGGCTGCTTATTATTCAGCTTCCCGTCGGGCGTGAGTGGGAGGGCTAGGTGGGCACTGGGGAAGACCAAGTACCCGGGTTCGATCCCGGTGGCGTGCTCCGTGTTGTGTCTGTCGATACGGAGGGGAATGTTAAACGAGGTATTATCAGGGTTTCGTCATCATACCCGGGAGCAGTTGTGACTCCTTGATTGGAAATACCATGTTTAACTTATGAGGACGGGGGCACCGCTTGATTTTGTTTTGAATAAATGATCACTCATCGAGAAAGTATCCCGTGTTTAAACATTCATTCAAAAGGGTTGGGCAATCTTTGCAAGCCCCCCCATTTTTAATTCAGCGGAGGAATCAATGAACATTTATTCTACTGAAGACCCAAATGTGCAAATATGTTACCTATTATACAGATGGCTGATAGATGCTTTAGATGCCTCCTTCTAGCCAAAGGGCCCCTCTGAACAGCTCCAGGGGTCTGAAGGCTCTCTTAATCTCTTTATCTATTGATCCCGTCAACCCTTAGCCCATTATGTGGCTGATTGAAAGTGATAGTTATTGGTGTCATTATGGTAAGAGGATCAGCTGTTATCCAAGTGGATACCAGCTTCATCGCCGCTGTCAAGGCAACAGATGGAATTCCCTGTCTGTGAGCGGGACGAGGCGACGTGAATCCACATCTATATTGGCTACAGGTGGGGAAAGTACCAAAGCAACAATGACCGTGTTAGTTTTAGGCAAGCATATCTTTTTTTGTTTTATTTATTTTACTTTTTATTTTCTTTGTACATCACTATGGGCACCCGTTGCACTCCTGAACCATCCTGGAAGGAGGGATCCCCTTCCACTCTGCGTTCCTTCTCAAGATTTCTTCCTCCATAATTCAGGGAGTTTGTTCTTGCCCTGAGGGGGGGTTAGGGTTTGGGGGGTGTCAGGGTTAGGGTTTGGGGGGGTGTTGTAAACATGCGGCCTGTGAAGCCCTTTGAGACTGTAACTGTGTTTAAGGGCTATACAAATAATATTGACTTGACGTGACTTAACCCTATCCGCCTCCATTGGCCAATGCCTCTTGCTTGGAGTCTTGGAGCACTTCAGTTTCTCTTTGCCTCTTTCAACGTCCACCCACACTGCTCACCACACACACAACGTGAGACGCACAAACAAGTAAACAAGTGGTGTGTCTGTCTAAGCATGCCTGATGAGATCACGTTGTGTTGCTGACCGCTTGGGCAAAGCAATGCAACAACAACTCCCTGATAACGCATCGCATTCACCCCTTCTGACATCACGGGTGGTGGATGCAAATTAAAATGAGAATAATATTATGCTGGACTCTTTTAAGAGAGGCCTAAAAAAACCTTTTTATTTAGGAAGACCTTTTTATGTTAATATTAGTGCTATGTGATGGAGATTTTTCATATTCTTGCAATATAAATACAATGCATGAATTTATTTATTGATTTATTTATAACAAACAATACAACATATCATTTATTTATTTTTAAATCAATCATCCCCTTTGTTTCCAAGCAGGGTGTTGCCCTCACTCAGCTATGAAGCAGCAGCAGCAGCAGGAGCTGCCAATATCACCTGAAGCCAGAGGAGGGAACACGCACACAATTACTCTTTGCTAGTGCATGTGCAGCAGGCCTCGTGCTGTCGTTGTGCGTCTCTCCTAGTTGTATGGGAACCGCTATACACAGTACATTGGTTATCATACTCAATACATCAATACATACAATACATACTTTTGCCGGACTTCCTGGACTCATTACAGCTACTGCTACTGTACTGCACTGTGTTCAGGATGCTGCTGCACTACTGGCACTTTAAATGCTTTTAAATCTTTTTGTACAGATGTTCACACCATCTATCAGTCACTTTGCTGTCCTTTTTTTGTTCATTTTTATTTTTATTGTATATATTATTTTTATGGTATTGTTTTTTGAGATGTGTACTGCGGGAGGGAATGGGGAGAAAGCATTCCAATGTACTTATCTTGTGTCATTGTAGCAGTAGCTAGCGAGCTAGTTAGGTAAGTAAATGTAGAGGGGCTATATTTTTTTCAAATAGGATTCCAGCCTATTTTTGGAATGCGAAAATTCTATTCCATTCCATTATTATTATTATTATTATTATGATTATTTTTCAAAGCCGTGTGCTTTGGGCTTTGTGTTTCAGAACATAGTTTTGAGCGTAAGCTCACTGGCCGCACCGGACAGCCTCGACTTTTTGCCATTGATTTGGTGTTGAAACACAACGGAGGAGGAGATATGGTTAGAAAGGGGGGGGGGATATTTGTTTACAAGATGATGGATCACGAGTGTGTGTTTGTGTTTTAGTGTTCACACACACACACACGCCTACTCACATACACACACACACACCTACACACACACGCTACTCACACACACACACACACACACACACACACACACACACACACACACACACACACACACACACACACACACACACACACACACACACACACACACACACACACACACACACACACGCCTACACACACACACACACACACACACACACACGCCTACACACACACACACACGCCTACACACACACACACACACACACACGCCTACACACACGCCTACACACACACGCCTACCCACACACACGCACATACACACACAAACACACACACACACACTGCAATCACATTGTGCTTCCAACTCACGTGCAAGCGGGAGCTCTTTCTGGTTGATTTTCAGCTTCCTCTCCAAAAAACACATTTGGTCTGCACAACAATTTTGTCTATCTCAATTTGGTCTCTGTGTGTGCGTGTCACGCACACACATTCTCACACAGTTGACCAAGCACCAAATTCACAACAAATCTGAATCCAAATGGATGTGACAACTTTTCAGGGCCGAATGATCCCCTGATATGTTTATTGACTCGTACACATACAGTAGGATTGGCTGCTAAACATTTTTCCTGTCTACTGTTGTATCACTAATGTGCCTGATTACCTTACTACTGCAGTGCAACCGCAAGTCTAGCTGGACAACGTTTACATTGCTAATAGATTACCACAGTTAGGGTTAGATCATGTGATGTGACGGGTTGATTTTAAAGTAATAATCTTAAATGCTTTGATGTCTGTTAAGCCACTATCGCCAAACGAGGTAACACAGTGATGATTGAGCTGATGATTGAGCTGGGCCCACCGATGAAACCCTTACGTTTGCAGTATAATGAATGTTGGAACTGGATGTCAGTGACATTCCCTGACAATAAGAACGGGTGGGTCGAGCTTTCTGCTGTCACACAGGTGACCCTGTTTCAGATCTCCGGGAAGTGGAGGGGATTACATTTTCTCTAACCAATCACAAGAGACCAACGTACCCGCCTGTGATGCTGATTGGCTTATCGCTAGTCCTCCCCGGCAGCGCACATTGGATAATTGCTTTTTTCGAAGTTGCCGCAGAACCCAAATCAGTGGGCGGAGTCCAAGGCTTGGACCCAGGCAAGGTCTGCTCCGTTCTTCTCTTAGAAACCATTCAGAGACGAGCTGACGGCAGACAAGCAAGAGGTGCTTTGGTTTAATAACACACTGCCTCGATGCAAATTGCCTTTAATCGCCCTCTCAGACGTTGCAAAGGAGTTAATTGGCTTTCGCTGGCAGGCCGAATGGGCTTCAATCGAAAGGATTGCCTCCTTCCTATAGAAGAGCAAAGCGTGGAGAAGACTATGTACAAAAATACCTACAACTAACAAATGTGTGTACGATGAAGACAAGAATGTATTTAGCTGGAGGTTCACTTTTTTCTGTGTAGATTATTCTGTGCCTTGGGTCCCTGCTGGATGGGCATCACATCTTAAGCCTGTCCGTCAAGACAGAAGGTCTCCCTGAACAAAATAAAATGCCCTCCGGATACAAGCCAAATCTCAGAGTTGGCCCCTCTCCGAGATTTTGCTCTTCCGTCAAGAAGCCATGCATATGTTCCCTGGGGCAACACTCATGTCTCTGAGAAAATAGGGAAGAGAGGGAGGAGGAAGAGGAGGAGGAGGATGATGAGGATAACCGAGTGCCTCCATCTGTCTGTGTGTCCGGGTGCCCACAGACCGCTACACCCCTCCCCGGGGACGGGAGCGAGTCTTGGGCAGAAATCATCCCACACACTCTTTGTCTCCCCGGCCTGCCGCTCCACGTCTGCCATTTCACATCCCACTGTTTGCCAACAGCGGGATGGACATCAAGCCCACATATGGACGGAGAGTACACAAACTGGCTATAGTATCTTGCTGCCAGATTGGTGTTTCTGTACCCGTCTTGTAAAGCTTTCCTCCATCTTTGGCGTGGTTGTGTAGTAGTGGTTGTGGCTTGCATGGATATTGTGTGGATATTTTATATTGTTTTATGTCATGTGGTTGTGTTGAGAACGGCTTTCTGTATATGAAGTAGGTTCCTCTCCAACAGCAAGGTGTACTTGGGAAATGGAGCAAAATGTATTCTCTTCTGGTATTCCCTTTGAGGTAGAGACTGGACAAGGAAGCGTATGTCGATGGAAGCCGTGTGTATGCCTGTGTGTATGCTTGCACGTGTGTTGGGGTTTGTGTGTGTGTGTGTGTTTGTGTGTGTGTGTGTGTGTGTGTGTGTATGTGTTAGAGAGAGAGGGGGGGAGAGAGAGAGAGAGAGAGAGAGAGAGAGAGAGAGAGAGAGAGAGAGAGAGAGAGAGAGAGAGAGAGAGAGAGAGAGAGAGAGAGAGAGAGAGAGAGAGAGAGAGAGAGAGAGAGAGAGAGAGAGAGAGAGAGAGAGAGAGGGAGCGGAGCTCTCTAGATGTGTGAATCGCTGCCCCCTCTACGGGGGGAAGACAGCGGCCATCTGTCCCAGGGCTTCGGAGACAGACATTGCTGCTGCTAAACGCGCTAACCCCTGAGCTCCATGTCAGGTCTCCGGGGTGCCTGCTGCTCTCCCAGGGTCTCCTGTAGCACCCGAGATACCGTGTCACAATGGGGCAGGGGGGGGGTTTGGTGGAGGGAAGGGGGTGACAGAGGCAGCTGACGGAGTGGGACCCTGAGGTGGAGGAGAGTACATGACAGGGACTCCAAAGTACAAAGCATACATAACCCTGGTGGGAACCGAAGGCCTTTTTTTTTATTTTGTGTGTTTGCCGATCATCATCATTCGTTTTGGACCCGAGGTCTGAGTCGATACCTTATTATTAACCGTAGGGGCAGAGGGTACATTGATGTAGCTTGCTCTCTTTCTTTCATCTAGTCCAGAGATTTGATCACACATCATGCGGCAGGGGGTTGCAGGTGGTGAAGGTGGTGATGGTGGAGGTGATGGAGGTGGTGATGGTGGATGTGATGGTGGTGGTGGTGGTGGAGGAAGTGGTGGTGATGAGATAACGGTGGAGGTGATGGTGATGATGGAAGTGGTGGAGGAGGAGGTGGTGGTGGTGTTGGTTGTGGTGGTGGAGGGTGTGAGGAAGTGCAGGCTGTGCTACTCAGGGTACTCTCTCAGCAGTAGCAGCAGCACAAGATACAAGATACAAGATTTGTATTGGCCATTTGTACATAGGAATGCTTACTCCCCATCCCCTCCCGCAGTATAAATCTCAAAAACAACACCATAAAAATAATATATACAATAAAATAAAATTAACTAAATAAATTTTGTTTTTGTTTTTTTTACAAAAATCTTTCAAAAGCATTTAAAGTGCCAGTAGTGCAGCAGCATCATGAATACAGTGCAGCAACTGTGATGAGTCCAGAAAGATGTAGTGTAATGTTATTGACAATGTTATGATCGTGGCAGCACTCCTAGCAGTTCACTAGGCCCACTGCCTGTGGATAAAAACTATCCTTAAACCTGGTAGTCCTTGTTGTATGGATGCTGCGCAACCGGCCACCAGACGGTAGGGGGGAGAAGAGATGGTGCCACAGCCGGCTAAGGGCTATTGGTTCATTGAAGATGGCTCTGTGTAGTTTGTCATGTCTCTCTCACTTCCCTCCCTGACGGATGAAAGACCTTTTGACTATAAATCAGGGGGATGCAGTGATTTCCCCCTCGGGCGTGGAACAGGGCGGCCCCCTTTCGGAAAGAAGAAATTTAAAAAATGCCACATCGGGGGGAAGGTATCAGTCAAAAACAGCCGTGCACTCGCATGCATGCATACGGATTGAGGCACGAGCACTCACACACACACACGCACACGCACACACACACACACACACACACACACACACACACACACACACACACACACACATATACACGTACTCCCAGACACACATTTCCCCAAAGTTTGTGAGCACAAACACAAAGAAAGACACATAGAAAGACATAGATTGCGGTTAAGGAAAGCAGGAGTATATACAGTAAAAAGGCTTAATGTGGCATATTAAATCCACACCTCGACTGACGAGGAAGAGGGGAGAGAGAGAGAGAGAGAGAGAGAGAGAGTCAGGACACAAGTGAGATGAGGAAGACGTACGGCGGGAGAAATGGAACCCGTCAGCGGAGAAGTAGACGGGCTGTGAAAGCAGAAGTGCCCATAAAAAGCTATAAAGGCACAGTTTCATAATGGAAATGATGTTGGGGCTGACAGAAATGATGTTGTGTATTTACTGCAACAGTTGGCGCCCGGCGGTATTGTCAAATGCTCCACGTCTGACTTACTGTCACATAGAGATATAAAACCAACAGTGTGGCACTAGACTGCATGCCGGTGGATATTCAAGTGTACCAAATTAAATGTCCTAATGGTTCAGAATATAATGAACTCTGTTGGTCTCTGCTGTGCATTCTCCTTTTGCGGCTTTTTTCTTTATTTTCTTTGGATAAAACACGACTCTCATACCTTTCCCTCGTTTGCAATCTTCGAAAGCCGAGCCGCATACTTGGAGTGGTTGGAATAGCTAGCAATTTGCTTGCTTGGTGTGGACTTTAGACCGGTATGAAGAAGGTTTGGGATGGGCTGACGATAGCCACTCGCACCTTAACCACAGGTCTGTTCAGAGTCAGTAGTCATGATAGGTCACCTGTTCAATCTCCGATTTCAAGAAATGTGTGTGTTACACACTTACACACACAGACACACAGACACGCAGACACACATACACACACACACACACACACACACACACACACACACACACACAATTTATAGATAGATATACACACCACTTTACTAAACGCAGCACTGTCACAGACATACATCTTGTCGAGCAGTGACAAAGCGTGCGTGTGTTTGGGGGCGAGGCGGCCAAACAGCAGTTCAACTGTCAAGGTCACTCACAAGATCTGCTTCTTCTTTTCTTCTCCTTCCTTTACTACCAACCTCTTACTGTCCTCTATCCTCCACTTCTCCTCCTTCTCCCATCCAACTCCTACTGTCCTCTGCCTCTCCTATCGTCCTCTGTCCTCCACTTCTCCTACCGTCCTCTGATTCTCCTACCGTCCTCTGATTCTCCTACCTTCCTCTGATTCTCCTACCGTCCTCTGTCCTCCACTTCTCCTACCGTCCTCTGATTCTCCTACCTTCCTCTGATTCTCCTACCGTCCTCTGTCCTCCACTTCTCCTACCGTCCTCTGATTCTCCTACCGTCCTCTGATTCTCCTACCGTCCTCTGTCCTCCACTTCTCCTACTGTCCTCTTCTTCTCCTACCGTCCTCTGATTCTCCTACCGTCCTCTGATTCTCCTACCGTCCTCTGTCCTCCACTCCTCCTCCTTCTCCTACCGTCCTCTGTCCTCCACTTCTCCTTCTCCTACTGTCCTCCACTTCTCTTACTGTCCTCTGCTTCTCCTACCATCCTCTGTCCTCCACTTCTCCTCCTTCTCCTATCGTCCTCTGTCCTCCACTTCTCCTCCTTCTCCTACCGTCCTCTGTCCTCCACTTCTCCTCCTTCTCCTACCGTCCTCTGTCCTCCACTTCTCCTCCTTCTCCTACCGTCCTCTGTCCTCCACTTCTCCTCCTTATCCTACTGTCCTCTGCTTCTCCTACCATCCTCTGTCCTCCACTTCTCCTCCTTCTCCTACCGTCCTCTGTCCTCCACTTCTCCTCCTTCTCCTACCATCCTCTGTCCTCCACTTCTCCTCCTTCTCCTACCGTCCTCCACTTCTCCTACCGTCCTCTGCTTCTCCTACCATCCTCTGTCCTCCACTTCTCCTCCTTCTCCTACCGTCCTCCACTTATCCTACCGTCCTCTGCTTCCCCTACCGTCCTCTGTCCTCCACTTCTCCTCCTTCTCCTACCGTCCTCCACTTATCCTACCGTCCTCTGCTTCTCCTACCGTCCTCTGTCCTCCACTTCTCCTCCTTCTCCTACCGTCCTCTGTCCTCCACTTCTCCTCCTTCTCTTACCGTCCTCCACTTATCCTACCGTCCTTTGCTTCTCCTACCGTCCTCTGTCCTCTACTTCCGCTCCTTCTCCTAGTGTCCTCTGCTTCTCGACTTCATGCTGATGGATCGCTGGCTGGTCACAGAGCTCCCCCGCCCCTAGCGATGCGTACGACAGGATGGGAATAGTCCATGCTATGGCGCGTGATGCATCGGGGCTGTGTTTTCTCCGATACAAATGGAAAAATAAGGGTATCTGGGTGTGGGTTTGGTACATCTTCATAAGGACCAAAATCCCCCACCTATCCGTGCATACATACATACAAGCTGGAACCCCTGGAACCCCTCTTTCTAACACTTTCTCTCTCTTTCACATATTTGTTTTGCGTGTGGGGGGGGGGGGGGGGGGAATCAACAAGTATATTTGCAAAAGCGAGTCACTTCTGAAGACCCCCAGCCAGAGGAGTGGAAGGGGGGGGGGGCGATTGGGGGGGGGGGGGGGGGGTGGAGGGTAGGGGATTGGGGGGTGGGGGTGGGGGGAGGGTAGGGGGCTGACAGGCACATGAGAGGTATTAGAGGGGCTACTTGACAAGCCCAGGGAAATTATACCGCTGTCGAGGCACTTAGCTGAAATCATGCATTTGGTCGTGAGGTCTGTCTCGGACGTGATCACATCCACATCCACCCCCCCCCCCCCCCCCACCGACCGCTTAACTCTGACGCACGTGTTTCTGCTTCTCAACTCCCAACAACACCGCGATGGCACAGCTAGCACGATCCTCAGCACATGGGGGATTGTGTGTCCTCATGAAGAAGATGTACCAAACACAAATATCCATTTTCTCTTAATAAAGGGTCTGGGGTCTGGGTGTATGTGCTGTATTGACCGGTTGTAATTTAACTAAAATAAATGAGACCTTCCTTGACTCTCACTGTTTTGTAGCCTGTGGGCTGATTTAGATTATATTTAAAACGGGTCCGTTAAATTGAGAGGAAATAGGACGGAAGTGACTTCTGATGCGGATAATATGCAAAATAAAATATGTTGTTTTAGAACATTTTGATTTGTACATCGTATATTTATGATGATCAATAACATTTGTTTAGGATTGTAATTGTCTCAGCGCACGGAGTTTACGCTCCAGCTTGAGCAGGCTGCAGTTCACTTACCGGCCAAAAGGGGCCAGTAATGAGACGGAATTTCTGATTCTTACACGTATTTCCTTTAAGGGCCTTGGTGGTGATGGATGGGAGTAATTCTGGGCCAATTGAAACATACACTTATTTAATTACATGATCTTCTCAAAAAGTTAGTTAGCTTAGTGCAATGTCCTGTGTAAGTTCAGGGGGGAACACCACACCCACATTGAATCCCAAAACTAATATGTACGTCTAATATGTATATATAATATGTTTTGTTGTTATTTTGGTGATAACATGATGGCATGGTATTGATCATTAGGACTCGCAGGAAAATCAATCTACTTAACAGATCAATACACTGGATGACCACATGCACTGAGTGCGAGCAGAATGACGCTCAGGCTACGTGTAGCTGATTCCCATTGGTTCGGGCGCCAGGACAGCTCAGTCTGTTGGGACTCGGCTTAGGAACCGGAGGGTCGCCTGTTCAAGTCCCCGAAATACGTGGGCGCTGTCGAGGTGCCCTTGAGCAAGGCACCAGACCCCTGACACTGCTCCCCGGGCAGCTGTATATACAATTACCCACTGCTACTTATACTACGATGGGTTAAATGCAGAGAAACACATTTCACTGTGTGTTCACATGTATGTCACCAATAAAGAGGATTCAATCCTCCAGATTTAGATTTAGATGGGCCAGGAGGATGAGCCATGAGAGGATGAGAGGAGGATGAGCCATGAGAGGATGAGAGGAGGATGAGGCGATGTCCCTTGTTCATGTGTTGATCTGGCGATCTCGTTTTTATCCACAGGCAGTGTGCCTACTGAACTGTTAGGAGTGCTGCCACCATCATAACATTGTCATTAACATTACACTTACATACTTTGCTGGACTTTCTGGACTCATCACAGTTACTGCACTGTACTGCACTGTATTCACGATGCTGCTGCACTACTGGCACTTTAAATGCTTTTAAAGATTCTTGTAAAAAAAAATGTACATATCGTTTAAGTCACTTTGCTGCTCTTTTTGTTTATTTTTATTGTATATATTATTTTTATTGTTATGGTGTTGTTTTGGAGATTTATTTAATGGGGAGTAAGCGTTGCTATGTACTTGTTACAAATGGCCAATCAAATATCTTGTATCTGTATCTTGTATGGATCTGACCTGACGTGTGGGAGAGACTGGGTGGGTGGCTGGTGGTGAGGACATGACCTGTATCTGACCTCCGACTCAAATCCAGATGCAAGAAAAGGCTGCAATGAAAGATCAGTGAAATTCCTACTAATAAAAATTACAAACTGCAATTTATCTTTTATTGTCAGTGGGTAAACTAAAGAGGAAAACAGAATTTCAAGGCAAGGATTTTCAGACAAGGGAACACGCCGGAAGGTCGACAGAAGCAGACAATCTTGACAGCGAACAAAGGAAAAAGGCTAAGGGAAAAATACCCAGACTCCAGAATAAACATACGCAGGTGAACACAGGCGGAGGTCGAACAGGGAACACAGGTGTCTCAGACAAACCTGCCCTGTCTGAGCTAAGGCCACCTGTCATTTGGAGTCTCCTCAGCCCAACCGTGTATTACCGGTCGGCTACGTTACACTAAACACACCAAACACATTTATGTTAGCTCTATTGTTGTTAGCTCTATGTTATGTCTACTGTCAAATGTGTACTCTGCTCACCAACCAAGGTGGCGGCGGGCGATGATGTCATTCACTTTTGTCACGTGATTGCAACCCAAGAATTGTTCGCTGGTTGGCGCTTATTGTCAGCAATGTAATTGTGAGCTCAACTGTTAGCCAAGCTATTGTACTTTTCCCTGAGCGCTGGTTCTGCTCCGGGAGGCTCGGTAGGAAGGAAAATGCACTCGTGACTTCTGGTGACTCGTAGTTCTCTTGCCTAAGTGGCTCTAGACAAAAGTGTCTGCTAAATGACTGCAATGTAATGTGATGGTCCTGTTTTTTTTCCAAAGCGCCCGTTCTCCAGTAACCCGAACGGAACGTAACACATGACCAACGTATGCCCCGTTTTTCAACACATGAAAAGGTAAAGCGGCGCGTGGCGGTCATATGCGTTCCATCAAAGTTAGCTCCTTGCCACGCGGCGACTATGTCAAATTACCTCCGCAATTTCGACAACAGATTGGATAGATTACCTTTTTTTCCCTCCTTACCCGAGGTACGTAGGTCTTTCTGACAATGCCCTTGATTTTGACAAACTAGCCTGTCTGTTCAAACTAAGGCTCCTCTCGTCCTTACGCGCGGAAAGAATATATATATGTATATATATATATACATATATATATATGTATATATATATATATATGTATATATATGCTGCCTGAATTCATAGGGGTGAGTCACGGTCGGTTGGATTGCCGAAAACGGCAGAATTGTTGAATATACACTAAACATGGATCCTTGATACAGTGAAAACTTTAGCTGGCAGTTGTGATTGATTTGTTTATTCAGTGTGCTGTCCACACACACACACACACACACACACACACACACACACACACACACACACACACACACACACACACACACACACACCACACACACACACACACACACACACATGCACAGTCAGAGTGGCTCCAGTGTAAGACTTTACTGGGGCATGAGTGTGTGTGTGTGTGGTGTGGCGTTGTGTGCGAGTGTCTTCTCTCTCTCCGGCTCCAGTATGGATCTCTGAGTGGGAGGACGACGAGTGAGTGGTACGTATTCCTGTGCCGCTGACAGGAAGAGCATCACGCATCTCAAGCCCTGAATCAATATTTAAGAAGTGGAGAAAAGTACATTTTCCACTCTAAAAATATTAGGATGCGAGGTGTGTATGTGTTTTTTGTTTTAATGTGTGTGTGTTTTTGTGTGCCGTACAGCATGGGGTTTCATAGCAGCCTCCATCTTCTTCTTCCTCTTCCTCCCCTCCTCCTCCTCCTAACCACGATCTCAGTCACGACGCTACAGACCCCCCCGACGGCCTGCTTTAGAAATGAGTCAACCTGGATGCTTCCAGGAGGTATCCTTCTACCCTTCCAGCGGAGCAGAGAGCAGAGCAGCAGTGTGGAGTATGGATCTACCTTCCCCTTCCCCCTGCCACCCCCCCTGCCTCTTCCTTCTCCTGCGATTAATTATTAGTGGATTGGGGTCCTTTAGGCGAACAACACTTTTATCAATACTGCATCTACTCGCGGCAATCGATGAACAAGTTATTTAGGGAATAAGCGTCCCTGGGTTATCGCCGGTCCCCGGGAAACGGATTCCTCTTCTCGCTCCCCCCCTCGCCGTGCGCCTCAGCCGCCCCATGGGTGCCAAGGGTGACGCGTCGTCGTACATGAGGAGGAAGGCCCCTCCCCCCCCCCCCCGCCCAGGTTAACACCCCCCCTCCCTGCAACAGTATATCCCATACGTGCATATTGTTCTTTTCATGCCTCCATCATGTGTTCATTAATCTCCATTTGGACATGATGAGTGTGCCAATCACACAGAATTATATCCGCTTCGGCCTCCTGGTGAGTATCTTCTGTCGCAGACACGCACGCGCACACGCACGTGCACACACACACACACACACACACACACACACACACAAGGGTATGCACAAACGCACACATGCACGCACGCACTCACACGTTCCCGCGGATGGCGCGGTGGCGTACACTCCCCCGCGAGCTAATGCTCAATGCAACAACATTTCCAAACGACTTTAGATTAATTTGAGTGATTAGCGGCTAAATATATCCAGCTCCCTCAAAGTCATTAACAGTAATAACAAGGAGAGCGGAGGCGGCGGCGGCGGCGGCGGGAATGGCGTCGGATGGCGTGTTATTACCCGGCAGAAACGAGACCTTTTAACTGTGGGGGAAGAAAACCCCTCCCCCCTCCCTCCCTCCCCTCCCTCCCTCCCCTCTCTCCCTCCCTCCCTCCCTCCCTCCCTCCCTCCTCTCTCCCTCCCCCCACCCAAACTTAACTAAAATCAACATCATAAAGCAGGGCGGTGTGTGGGATTATGCCAGAGGACAACCCACCAGAAGCTGCCACAGTGCACAGCCAGGGGGGGGCAGGGGGGGGGGCCAGGGGGCAGGGGGGGTGGGGCCAGGGGGCGGGCCAGGGGGCAGGGTGGGGGGGGGGGCAGGGGGGGGGCCAGGGGCGGGGGGGGGGGGGGGCAGGGTGGGGGGCGGGGGCTGGGGCCAGGCCAGGAGATCACACTCTGAGGGTAATTGAGAAGGTGTGCAGTTCAGTTCAGAGGCCGGGGGCTCCGTGGCTCTAAATCACAGTGATTGGCTCCCATGGAAGATCTCCCCTTAAAACACCACCACTTATCCCCACACCACCGCCACCGCCACCATCACCAGCACCAGCACCACCCTGAGCCTCCACCACCACCACCCGTAATTACCGGCACATCTGTGGGTGCGCCATCGTCATTCCGTCATTACTCTGCGTCATTACTCTTGTCCTAGTCATTATACATCTTTATTATATATATATATATATATATATATAATATATATATATATATATATATATATATATATACATATAAATATAAATGTATAATAAAGATGTATAATGGCTAGGATATATATATATATATATATATATATGTATATATATATATTTAATAAAGATGTATAATGACTAGGATATATATATATATATATATATATATGTATATATATATATATATTTAATAAAGATGTATAATGACTAGGACATATTTACTGCCCTATGTTGCCTGGTGTGACTCCAAAATGGTGGAAAGACAAATGGTTCTGCTCACACTGATCACAATGTGTTCTAAACATCTTCACCGGCAGGATGCTGGGTGGAAGCGGTGAGGGAAAGATGAAGCCATAGAGACTACGTCATACGGCCGCCATGTGGCCACGGCGAATGGGTCCAGACCACGACGGGGTCAAACGCTGAGCACCCTACGCCCGTTGATTCAGAGGAGAGAGAGAGAGAGAGAGAGAGAGAGAGAGAGAGAGAGAGAGAGGAGAGAGAGAGAGAGAGAGAGAGAGAGAGAGAGAGAGAGAGAGAGAGAGACACACACACACACACACACACACAGAGAGAGATTTAGTGAACTGCATTGTCTATGCAGCCATCCCAGACGGTCTGCATCAGGCTTCACCTTGAGGCTTGGTGGGATGCCCGCATCCCTTCTGCCAAGTCATCTGTTGACAAACTTGGGCGCGGCACAGAAACCAGTGGTTGGGTGGAGACCTTGGGGTTTGGGTGTGTGTGTGTGTGTGTGTGTGTGTGTGTGTGTGTGTGTGTGTGTGTGTGTGTGTGTGTGTGGTGTGTGTGTGTGTGTGTGTGTGTGTGTGTGTGTGTGTGTGTGTGGGGTGGGTGTTAGGGGATGAAACTTTGAAGGTGGTGAGAGAGAGAGAGAGAGAGAGAGAGAGAGAGAGAGAGGAGAGAGAGAGAGAGAGAGAGAGAGAGAGAGAGAGAGAGAGAGAGAGAGAGAGAGAGAGAGAGAGAGAGAGACACGCACACACACACAGAAGGAGAGAGATAGAGAGAGACACACCACACACACACAGCAGGAGAGAGAGTGAGAGACAGAGAGAGACACACACACACACACACACACGAACAAACACACACACAAAGAAAAAGCGAGAGAGAAAGAGAGACAGAGAGAGACACGCGCGCGCACACACACACACACACACACACACACACACACACACACACACACACACACACACACACACACACACACACACACACACACACACACACACACACACCACACACACACACACACACACACACACACACACACACAGAGGGAATGTTAAAAAGAGTACAAGCCTTGCAGGGAGGGGTCAATTTCAAATGAAAAACCCACCTCTTTGTGAGTGGACGATACGTTAGCGCCGACCACTCACACATTGAAAGGACATTCCTCTTTGTAGCCTCGCGCTTTGCCGGCGGGGAGGCGTATGCTTTCTCCATTTCCCGCTTTTTTTTTCTGAAACGGAAAACCCTTTTTTCCTTTTGTGTTCCCGGTGTTTTAACCCAACAAAAAAACAACCACTGAACGGAGTACCAATACCAAACAGAGGTACCAGAAACATGTCTGGCAGCGCATGGGGCGCTTCCACGTTCCTCGTGATCAATAGCGCACAGAAGGGTTCCGTGGTCCAGCTAGTCCCTGTAAATGACCCGCGACGTGACGCTGGCGTTTCGGTGGCCTTTTGGAGCTTTCTTAGAGCTGGCCGACCACCTGGGCTCCCATCACTCAGGCTTGTGCCCCCCCCCCCCCCCCCCCCCCCCCCATAACGATCAATGTTAGTCATTTGTTCATTTTGAGAAGTGTTCATTTAAAGACATATTTTGCTCCCACTGGAAAGCAGTGGCTTTAGGCCTTTTTTTGGCTGTCTAATACTACCCATGTTGTTGCAGTACAAAGGCAAATTGTTCCCCCAAAGCAGTTTAAGGTTGACTTTGTCTCCTGTGTCTCCTTTGCGTTCCCCTATGCTCCTCCATCTCTCTCTAGCCCCAATGCGGCACGCGGGTGAGGAGTGTTTTGGCGTGTGCCTTCCGGCTGTCAGAGATGTTCGAGGTGCAATCAGTTCTATTCATAATTTCCTCTTAACCTGAAAGGCCTTGAGTGAGAGCACACTCAACCTGTAAGCGTCACTCTGGGATTCTTTCTCTCAAAGTTTCTCTCTGGTGGAGTTTTTTCTTTTCCTGTGTGTTTTGGGGTCACGGGGGTGTGGTCTGTGTGAAGAAGAGCACCGGAGCTGCGATTGAACGCAACACAAAACGCAATTCACTTCATACAATTCGATCAAATAAAGTATCATCCTATTATCTTACATTGACATTACACTATCATACTTTTGCTGGACTCTCTGGACTCATTACAGCCACTGAACTGCACTGTACTGTACTGCACTGTATTCATAATGCTGCTTTTCAAAGCTTAGTGTTTAAGAAAAGTCCCACTGAGGGAGGGAATGGGGAGTAAGCATTCCATTGTACTAATTTGCATATGGCAAATACAAATCATAAATCTTGCATCTAGAATCAACAACTATATATGTATATATATATATATATATATATATATATACAAAAATACATTTTTGTTGGCTAGTAACATCAACATTGAATGAAGGAATTTAACGTATGTTATATAAATAATACAACATTAATAAAAAAAAACACTTTTGAAGGGCTAGGAGTCCTTGTTTTGCGTGCTGTGGAATAACTCCCCCTGATAACCGACGGTGCTTTCTTTGTTTTCCGAATGTACCACGCAGCTCACTGCAGCCGCAGCTCTGGCTCTGTGTTTCTAAAACATAGAGACATCTCTGTGAATCAATGTGTCCATCGATGGGTCAAGGCAACAGCGTGTTCTTGTCTGCAAGAAGAGCGAGTGTCGCACCGGAGCCCGAGCGTAGCGCGGTGCGTGGGTTCTCTCAGATGAGAACGCTAGACAGACAGAGTATTTTCTGCCCGGTGTCGTCACACTCATTAAAAAATGTCCCGTTTATAGACCTGAGAGAAGCAGCTGCGCCGAGATTCCCAGAATATCCTCAAGGTCAATTTGGGGAGGAGTTGTGCTTTTTTTGCCTGACAGCGGCGTGCCAAACGCAGACCCTAAAAACGTACTTAGACGAATGTCAACGTCGATGTGGGTGTCCAGCTGCTCCTGTGACGCACGAGGGACCTCTGACTCAGTATGTATGTATGTATGTATGTATGTGCGTCTTGCAATCCTGTATGCTTCTCCTACAGCGTGTTAGCTATATATGGAGTGAATGCATGCTCTTGGCATTATAGATTATTGCCATTCTCTTGTGCCCAGTAACTCGAGGGTGCTTTAGCAGCGTTTCATGAATGGTTGCTTTAAAGGCCTATGTATTTGTGTATTGTCTTTGTGAGTCCAGTCGTTTTCCATAGAGGTGGATAGGTGCTACACACACACACACACACACACACACACACAAGGTTAAGCGCTTTGGGTGTCTTGAAAAGCACTATATAAATGCAATGAATTAGTATTATTAGCACTATAAAAAGGGGGTTATTGTGGGCCCTGTGAAAAAGGTAGACATGGTCTTATAACTTCTCCTTCCTGGTCCTATTATCTCCCTGATACGTGCCCATTGTTCTCAACTCCTCCTCACACACTCCCCGCTCTCTGGGAAAGTAACACACAAGGGGAATGTTCTTTTTCACTGAACAAACTTAATAGTTTATGTGCACCCTTATATTCCTGAGTAAGCGCTCACAAAATGTGTCCGCCATGGCGGTTTATGCTAATCCTCGGCCGGTGGAACTAGTGCAGCACGTACAGTATTTCTCCAGCTACTTTGAGTATAGTTTGCAGCTCGACGATAGCGACGATAGCGTACCTGCAATTTGTATTGAAATCCTCGGGTTGCTCTGCATTGTGAGCGTATATTCAACGGGATCGGTGGACGCGTCGCCTTTTCATCACCGCCTCGAGGAAGGATCCATCACCGGCCGGCGCTTTAATTGAACTTATCGGCTGGGAATAACACAATGTCTTCATGAAGAATGGCCGTCCTATCCTGGGAATTCCCTGAATAATCAAGCGGAAGGCACGCCACGCGGCGGCCGAGCGAGCCAGCAAGGCGACAAAAGATGTTGGTACTAATAAGGAGCACAGCCTCCATTCAGTCAACCTTTAGTTCATCAGCGGCCCCCCGCTGCCTCCTCCCATTCTGAGGGCCCTTTCTCTCTCTCACCTCACGCTCAATACACCTCTCCGTTGCCCAGGAATCTCATTTATCAACGCCAGTCCAGAGTGGGTATTGGTAACCTCACAACTGTGCACCGGAGTATATTATCTCCCCTAAACTCTGTTCATCAGCGAGGGAGGGAGGGAGGGGAGAGGGGAGAGGGGAGAGAGAGAGGGGAGAGGGAGGGGGGGGGGGGGAAGAGAGAGAGAGAGAGAGAGAGAGAGAGAGAGAGAGAGAGAGAGAGAGAGAGAGAGAGAGAGAGAGAGAGAGAGAGAGAGAGAGAGAGAGAGAGAGAGAGAGAGAGAGAGAGAGAGAGGGAGAGGAGAGAGAGGGGGAGAGGGAGAGGGAAGAGAGAGAGGGGAGAGAGGAGGGGGGGAGAGAGAGAGAGAGAGGAGAGAGAGAGAGAGAGAGAGAGAGAGAGAGAGAGAGAGGGAGAGGGAGAGGGAGAGAGAGGGAGAGGGGCGAGGCGAGGCGAGGGGGGGGGGAGAGAGAGAGAGAGAGAGAGAGAGAGAGAGAGAGAGAGAGAGAGAGAGAGAGAGGGAGAGGGGCGAGGCGAGGGGGGGGGGGGGGGAGAGAGAGAGAGAGAGAGAGAGAGAGAGAGAGAGAGAGAGAGAGAGAGAGAGAGAGAGAGAGAGAGAGAGCAGACCAATGTAAAGGAGTCATTTACATGGAAATCCAGGGAGGTTGATTGGGCCTCTATTGTGGGATGCTGGCGTGTTCGGCCGTGATTCATTGTGTTGATTTATGTTGACCTTTTAGCGCCAACTCCCTCGCGCCCGCCGAGCTCCATACCGCGTTACCATGGTAATGCTTGCTTAAGAAACGCCACACGCTCGCTTGCACGCTTGCACGCGTGCGCACATACACACACACACACACACACACACACACACACACACACACACACACACACGAACAGGAACACACACACTCTTACACACACATGCACGCAAGCAGACATTAATGTGAACACACGCTCGCTTGCACGCGTGCGCACATACACACACACACACACACACACACACACACTCACACTCACATACACACATATGCACAACATGCAGACATTAATGTGAACACACTTGCTTTAGACATACACACACACACACACACACACCCACACGCACACACACATACTCACACACACACTCACACTCGCTAGCCTACTCATTTACATAGGGCTACTTCACACATTGATACCTTCTCCTCCTGCGGTTCTAAAGCGTTCTAGTGAGTACATGTTTCTGAACTATACACACCTGGTACACAGCAGGTACTCCCCCTTTCAACAGGCTCCTCCCCCCCCGGGTCCTCCCTCTCAGCGATGGCTCACGTTAAGAAGATGACCGTGTACCATTAGGGGGCCTTGCCCTACAGAAAGCACAATTAAACACCATATCCTACTGTTCCCTCTTGGCAACGAGTCTCATTCTTTTAAATTGGAAGAACCAACCGCCCCCCCCCCCCCCCCCCCCCTCCCTCAGGTCGATCTGTGACCTCATGTTTTTTCTTGAGATTGAAAAGACGAGATCCACGCTGAATGGTTCCACAGGGATGTGGTGTGGCAGCCTTTTATTTCATCTATAGAACGGTAGGTGATGCCTCTTATGTCTGGATAGTGGTATACTATAGGGTATAGTGTGGTTAATATTTAGTTATTTAATATTTAATATTTATTTAATATTTCGTTTTTCTTTTTTTTCTTTTTTTTTGTGTTTTTTTTTTGGGGGGTTTGTTTCCTTTGTTTTATTTATTATTAATATTAGTATTGTTTTCTTTCTTTTCTTTTTTTACCCCCGTGTATTCTTGTCTGTGTCATTCTCCTGCCGTATATATGTGCATTGTGTGTATATATACTATGTGCATTGTGCAACCTCAGAAAAATACATTGGCAAAAATAAAAGAAAAGATGACTGTATTAGAGAACAGCAGTGTCCATGCAGGGTCCGTTCACAAGCCCCCCTCGGACGTGTTTGCGTGTTGCTCTTTTGTATTCCCGCCATGACGGCGGCGCCCTCGGCCCTGGCGTTGGCATTAGGGGAACCAGCAGGGCCGTCAGCAGGGGGTCTCCACCAGGGCACTTAACCCTCCTTAACCCCTCTCCCGGACCTCCCTCCCTCACCTACACACACCGGCCCCCCCCCCCCCCACCCCCAACCTCCCCCCCAACCTCCCGCTCTTGGACACCTGTCGCCCCCCCCCCTACCCCCCCCCCCCCCCCCCTTCCCCCCCTCCTCCCCACTCACATGGGGGGAACCAGGCGGGGAGCGCCATGGTAGAATGTCAGCAGCAGGATAAGAGTAGGGTTGGGGTGTTTTTTCACCACTCAGTAAACCCTGGAACATCCATCAGTCTATAACCTATGACCAGCGAGGCACTATTCTATTAAAAAAAAAACATATATACATATATACAGTATACATACTACTTAATAGATACTGAAACTTTGAAAAGTAGAACGACAGCTGTCTGTGTGGTAATACATTCATGTGTGTAATACATTCGTGTGTGTGTGTGTGTGTGTGTGTATGTTTCTCTGTGTGTTTGTGTGTGTGTGTGTGTGTGTGTATGTTTCTCTGTGTGTTTGTGTGTGTGTGTGTGTGTGTGTGTGTGTGTGTGTGTGTGTGCCTCTATGTGTGTGTGTGTGCATGTCTGTGTGTATATCTGTGTGTATGTGTGTGTGTGTGTGTGTGTGCCTCTATGTGTGTGTGTGTGTGTGTGTGTATGTGATGTGAGGCAGGAGTCAGAGAACATATCCTAGTATCTATGTATGTATGCAACCTCAATTCCTGGCCAACGAGACAGAATGAGGAAATACATTCTGAGGCTCCAAGACGAGGGGCTGTTGGAGGATTTGGGTCAGAGATTGCCAGGAGGGATGGTATTGAGTGACTCTGTGTGTGTGTGTGTGTGTGTGTGTGTGTGTGTGTGTGTGTGTGTGAGTGTGTGCGCGTGTGTGTGTGTGTGTGTGTCTGTGTGTGTGTGTGTGTGTGTGTGAGTGTGTATATGCATGTGTGTGTGTGTATTAGTGTGCAAATACGTCTTACTACGTCTACGACTGCTTGCCCAAGAGGTTATGGGTGATTCTGCCGGGACTGGTTGTTTGTGTGTGTGTGTGTGTGTGTGTGTGTGTGTGTGTGTGTGTGTGTGTGTGTGTGTGGTGTGTGTGTGTGTGTGTGTGTGTGTGTGTGTGTGTGTGTGTGTGTGTGTGTGTGTGTGTGTGTGTGGTGTGTGCGTGCGTGCGTGCGTGCGTGCGTGTGTATGTGTGTGTATTTATATGGTCAAACATAATGTTTACACAACTGATTCATTTTGTCCAATACCTTGTGTGTTTTTGTATGAAGAGCATTGTATTACTACACATGAGAACATACGCAAATGGTTCAGGAAGTCAACTAAGTATGAAACTTGAATTGGCATCGTAGTAATTGGCATAACGGTTCACAGAACCGTGGACTTGTGAACATCAATCTGAATATGTCTGATGGTTTTATCCATGTTTTTAATGTAAATAATGGACAGTGAACTATGGAAACACACCCCCCCCCCCCCCCACACACACACACACACACACACACCCTCAGCCATGCAGTCAGAGGGCAGTGAACAGTGGATGGGACCAGCCATATGTCCTATGTGCTTTGGGCTCTGTAGTACAAAGCCTTGCTTTGGGTGCGGCAGGATAGCTCAGTCTGTCAAGACTTGGCTTGGGAACCGGAAGGTCGCCGGTTCAAGTCCCTGAAACTACTTGGCACTGCCGAGCCTGGTGCCCTTGAGCAAGGCACCAGACCCCTACACTGCCCTCCGTGGTGCTGTGTACACAATAGCTCCTAACACTAGGTTGTGTGTGTTAAATGCAGAGAAGCAAATGTCACTGTGTGTGTGAACATGTGGTATGAGACCAATGAAGAGGATGCAATCCTCCAGATTTAGGCTACTCTATTACCGCTTTCAGACTGGGCTAAAAAAATGGTATTCGCGGCGAAACTAGTGTCGCTTCGCTTTTGCTTACACACTCGCAACCCAACTAGTGCGCACTAACTAATCCCCCTTGGGAAGGTGGTTTCCATCCCGAAGTAACTAGTTTGGGTGCAAAGCAATAAAACTAATACGGGTTTCGCTTCTCGTGTGTGTGTGAACGAAAACCTGGTATCGAGTGCGCAGCGAATCGCGAATTAGAAGAGAGTGTGAACATAAAGTGTATTCGATGCGCACTAACTGATACGGTATCAACACCGTATTCAGTGTGAAAATGGTATAATACTCAAACAAGTGTTGAGGGGCATTAGATCAGCACATATGCGGCTGCTGCTGTTGCTGCCTTACACACTGTGAGCATACGCAGGACCGCATCTTAGCCAGCAGATTTACTCCTACGCTGCTGTTCACCCAGGTCAGAGGTCAGAGGTCAGAGGTCAGGGCCACTGTCCGCACTCACCCCCTTCCCCCCCCCCCCCTACGCCTGTCATCACATGACATCACTCAAGCCGTTCGGACGCCTTGTGGGCGCTTGTCTCCCGTCCATCGCGCTCTTCGGTCAAAGGTCAAAGGTAAAGTGTGAAACACCCGAATCTCCACCAGCTCGTCAACCGCCATCTGGCGGAAGGGGGGGGGGGTGTCGTAATGATTTCTGGTGTGGGGGGAAGAGAGAGAGAGAGAGAGAGAGAGAGAGAGAGAGAGAGAGAGAGAGAGAGAGAGAGAGAGAGAGAGAGAGAGAGAGAGAGAGAGAGAGAGAGAGAGAGAGAGAGAGAGAGAGAGAGAGAGAGAGAGAGAGAGAGAGAGAAAAGGGGGGGCAGAGAGAGAGAGAGAATGGGTGATAGAGAGAGAAAGGGGGAGAGAGGATAAGAGAGAGAGAGAGAGAGAGAGAGAGAGAGAGAGAGAGAGAGAGAGAGAGAGAGAGAGAGAGAGAGAGAGAGAGAGAGAGGAGAGAGAGAGAGGAGAGAGAGAGAGAGAGAGAGAGAGAGAGAGGGGGGGAGAAAGGGTGATAGAGAGAGAGAGAGAGAGAGAGAGAGAGGGCTTGGCTTGATTTGATTTTTGTTTCAATTTGGACACTTTTGTTTTTCATGGTTTCTTCCCTTGGGCCCCTGGGCCCTGTGTTGACCTCCTGTGATGAGGGCTCTTTGAGCGTTCCCCATCCGGTCCCTGATGGCATGTGTGACTACAGGAGCCTAATGTTCTGATGGCTGGTACAGGGGGTTACGGCTCTCTCCATTACATACGCTGATTTCACAGCGGGGGGGGAGGCAGCTCCTTTAACACTGACAAGTTTATGTCTATTTGATTATGATGTGGGGGGGGATGCTGGTTGTTGCGGTGGGTGGTGGTGGGTGGTGGTGGGTGGTGGTGGTGGGTGGTGGTGGGGGGGGGGATGGGGGGGGGGGGCTACAATTATATTCAAATTGCTCCGAGAAATGCAAAATAGCCGCAAAGTAAATCAGCAGTAATTACGGAGAGGAAGTGTGTAGAGACAGAAACACCGGGACATTTATGTACTGTATAATACTTATACTTCTAATATTTTTGAACTTTTCCCCTTCTCTCTCTCTCTCTCTCTCTCTCTCTCTCTCTCTCTCTCTCTCTCTCTCTCTCTCTCTCTCTCTCTCTCTGTCTGTTTTTCCCCCTGTGGCTAATGGTGTTGAATCATCTGTGAATGATATGCATGTAATTGTGGAATTGAGTTAGAGATTGGGCTGGGAATGGAGGAGGAAGCGGCCGCCCCATGGATCTGAGTTGTGGCGTAGCTGGAGTGAAATGTGGTTACGTGGACAGACCTTGGTTCATTAGCGCTGTGGAGAGGCGGCGGCGGCGGCGGGCGGCTGCTGCTCTCAGCTCTCAGCTCTCAGCTCTCAGCTCTCAGCTCTCAGCTGGCCTGGGATTTGGTTTTAAATAGATGGGAATCAAATCTTCCGGTAGGAAAAATTAAGCCA
>CM051015.1:16734074-16739074 GCA_027704905.1 Muraenolepis orangiensis | reverse complement strand
GCTGGCCGGCGCTCGGCGCTCTCCTGTGTGGGCCGCTGAGGAGAGATTAGCATCTCCCAAGGGGCCCTAGTGTAGGCTATAGATTAGAGATCTCTATCTCCATCTACAGTAAGGCCCCGAGAAGAGAACAGAATGAGGAGGTGGAGGAGGAGGAGGAGGAGGTGAGGAAGGAGCCGCTATACGACGACAGCGTACTTACCCCCCCCCCCCTCCCCCTTGGCGTTTTGTTTTGTTGTCCTCCTTCAAAGAGCCTTTTGAATCTTGTTGGTTCATATACCAGGAAAACAGAAGAGATAGTCCGAGATAACAAACAAAAAGAGCGCCATCATCCTACCTGTGCCGGACTGGAACGCAGATATTACAGATATGGAAGGAGAGGAGAAGAGAAGGTTTCCTTGATGTGTTCTTCCTCTTTCTCTTCTCTCTTCCTCTTCCTCTCCCCCCCCCCCCCCCCCCCCCCGCCGCACAGACAGGAAGCATCTCGTCCTCACACAGGTTCTTCGCCACGTCGGGCCGGGCGGATGAATCGGTCCGTCACACCTCCCCCCTCCTCCCCCTCCTCCTCCTCCTCCGCCCCCCTCTCCCCCTCGTCAGGCTTCCAGATTTCGTAATCAGCCGAGAAGGATAACCTCTGTGATATTCACACGTGTCCAATGGAATTGGAAAAACCCACAACACACCGCACCCAAACAAACAAACAAACAAACAAACAAACCAAACCAACGGTTACCTGATGTATTGTCACTTCTCTGAGGAGATTGAGTGAGTGTTTTTCTTTCCTCTCTCTGCTTTAATAATGGGAATAATGTTTGTGGCGATTTGAGAGATTTGAACTCTCGCATCTGTTCACTCTTGCGACTCTTTGAGAGTGACAATGAAAGGGAGAGTTAAAGTGTGTGTGTGTGTGTGTGTGCACCCCCCCCTACCCCCCCCCCCCACACCCCCCCCCCCCCCACCCCCACACCCCACCCCTCTCCGAACGCAGCGATGGAGTCTTTACGCATCAGAAGGCCCGGCTGACTGACAAACCCTTTTGTGCTGCCATTATTTGCCGGATTGTTCGGATTGCACAGCCGGCGCGCGCCGTCCATCCATTCACAAACAAACGCGGCTGCCGAGCCAGGGCCAGGTAGAGAGTTTGACTGACAGGCTGATTTGCCACAAAGCCCCGCCCTCCCCCCCCATCCATCCCTGTTCCTCTCCACCAAGCCGAGACAATTAGATCTACAGTCACATCGCTAATGTCAATCAAATGCCTCCCTAGCTTCAATTATACAGTAATAGCTCTGTGTGTGTGTGTGTGTGTGTGTTCTGTGTCTGTGTCTGTCTGTCTGTCTGTCTGTCTGTCTGTCTGTCTGTCTGTCTGTCTGTGTGTGTGTGTGTGTGGTGTGTGTGTGTGTGGTTGTGTGTGTGTGAGAAAGTAAGAGAGCATGTGTGTGAGGGTGTGTGTGTGTGTGAGAGAGAGAGAGAGTGAGAGAGCATGTGTGTGAGGGTGTATGTGTGTGCATGCATGAGAGCATGTGTGTGTGAGCATGTGTGTGTGTGTGTGTGTGGGTGTGTGCATGAGAGCATGTGTGTGTGTGTGTGTGTGTGTGTGTGTGTGTGTGTGTGTGTGTGTGTGTGTGTGTGTGTGTGTGTGTGTGCATGAGAGCATGTGTGTGTGTGTGTGTGTGTGTGTGTGTGTGTGTGTGTGAGAGGGCATGTGTGTGTGAATGTATATAATAGTATGAGTGAGCAATTTGTGGATGCCATGGTGTGTATGTCTATGTGTATGCGTCCTAATTGCGTGCCTGCCTCTCCTCCTCCTTGAGAAGCACCCATAGGTATGGTGGAGTGTTAAAACACACGCATTAACTTCCTCAAAGAGCCACCCTTGAGTCAGTGTGTGTGTGTGTGTGTGTGTGTGTGTGTGTGTGTGTGTGTGTGTGGGTGTTGTGGGTGGGTGGTGTGGGGTGGGTGGCTGGCTCGGCACAGTGCTAATCTGATGAACGTGCGTCGGAGAGAGGAGAGAGGAAGGGGGAGAGAGGAGTGAGGGGAGAGGAGGGGGGGAGAGAGGAGCGAGGGGAGAGTAAGGGGGAGAGAGGAGCGTGAAGAGCGAGGAAGGAGGGAGAGAGGAGGAGGGGAGAGGAAGGGGGGAGAGAGGAGTGAGGAGAGAGGAGGGAAGGGAGAGGGGAGAGAGGAGTGAGGGGAGAGGAAGGGGGGAGAGAGGAGCGTGAAGAGCGAGGAAGGGGGAGAGAGGAGTGAGGGGAGAGGAGGGAAGGGAGAGGGAGAGGAGGGGGTGAGAGGAGGAGGGGAGAGTAAGGGGAGAGAGAGAGCGAGGAGGGGGGAGAGAGGAGGAGGGGAGAGGAGGGGAGAGAGGAGGAGGGGAGAGGAGGGGGAGAGAGGAGCGTGAGAGGAGAGGAGGGGGGAGAGAGGAGCGGAAGAGAGAGGAGAGGGGGAGAGAGGAGGTGAGAGAGAGGAGGGGGGAGAGAGGGTGAGGTGCGAGGAGGGAGGGAGAGGAGAGAGGAGGGGGAGAGAGGAGCGAGGGGAGAGGAAGGGGGGAGAGAGGAGCGTGAAGAGCGAGGAAGGGGGAGAGAGGAGCGAGGGGTGAGGTGCGAGGAGAGAGGAGAGCCACAATTTAACGACAGCAGCTGCAACAGCAGCCATAGCTGCCTTACTGACTGTCTCATAACCTGATATGGCTGATATCTCGTCTCATTAACTTTGTATCACAGCCAATAATGACTGTGTGTGTGTGTGTGTGTGTGTGTGTGTGTGCGTGCGTGTGTGCGTGTATGTGTGTGTTTATGTGTGTGCTTGTGTGAATGTGAATGTGTGTGAGCTTGTGGTTATGCATGTGTGTGTGTGTGGACACATATGCATGCATGCGTACCTATGCATGCAAAGGTGTGTGTGTGTGTGTGTGTGTGTGTGATTCAGTGTGTGTGTGTGTGTGTGTGTGATTCAGTGTGTGTGTGTGTGAGTCAGTGTGTGTGTACGGGTGTTCACCTTTTGATTGCCAGGGTGTTATAAGTTTGAGCAGTGTTTGCATAATACTGTAGATTGTGCGGTGAGGGAGCGCTTGATGATGTCGGGCTGAGGGGGGGCGGGGCCAAATTCCCACAGCCAATCCCGAGACAGAGAAAGTCCATAGTCATTACTGCACACGCCACTGCCGGGGAGAGATGCTTAACTAGTAACTCCCAGTGCTGACCCAGATCCCGGGCGACGACACTCCTTCACCTCCCCTCTCTCTCTTTACAACTCGCTCTCCTCTCTCCCCCCTTCCTCTCCCCTCGCTCCTCTCTCCCCCTTTCCTCTCCCCTCGCTCCTCTCTCCCCCCTTCCTCTCCCCTCGCTCCTCTCTCCCCCCTTCCTCTCCCCTCGCTCCTCTCTCCTCGCTCCTCTCTCCCCCCTTTCCTCTCTCCTCGCTCCTCTCTCTCCCCTTCCTCTCCCCTCGCTCCTCTCTCCCCCCTTGCTCTCCCCTCGCTCCTCTCCCCTCTCTCCTCTCTCCTCGCTCCTCTCCCCTCGTTCCTCTCTCCTCTCTCCTCGCTCCTCTCTCCCCCCTTCCTCTCACCCCTTCCTCTCCCCTCGCTCCTCTCTCCTCGCTCCTCTCTCCCCCCTTCCTCTCCCCTCTCTTTACAACGAGAGCTCATCAAGCCAAGGATCAAACAAGGATATGTGCCCACAGTTCTCTTTACTACCACCAGGGGGATTTTCAACATCAGCCAACCTCTCCATTAGGCTTTCAATGAAATGCGTCTTCCTCCGTCTTGCGGTGAGCCTAGCCTAGCGCCCGCGCATGCATCGCGCTAATTTCACGGGGGAATCGAAATTAACATGAACCAATTAATACATCAATTAATGATCTTTTTTAATTAACCTATGTTTTTTTTTTGGTCGCTTCTTTTAATTAATCGTCCCGTAATTAATAGTCTGTGATTAATATCGGCCGGGTATCGGTGTTCAACACAGTAACTCGGAAAACCCACCGAGGTCGGAAAGCTGGGGACAGACGGACGTCTGTGGCTTATCGGTGAGGTTGGATCTGAACCAATCGGCGGCCGTGTATCGCTCAAAGAGCGGGCCAATTAAAATCAGGGAAACGCGGGGGGGGGGAACATCGGACGGAAACCGTGGCGATGGCTTTTGTTTAACGGCAAGGTTCCCGCTGGGTCCTGTGGGCTGCCAAGATGTGCTGTGGCCGTCCTCTCCCCTCGCTCCTCTCCCCTCGCTCCTCTCTCCCCCCTTTCCTCTCCCCTCGCTCCTCTCTCCCCCCTTCCTCTCCCCTCGCTCCTCTCCCCTCGCTCCTCTCCCCTCGCTCCTCTCCCCCGCTCTCCTCTCCCCCCTTCCTCTCCCCTCGCTCCTCTCCCCTCGCTCCTCTCTCCCCCCTTCCTCTCTCCTCGCTCCTCTCTCCCCCCTTCCTCTCCCCTCGCTCCTCTCCCCTCGCTCCTCTCTCCCCCCTTCCTCTCCCCTCGCTCCTCTCCCCTCGCTCCTCTCTCCCCCCTTCCTCTCTCCTCGCTCCTCTCTCCCCCCTTCCTCTCCCCTCGCTCCTCTCCCCTCGCTCCTCTCTCCTCGCTCCTCTCTCCCCCCTTCCGCTCCCCTCGCTCCTCTCTCCCTCCTTCCGCTCCCCTCGCTCCTCTCCCCTCGCTCCTCTCTCCCCCCTTCCTCTCTCCTCGCTCCTCTCTCCCCCCTTCCTCTCCCCTCGCTCCTCTCCCCCCTTCCTCTCCCCTCGCTCCTCTCCCCTCGCTCCTCTCTCCCCCCTTCCTCTCCCCTCGCTCCTCTCCCCTCGCTCCTCTCTCCCCCTTCCTCTCCTCGCTCCTCTCCCCCTTCCTCTCCCCTCGCTCCTCTCCCCTCGCTCCTCTCTCCCCCCTTCCTCTCTCCTCGCTCCTCTCTCCCCCCTTCCTCTCCCCTCGCTCCTCTCCCCTCGCTCCTCTCTCCTCGCTCCTCTCTCCCCCCTTCCTCTCCCCTCGCTCCTCTCTCCCCCCTTCCGCTCCCCTCGCTCCTCTCCCCTCGCTCCTC
>CM051015.1:16719074-16726574 GCA_027704905.1 Muraenolepis orangiensis | reverse complement strand
CTATCTCTCTCTCTCTCCTCTCTCTCTCTCTCTCTCTCTCTCCTCTCTCTCTCTCGTGTGTGTGTGTTTTTTGTAAGTCACATGACACAGATGTAATATGTTGAGATCGCATGAAATATATTGCTATGATATATATCGACCAGGGTTTTTTCTGTGTGTACATACATGCAGAGTTTATACATATATATATATATATATATATATATATATATATATATATATATATATATATATATATATATATATATACTGTATATATATGGGACTTGGCTTGAGAAATGGGAAGGTCGCCGGTTCAAGTCCCCGAAACACCCGGACACCCGTGCCCTTGAGCAAGGCACCAGACCCCTGACACTGCTCCCCCGGGGGGCAGCTGTATATACAATAGCTGCCCACTCCAGCTCCTAATACTAGGATGGGTTAAAATGCAGAGAAACAAATTTCAGTGTGTGTGTGTGTGTGTGTATGTATGTATGTACACATACAGATTCAATCCTCCTTAGATTTAGATTTAGATTTAGATCTTGTTTGCTGTGTTTCTCCCTTTTGTTTCATGCAGGTGATGGGCGGAGCAAAGCTACCTTGATTGGGATATTACAGTAGATTCTAATTGATTGTCATTGCAAATGTGTGCAAATGTTGAAGTAAAGTGCATGGTAATATATAATTTACAGTTTACAGTTGCTAAAAGACTACAAGGTATAAAGTGGGATATGAGCAGCATAATAATATGATATGTAATAAGTATATGTAATAGGTATATGTATATACAGGTAAGTGAGTATTTAACAGGCAGTGATCAGGGGTATGCAATTATGAAAAGCAGGATAAATATCTATAAATGTATATAGAAGGTAGTGCGCATATATAAATATATATACATGTATATACATTCAACACCGCTTTTCAGACTGGCCTCAGACTATAAAGCAGACCTGCAGGGTCTCTCGTCCTCTGCTCTTCTCTCTCTCTCTCTCTCTCTCTCTCTCTCTCTCTCTCTCTCTCTCTCTCTCTCTCTCTCTCTCTCTCTCTCTCTCTCTCTCTCTCTTCTCTCTCTTCTCTCTCTTGGTCTTATTTGCTAATGGGTTGTTCATACACTCTCTGATTCATACGCACTCCTCACCATGCATATATATATCTATATATATAGATATATCTCATCTATATATATATCTATATAGATATATATAGGAAGTATCAAAGCTAAAGCCCACTTGTAACTCCCTCTCATGCAATGATGACAGCAATGCGTTCTTTATGATACTGGTAGGATTTATTCAAATCCAGACCGTGAGAACTGTGAAACACACACATGAAATACAATAAATCACAGATCAAACAATAACAACATACATCCATATTATTTCTACTTCGTCTCTTAGTGTCACATGTCTTTACAATATTGTTAACCAAAATGAACTTAACCTACAAAACACATTAAATCCTTCCGCAATAATAATAATAATAATAATAAACTCACTTAGCAAACATTTCGTTAGCACTTTAGCTACCTGGCTTGAGCCTACACACAGCTAACAACCACAACACCAAACGTACCTTATTGGCTGCATGCAATAAGAGAGGAAATTATGGAACTTCACTGACTGAACTGATCGACCGAACTGACTGACTGTGACGGAACTTTCTCTTATATACGGAGATTTTGACACGCGTGCGTCGGCATAAACGTCCCCGGAACACTGTGCGCTTCAACCATTAGTTCCGCTCTTACTCTACAGCATTTAGGTAGGAACCAAAAACTGGTAGGAACCAAAAACTCAAACTGAACACAGAGGCAGTTACACTCCCACCAAACATATCACTTGTATATGATTTTACAATGACTTAGAGCCAACATACTGCATAGAAAGTAAACAAAACTAAATACAATAACTTCGGTCCTTGGCCTCCACAGGAAAGGTCACTTCCGACTGCGCCTGGGTGTTGAGAACCTGGGCCTTCTTAAGTTCAGGGTCGTCACTTGCGATCTCTCCCACCTTGACTTCTCCACTTGGTAACTCTTTCTGCCAAAGAAAGTCTGGGCTTCCATTGTGTAGACTCTGTGCTTTGCTTGATGCGTTCTACACGATTTGCCACAGGACCTCTTCGGAAGCGATACAGAACTTCCACTAAGGTGTTTGTCAACTCTGGACCCGTCAGGAGATAGTCGTTCAAGGATGTCCCTTGGTACTTGGCGGAGCAATCGAAGACAACACGTATCTCCCCAGGCTTTTGTGGATGATACACCCCATGATGTGGGATATACCAAGCTGGAGCTTTGTAGATGTCTTCCTCTGGGACCCTTTCTGCATCTCCGCGGGTTATGGTCCCATCCATGAAGGTCTTGTAGTCTTTGTGGTACTGATCGTTTCTTCTCAACTTTCTTTCTAAGCAATTGAGACGATGGATAGCACAGATCTTGTTATCAGGTAAGTTAGGCCTTTCCTTCTTGAATGGCAGCGGCATTTCATAATGACCGTCGCTCTTTAACTTGATGCCCTTCTCCATTTTCGACAGGAACCTTAGATCCTCTTGAGAGATGGGGCTGGCTTCTGACACTCTTTCAGCGAAGTCAGACTCCAGCATCTTTATGACATCTGCAGGTAACACAACTTCTTTGATCTGTGTTCTACAGACATAGTGCACTTCACTTGTGAGGTCTGAAGAGGACGGTAGACCTGGCGTCACTTGCTTCACAATGACTTGGTGACTGATTCCGATTGTATCTCCATAGTTGAGACACGGTTTACCATATCCCACCACACTCCAGCCCAAGTCTGTTCTCTGAGCAAACGGCTGATGTTCCTCACCAGTCACCACTTGTCTTGGAATGAGGGCTTGAGCACAGTTGTAGCCAATTAACAGGCCGACATCACAGCTTTGCTGAGAAGCGATCTCATCTGCAATGTGTTCAAGATGAGGCCATGCCTTCGCTGTCTCTGGTGTGGGAATATGGTCTCTGTTTGCAGGGATAAACTCTCTTGAGTAAGTCACTGGCAGAGTGATTATCTTGTCTGAATTGAATCCTCTTACTTGTAGACCTGTCAGCTTCCAACAGGACACGACTGTGTTTCTTGAAGCTAGCGTGGAGAGCTTTAGCTGAACTGGTTCACCTTTTGTGTTGAGAGCCTTTGCTGTCTCTTCGAGGATAAAGGTTGTGTCACTTTGTGTATCGAGGAGTGCGTACACCAGAACCTCACGACTTGGCTCACTTGTAGATGACACCCACACTGGAACTATTGTGGATGTATGAGTGTTCCCATCATTCTGGATGACTCTAAACGATGTCGCCTCACGTGATGGTCTCTCTGCCTGGTTTTGTGGCTGATTATTCTCTCTTTCTTTGTACTTATCACTGTTCCTTGCTCCATCCGGCCTTGTTGACATCCTTTCTTCCTTGGTGCGATCATCATGGAGGCAAGTTGGATGTCTTCTCTCACAGGTGTCGCAGGTGTTTCTATCTCTACAGTCCTTGGAGCGATGGCCAGACTTCAGACAGCCGAAACACAAGCTCTTCTCTTGGACAAACTTAATTCGTTCACTGATTGTCATCTGCATAATCTTGCGACACCTCTGTATCAAGTCAAGTCAAGTCAAGTCAAGTTTATTGTCACTTCACAGTTTACAGTTTAGTATAAAGCAGTGATGTGAAATTCTTGTGTGCAATACCCGACGACAGACAGCAGTTATAGAATAAGATAAAATAAAAATAGATAAAATAGATAAAATAGAATAAAAAATAGAATAAAAAATAGAATAAGGAATATAAAATAAAAATAAAAAATGCAATTTATAAAATGCAAAAATCAGCACAGAAAAGAGCAATATATATATATAAATCAATGTAATAAAATATACATTGTTATATGTTATACGCCCTTGTTCAGCAGCCTGATGGCCTGACTGTGGAAGCTATCTCTAAGCCTATTTGTACGACACTTGATACTGCGGTATCGCCTGCCTGACGGTAATAGTGAGTAAAGTTCGTGGCTGGGGTGGGCAATGTCTTTTATAATTCTTTTGGCCTTGGCCACGCACCGCTGGTTGTAAATGTCCAGGAGGGAGGGGAGCTCACCTCCAACGATATACTGGGCCGTCCGCACCACCCTTTGAAGCGCTCTGCGCTCGAGTGCCGTGCAGTTCCCGTACCAGGCGGTGATACACCCTGTCAGAACACTCTCGATGGTGCCGTTGTAGAATGTTCTCAGGATGCGGGGGCCCATGCTGAATTTCTTCAGACGCCTGAGAAAATACAGGCGTTGTTGGGCCTTTTTCACCACGTGTGTGGTGTGCGTGGACCATGTGAGGTCCTCGGAGATGTGCACGCCGAGGAACTTGAAGCTGCTGACCCTCTCTACTGCAACGCCGTCGATGGAGATAGGGCTGTGCTCTCCCCTCTGCCTCCTGAAGTCCACGATCAGCTCCTTGGTCTTCTTGACGTTGAGGGCGAGGCTGTTCTCCTGGCACCACTGCTCCAGCGATCCGACCTCCTCCCTGTAGGCTGTCTCGTCGTCGCCGGCGATCAGGCCCATCACTGTCGTGTCGTCAGCAAACTTGACGATGACGTTGGAGCTGTGCATAGCCATGCAGTCGTGGGTGTAGAGGGAGTAGAGGAGAGGGCTCAGCACGCATCCCTGGGGGGCTCCCGTGTTGAGGGTCAGTGGCTCTGATGTGGTGCTGCCCATCCTCACCACCTGGCGGCGGTCCGACAGGAGGTTCAGTATCCAGCTGCACATGGATGGGGGTACGCCTAGACCTCTCAGCTTGGTGTCGAGCTTGGCAGGAACTATTGTGTTGAATGCTGAGCTGTAGTCCACAAACAGCATTCGCACATAACAGTTCTTCCCCTCCAAGTGGGAAAGGGCAGTGTGGAGGGCCATGGCAATTGCGTCGTCCGTGGATCTATTTTGACGATATGCAAATTGCCATGGGTCCAGCGTGGTAGGTAACACGGAGCAAATAAAGTCCTTGACCAACCTCTCGAAGCATTTGCTAACGATCGAGGTGAGGGCCACAGGTCTGTAGTCATTCAGGCATGTTACCTTGGTTTGTTTAGGGACAGGCACGATGGTGGATATCTTGAAGACCGCGGGGACAACAGCCTGGGACAGGGAGAGGTTGAAGATGTCTGCAAAGACTCCTGCCAACTGGTCTGCGCATGCTCTGAGGACGCGGCCCGGGATGTCGTCGGGGCCTGCCGCCTTACGGATGTTCAGCCGCTTAAAGGTGCGGCGCACATCCGCCTCCGAGATGCGCAGCTGGCTGGTCTCCCCAGTCGGTGCTGGCTTCGGCGGGCTGCCGTTTACGTCGAACCGAGCAAAAAATGTATTTAGCTCTCCTGGGAGGGAGGTAGAGGAGTTCTCTACACAACTGGTTCTCCCTCTGAAGTTCGTTATATTCTGCAGCCCCTGCCACATACCCCTCGCATCGTGTTTCTTGAATTTATCTTCCACTCTGTCCTTATACTCCCGCTTGGCAGTGACGATGGTCTTACGGAGGTCGTAACGGGCTCTCGTATATTCCTCCGTATTCCCGGAACCAAAGGCGGCGTTACGCGCATGTAGGGCAGCGCGAACATCGCCGTTAATCCACGGTTTCTGGTTGGGATATATCCGAACCGACTTGGTCGGAACAACGTCATCTATGCACTTCTTGATGAACCCGGTGACCGACGACGCGTACTCGTTGATGTTATTGTCCGAGGCAACGCGGAACATGTGCCAGTCAGCGTGATCAAAACAATCCTGCAGCGTAGAATCTGATTGGTCCGACCAGCATTGGACCTCCCTCACAGCGATCGGTTGCTGCTTCAGTCTCTGCCTATAGGCGGGGAGCAGCTGGATAGAGCGGTGATCTGATTTGCCGAACGGTGGGCGGAGGAGGGCCTTGTAGCCATCACGGAAGGGAGTGTAGCAGTGGTCGAGGATCCGCTCGCCCCGTGTGTTGCTCTTTATGTGTTGGTAGAACTTCGGGAGAACCTTCTTCAGGTTCGCCTTGTTGAAGTCCCCCGCTACGATGAGAGCAGCCTCGGGGTGGGCCGACTCCTGTTCGCTGATAGCCCCGTACAGTTCCTTCAGCGCTGTGTCCGTGTTGGCTTGTGGGGGAATGTAAACAGCGGTCACGGTTACCGCTGTAAACTCCCGAGGTAGCCAGTATGGACGGCACATAAGCATCAGGTACTCCAGGTCCGGGGAACAGAAAGACTTGAGGGGATGTACATGACTTTGGTTGCACCAAGATCTGTTTATCATGAGACATACCCCCCCTCCGCGATCTTTACCGGAGAGAGCCTTTGTTCTGTCCGCCCGGTGTACGGAAAATCCCGTCGGCTCGATAGCTGCGTCGGTAACCCCCTCCGACATCCATGTCTCCGTAAGGCAGATAATGCAATTGTCCCTAGTTTCCCGGTGGAATTGAATACGAGCCTGTAGTTCGCTTAACTTATTGTCCAGAGACTGTACATTAGCCAGTAGAATGGTGGGTAGTGGGGGGCGATCGGATCGACATCTCAGCCTGACTAGCACGCCGGCTCGCTTCCCTCGCTTCCTCCGGCGACGCTTGCGCGTAATCGTGCCCAAAATGGACGGAGATAATCCAGCTGTGACTTCGGGCGGGACGTCCGAGTCGAAAGAGTGAAAAAACTCCGGTAGGCGGCGAGCGACTGTCGATCTGATCTCCCAAAGTGTGCAAAAGTTATAAGTGAACTTGCTGCTAACATCCTGAACTAAAAAAGTTGCAATAAAAAGAATAAATAACAAAAAACTGCGTCGTCGTGCGGGAGCTCGCGACACGGCAGCCATCTCGTACGGCGCCATACTCCAGAGATTTTTGTAGACTGTGTCCTGCCCTCTCACAGAAGACACAGCCTGTGGCGACGGCTTTCTCATCTGAGCTGGTTGCTAAAACCCTTGCTCCAGGATCTCTGCTCCTGGAACCCTTGTCCAGAATACTTTCCCCTGGCTTCAGAGCATGAAGAGCGGTTATTGGGTGGCAAGCGATTCTGGCTTCACGTGTGAGGAACTTGACAAACTGGCTGAAACTCGGGAACATGCGAGTTTCTTCTTCTGTGGCCATGACCTTCCTATGCCATTTTGAAGTCAGCCAGTCTGGAAGTTTGAAGAGTATTTTCTGGTTCTCGTTGCAATCATTAAGTATTTCAAGACCTCTGACCTGAGACATGGCAGCCTCACAGCTGCGCAGGAAGTCGGCGAGTTCTTGAAGTTCCACACTGCATTTGGAGCTTATCTTGGGCCACGACTCAATCTTATCTCTGAAGGCCTTGGCAATGAGGAATGGATTGCCATATCGCTCATCTAGGATGTGCCATGCTGCATAATAGGCTGACTCTGTGCCTAGTAAGAAGTAGCTCTCTATGGCCTTCTTGGCAGATCCACCCACGTACTTGCGCAGATAATATATCTTCTCTTCGGCTGGTATGTTCTTCCTGCCAACAAGCGTCTGAAAGGACACCTTCCAGTCGTTGTATCTGAGTGGGTCGCC
>CM051015.1:16709074-16714074 GCA_027704905.1 Muraenolepis orangiensis | reverse complement strand
CGTGACCTGGTCCATTGCCATGCGGGTATAGTCGAGGCCCAACTGTACGGCCCCGATGACGACCCTGGAGAGGCAATCTGCGACCAGGTTTGACTTGCCAGCCACTTGACAGCTGGATGTCCGTGGTGAACTCCGAGATGTAGGAATGCTGTCGTTGCTGGCGAGCAGACCAACGCTCCACCACCTTGGACATGGCGAACGTGAACGGCTTGTGGTCAACGAACGCCGTAAATTCACGGCCTTCCAGCAAGAATCGGAAGTGCCGCATGGCCAGCCAGAGTCCAAGGAGCTCCCGGTCAAAAGCGCTGTACCTGTGTTCCCTGTGCGTCAGCTGGCGGCTGAAAAAGGCAAGTGGTTGCCAGGCGCCGTTCACCCACTGCTCACCGCACCGACGGCGTAGTCCGATGCGTCGGTGGTAATGGAGATGGGGGCCGTGGGCGACGGATGCGCCAACAGGGCCGCCTGAGCCAGCGCGGTCTTGACCTCCTTAAAAGCAACCTCAGCCACCGTCGTCCAGTCGATCTCCTGGATGGGGGCCTTACCTTTCAATGCCTCATACAGCGGCCGCATAATGTTGGCGGCCCGAGCGATGAAACTGTGGTAGAAGGTCACCATCCCTAGGAACCACGGAGTGACCGGACCATGTGCGGGCAAGGAAACGCCGCGACAGCCTCAACCTTCGACGGCAGGGGTGCTGCTCCGCCTTTGGTGACGCGGTGCCCAAGGAAGTCAATGTCAAACACCCCGAACAGACACATTGCAGGGTTGATTATCAACCCGTGTTGGCTGAGCCTCGTGAAAAGGGCCCGGAGGTGGGACAGGTGTTCCTCCTCAGAAGTGCTGGTCCAGGTAGACGAACACAAACGGTAAGTCCCGCAGCACCGAATCCATCAGGCGCTGGAATGTTTGAGCGGTTCTTGAGCTCAAAAGGCATCCGCAGGAACTCAAACAACCCAACCGCCGTTTTGGGAATGTCCAGGGGATGCATGGGCACCTGGTGGTATCCACGCACCAGGTCCACCTTAGAAATCACCAGCCTACCCGCCAGGTGCACTGAAAAGTCCTGAATGTGCGGCACCGGGTAGCGGGTGTCGTGGCGTCGTTGAGGCGGCGGTAGTCCCCACACGGGAGCCAACCGCCATTAGGCTTGGGGACGATGTGCAGAGGAGACGCCCAAGGACTGTCAGACCGGCGGATGATACCCAGGCGTTGGGTTGGTTGAGAACTCCGCCTTCGCTACTGCGAGTTTAGAAGGGTTCAACCGCCGGGCCCTGGCGTAGACCGGGGGTCCCTCAGTGGTGACGTGGTGCTCCACCCCATGCTTGGTGGTGGGCGCAGAGAAGGTGGGCTGCGTCAGGTCCGGGAACTCGGCCCACAACCTGAGGAACTTGTCCGCACCCGACAGCGAACCTGACAGCCCGTTGTACGCCGCTTTGTCAAGCGTACACACAAGGGAGGAAAACGTCAAGGCATCAACCAAGCGTTTGTTTCTAATGTCCACCAGGAGCCCGTGAGCACATAAAAAATCTGCCCGAGGAGGGGAAAAGAAATGTCTGCTATGACGAAATCCCAGTTGAACCGCTGCCCCCAACACATAAACACATCGGCCTCACGCCATAAGTGCGGATGGGGCTGCCATTAGCTGTCATCAACTGCGGTCCGTGCCCCCCTCGAGTGACGTCCTCCCTCGACGCAGCATCCACGCTCTGCTGAGCGCCGTGTCACAGAGAACCGCTCCCGAGACACTGCGCTAACGAAGAGCAGCCCGCTCGTGCCGCCAACGCTCAGGGCCACTACCGAGCGCCGGCCCTCTCGTTTCCCGGAGGCTTGTAGCTGCAGGGAGCGATGCACTTCTTTGCCTTGGCCCCAAACCGTGTGTGGTAAAAACACTCTCCCGCGTCCCCACACTGGCCTGGAACCGCTGTGGTCTGCTCCCCTCAAGCCCTCCTAACCGGCGAGGGAGCACTGAGCGTTGCAGCTAGCACATCTGCACCGGGCCGCTGGGTCGCCAGGAAGAAACGGTCAGCCTCCTCAGCCAGGGCGCGGGGTTCAGTAATGGTCGTGTTGGCCAGCGCCGTCTGAACCCGGGGCGGCAAGTGGCGCAGGAATGTCTCCACAAACAAAATCCGGGGATCCTCCCCCCCAGCAGATTCAGCATCTTCTCCATGAGCTGGGACGGCTTGCTGTCCCCCAGACCCTGAATGTCAAGAATCTGGCGTGCCCTCCCCTAAATGTCTTAAGGAGAAGGGCTTTAATCGCCTCATATTTGCCGTGGCGTGGGGGATCCGCGATAAAACCGACCAACCTGGACGACGTGGAGCTCCCAGCGCCGCCACCACGTGAAAATACTTCAGGTCCTCGTCACGGACCTGGCGGCAGGCAAAGTGTGCCTCCACGTGTGCGAACCACGCTGTAGCGGCATGTTCCCAAAACTCCGGCAGTTTAATATAAACATCGCGATCAGCCGTGTTCACTATGTCTTCGGAAACTATCTCGAAAACATCGGGGTCACCAGTGTAGAGCCGATGAATGGGAGTCGGAGGCGGCGTGTTTAGTATGGAACTCACTTTATTTTCCATTTGGTTTGACAAAAGGGGAAACACCTCTGCTACCTGCTACTGTCCAGCTAGCACACCACCACAACAACAACAACAACAACAACAACAACAACACGGTGTGCTCTCTAACAGGTCCGTGGTGCAACACACACTATATACAAACGGTGAATTATGTCCCATAACGGTCCACCACACTAGGATATTTTTACCACATGCCGAAAATGGTCTTTGATATGTATCCTTGTTTATGTATCTTGATCAATCGCATAAGTACTCTTAATAACAATTATATTGATGTATATATATATATACTTATTTATATATATATATATATATATATATATATATATATTCAGATTCAGATTCAGAAAACTTTATTAATCCCGAGGGAAATTAAGGTGCAACAGTTGACACAGGGGGAATAAATGCACACACAAGAATACTAAAACCTAAGCTAAAAAACAAAACAACTACTAACTAAAATAAAACTATTATAAACAAAAATAGTTAAAATAATTCTAAATGAAGTCTAAATGTATTGATAAGTGAAGATAATTTACAGTATTATAACAGTAGTACGTAGGTATATACAATACACAACAATATGTATAGTGCAAATTGGCAGTAATAATATATTAATAAATAACTCAACTGAAAAGTGAAAAAGTGAAAAGTGAATTCGGATTTGAAATAGAATTTACAGTGCAAAGTACAATGAGATGATTTACAGTGCGTTGACCAAAATAAAATAAAATAAAAATAAGTACGTTGGCCTCAGGTCACTAAGTCTCCACTGTCCCTCTCACGACCCGAGGTAGAGGAATGTGTCAGAGTGTCAGACACACAGTCCTGCAGTCTGACAAACTGTGGACGACCCGTCAAATAGTCAGTAATCCAGGACACCAGGGAAGGAGGTACATATATATATATATATATATATGTACAGTGTGTATATCATTTTTATCAAGAGTACTTGCAATGCAAATAATCGAGATACATAAACAAAGTTACATTTCAAAGATAATTTTTGTGCATTTATATATATATATATATATATATATATATATATACTGTACATACATACATTACACTCAGCATTACACTCCACCGTCAACAGTGGCTGACTATTGAGGTACACATTGAGTCCCTCAACAGGGTATTTGCATTTGTAAAAGTGAAACAAGTACAAAAACAACAACATAATAACAACATAAAAACAAATCAAATCTAATAAAAAAATTGGGAGCGCCAATCCCATAAAGAGCAAACCCACGACATATAAAATCCATTTGGCTGAGCAACAGGAACCTTTCCCTAACTGTCTCCGAACGGCCGAGGATGTCCTTTGTAAACACCGTGCTGTCGTTAACGTTAGGCAAAAAATAAATAAATAAAGTGGTTATTTATTTTAAGTATTTGCTCTCGTTTCAACCGGCACTGTTCTTGAGACTCTTAAGAGGCATAAAAAAACACTTACACAAATATCAGCATTTCAAAATTATGTCTTGTTTGTTGACAATCGACAAAAGGACCGGGCGGGCTCCTCCGCAAAGACAAAACACCCGGCCACATGCCCCGGTTAAACAGGCACCTACAGTCGGAAGGTACCGGAACCTACAGTCGGAAGGTACCGGAACCTACATTCGGAAGATACGTCACCTACAGTCGGAAGGTACCGTCACCTACAGTCGGAAGATACCGGCACCTACAGTCGGAAGATACCGTCACCTACAGTCAGAAGGTACCGTCACCTACTGTCGGAAGGTACCACCGTCACCTACAGTCGGAAGGTACCGCCGTCACCTACAGTCGGAAGGTACCGCCGTCACCTACAGTCGGAAGGTACCATCACCTACAGGCAGAAGGTACCGTCACCTACAGGCGGAAGGTACCGTCACCTACAGTCGGAAGGTACCGTCACCTACAGTCGGAAGGTACCGGCACCTACAGTCGGAATGTACCGGCACCTACAGTCGGAAGGTACCGGCACCTACAGTCAGAAGGTACCGGCACCTACAGTCGGAAGATACCGTCACCTACAGTCAGAAGGTACCGTCACCTACTGTCGGAAGGTACCACCGTCACCTACAGTCGGAAGGTACCGCCGTCACCTACAGTCGGAAGGTACCGCCGTCACCTACAGTCGGAAGGTACCATCACCTACAGGCAGAAGGTACCGTCACCTACAGGCGGAAGGTACCGTCACCTACAGTCGGAAGGTACCGGCACCTACAGTCGGAATGTACCGGCACCTACAGTCGGAAGGTACCGTCACCTACAGTCAGAAGGTACCGGCACCTACAGTCGGAAGATACAATCACCTACAGTCGGAAGGTACCGTCACCTACAGTCGGAAGGTACCGGCACCTACAGTCGGAAGGTACCGTCACCTACAGTCGGAAGGTACCGTCACATACAGTCGGAAAATACCGTCACCTACAG
>CM051015.1:16689074-16694074 GCA_027704905.1 Muraenolepis orangiensis | reverse complement strand
CACACACACGTCGTGCGTCGTGCGGCTGGTCAGAGATACCTGCCCTTCCTACATTCAGTCACGCCAATTAGTTTGAATTCAGGCTGTCATAACTGATCAATCAGCACATCGTTTAGTTACATGTTACATACGTGTGTGTGTGTGTGTGTGTGTGTGTGTGTGCATGTGTGTGTATGCGTGTGACCTTGTGTGCTCAGACGTGGGGGGAAGTAGATGAAGTAACCATTTCAAATTCTTTACTCAGTGCCATTCAAGCTCATTACTTGAGTTAGCGTGGAAAATAAAATGACCTGATGCAGAAGGTACATTAAGAATCCCCCCCCCCCCCCCCACCTCCACCCCATCACCCCAAAGGAGCAGCGGTACCTGACCTGCATGGCGGTCGTTAGCGCTAGCTGGCGTCGCCAGGCATGCTAGCGATAGAGCAGCCAAGCGCTGTCTGGCTGCTTCTCAACTGGGTTGGGGCGATACTGATACCGTGCTTTGCAACAAAGGGAATATGTTACTGAATTCTAAAAAAATTGTGTTGTGTATCTTGCGTCTTCAGTCATTATTCTCATAATTAGGAAACCGGATCAAGATGTTGCAATCTGCTTCCAGTTACACAAATGTACGTTCATAAGGGCCGGTCTTTGCAATACACCTATTTTTCTTCTTTTTTGTTGCAATCGATCCATTTCCATGTTTCTCTCCAACTCCAGTTAGTTATCCACCGGATCCTAGAAATCATATTGAGTTCTTTTGGCACATCATTAGTAACAGGTATATTTACTCTGCTAAAGAAGGTCTTTGTCCTCCACCAACTGCCACCCACTGCTTCCTGACCTGCAGCGGGTGGGTGTCTCTTCATCCATGGGCTCAGCTCCAGAAGAAAGAGACATTAGTGCAGTTGAGTTGCACTTCAGAGGAGTGCTGCAATAAACACCCCCCCCACATGTAAAACAAACAGGCAGCAGCTTCAGACATCATGTCTCTGGCCCGGTGAGGCCAAAAACAGGCGAAGAAGAGGAGGAGGAGGAAGAAGAAGAAGAAGAAGAAGAAGAAGAAGAAGCCCGAGGGATGCGATGACCACGTTCCCGCCTCTTTTTTTACCGCGCTCCGCTCTCGCTGCCAGCGGGGGGGGGGGGGGGAGAAGAGCGGTGAGCTCTGGAGGTCGGCGGGAAGACGAGGTGTGAGATCTGCCAGATCTCACACCGACACTCAAGAGCGCGGAAAAGGTCGTCATGGAGACATAAGTGGTGGGCTGTGGCTCCATCCTCCTCCTGCCATTCCATAGACGGACAGCTGGAGGACTTCCTATAGCTCTGTCATGGTGAGGATGATGATGGTGAGGAGGATGAGGAGGATGATGATGAGGATGATGGTGAGGGGAAGGATGATGAGGATGATGATGATGATGACGATGATGAGTATGAGGATGATGATGAGGATGAGGATGAGGATGATGAGGATGAGGATGACGATGATGAGTATGACGATGACGATGATGAGTATGAGGATGATGATGAGGATGATGATGATGATGATGAGGATGAGTATGAGGAGGATGAGGATGAGGATGAGGATGATGAGGATGATGAGGATGAGGATGATGAGGATGAGGATGACAGGATGAGGAGGATGAGGATGAGGATGATGAGGATGAGGATGAGGAGGATGAGGATGAGGATGAGGAGGAGGATGATGCTGATGAGGATGAGGATGAGGATGAGGATGACAAGGATGAGGATGATGAGGATGATGATGAGGGGGAAGAGGCTGTTTTGCCGATTTGTTCTCATCGTTCTTAATCCTCCTTTTGTTTCAAAGTGAAACCGCACCAGCTTGTTTTACGGCTTGTTTCCTGTTTCGTCCGAAAGAAGAAGAAACTCATTCGCAAAAGTGGATGAATCTCTCAGAAGGGGATTTAATTGTTATGTATTCCTACAGTGGCCAGTCTATATATACTGGGTTCATTTTAAACCCTTATAGACACTTTTTACAGTTGGCAACTGCTGGCTGAGTTTGTGTTCACCGATCACGGGCGAGTGAAACGTTCCCCGTTCATCCAGATTAGAGCTTGTCTGCCGTCTACACGTTAGATATGAATCTAAAGTAATCCATAGAAACAGTTCTGAACATCTTAGTCCGTTATAGTATAGTAGTGGTCTTAACCGCTGTCACAACCATAGTGAAGCGAGGCTGAGAACGCAAGGCTAACCGTTCAGGTCCAGAGAGACCAAGGATGTTCAACATCCTGTGTAGCCAGGCAGTGTCGGTGGACTTCTGAGGTTCTGCTAAGCATGGGCTCCTGTATGTGGAGCGATCCCATGTATGTATAACACAATCACTAGTTATACTAGCTTATATAACTCCATTTTGATTAGGGTGTTCTAACTGACAGATTTTGAGGGAGAATAGTTTTCTGCGAGGAACGTTTTCTGCCATGGATTTCTGTAAGAGGACTAAGCAATGGCTGATAAGGCATCAGTAGCTCTGTTCAAATCGGAGGTCAGGGGAGTTAATTTAAAATTCAAAGTGTTCAGGAATTCAGAAAGCCATGATTTAGGAGTTTTTCCACGCGTGACAATCTCCCATGAACCATGTAGTCAACATTTACCCTCCTCTGCCTTTTGATCTCTCAAAGTCGTGTGAAAACAACGGGTAAGCTCTCTCCTAATTATTGGCCAAACGGCAAGACTAAGCTACGCAAGACCGGGTAAACACAAATAAGCATTAAACAAAGAAGCATACTGGCATAGGTTTAAGATAAGGTGGTTGGTTTGAGTCCATTGCACGGCACTGAGACTGACAGCAGTCTGGATTAAATGTTCTGGCTCCTTCTATTTCTTCCTGCCAGCATATTAGAATATATCGATCCCTTGGACCGAGCCGCACACAACCTCAAACAACCTCCAGTTGTTCATCACAGCCACCTCATGAAAGTGGAATCAACTTTTTCACAACTTTTATTTTTTTTGTATTACATTACATTACATTACATTACATTACATTACATTACATTACATGACGTCATTACAGTACATGATGTCATTTAGCTGCAGACGCTTTTATCCAAAGCGACTTACTAAATAGTGTGTTTCGCCAAAGGAAGGTGAGAGAACCACTCGTCACCAGAAGTAATTTGCATATGCATTTAATTTCTGTGTTAATTTAAGTGTCCAAGAACTGAACCAGCGCTCAGGTAGAACTGAACCAGCGCTCAGGTAGAACTGAACCAGCGCTCAGGTAGAACTGAACCAGCGCTCAGGTAGAACTGAACCAGCGCTCAGGTAGAACTGAACCAGCGCTCAGGTAGAACTGAACCAGCGCTCAGGTAGAACTGAACCAGCGCTCAGGTAGAACTGAACCAGCGCTCAGGTAGAACTGAACCAGCGCTCAGGTAGAAGTACAATCATTTCAGGTAAAAGTACAGTAAGGGAAAAGTACAATAAGTTGGCAAACAAAATATAACAATATCTACCTATCTATAATATCTATCTATATCTATCTATCTATTTAGATATTATTATTGTATAAACGGTTGCAGTATTTCAGACCCCCTGTGCACTTGTCTTGTATTCATTTGGGGTTGATGTTCTGTTGGTGTTTGACCAACTTGAATCTTGAATCTTGAACATAGCAGCAGATCTGAAATGATTGAACACACCTGATAATGAACTGAAGAAGAAGAAGAAGAAGAAGAAGAAGAAGAAGAAGAAGAAGAAGAAGAAGAAGAAGAAGAAGAAGAAGAAGAAGAAGAAGAAGAAGAAAGCCATACCAATGACATCGACACAAACCACTAACAATAATTTTAACATATGACATCTATGACATTTATTTTGTTCATCTTCATTTGAAGTTCTCCACATGTTTGGGTCTGATCTGGAATGTATTGCCAGTACTTTATGAAAATCAACGCAGTGGCAAACGATAACCTTGTGACGACGATAAGGCATCGGTGGTCCTCCCTTGAGTCATCATTTTGCAGTGTCTCTGTGCTGTCGTGTGCCTCTGTAGTTTGGTAAAGAGCATCGCTGTTTGTTTGTTTTTTTTGACGTGGAGAACAAAGCGGTCTGTCTTCTCTGGCTCCCTGTGACCTGCATACCAATATCCTCCCACGATGCTTACTGTGACATGGGGCGATCCCGGGCCATGCCCCCTGAGTTAATCACACGTTACGCGCCACAACCGCTTCGCCTTAGATGTACTGGCGTTGTCAAGAGGAGCTTTCTCCAGCGTTTCCCTCCTTCTGATCCAAGTGGTTTTTTTCAGGCACGGCGTTGCGGTTCGCCGAACAGCTTGCGTCGGATTTGACATGGTAAAGCTTTGGACAAACGCTGAGCGGTTGCTAAGCAAATCGAGCGGCTAACCGCTACCTGGGTCGCATATAACTTAAGTTTCTTAGCAACAAGAAAAACGAGTGTGTAGGTGTTGAGGGAAGGGGAATATCTATTTGAAATTGAGCATATGTCACAAACTGCCACAGCTTTTTGGTTGGTGGACAGGCAGGGGAGCTGTAGTTGGAGCTGTCTCATGCAGCTGCTGGGGGATTTGGTTACAGGTGACCCGTGGGCATAAAACGAAACAAAAACACATTTCTCAGGAGCCATATACACATAGCATTCCTCCCAATGTGCACCCTCACTTTGGTCCACTCTACACCTGACGCTGAGTAAACCCACACCTGGACATCTCGTTGCGCACAGATGAATATTCAAGACGGTGAACACTGGACTGGTAGCTATCGTTCTAATCCTGTGAGTCCTCTCTGATTCCAATGTGTACGGTTAGTTAGTCTGAGGCCCTCTATTTGCATCATTGCTCTACATCTGGAGGATTGAATCCTCTTTATTGGTCACACACATGTCAACACATGTCAACACATGAAATGTGTTTCTCTGCATTTAACCCATCCTAGTATTAGGAGCAGTGGGGCAGCTATTGTATATGTACAGCGCCCGGGGAGCAGTGTAGGTGGTCTGATGCCTTGCTTAAGGGCACCTCGGCAGTGCCCCAGG
>CM051015.1:16676574-16686574 GCA_027704905.1 Muraenolepis orangiensis | reverse complement strand
ACTCCTGATCGATGACCCCCACAGACACACACACACACACACACACACACACACACACACACACACACACACACACACACACACACACACACACACACACACACACACACACACACACACACACACACCGCCACCCCTTAAGCCCCCTTATCTCGGCAGCCGGTTCTGATTAGTGACAGTAAAAATGGACTTTCTGTCTGGTCCTGGAATGATCCGTTTACAGTCAGTGCATTAGGTTTTACATCACCCGGGCACTGGATATATTTAGCATTTTAAACTTCTCTCCTCCGGTCCTCCCCTGAATGATGAAGTCTGTTTTTCCTGCAGGCCCCAGGTTGCCGCATCGCCTGGGTTACCGTGGTTACGACGAGTAATGGATAGCCTCACAGTCTTCGAATGTTGTACCACCACGCCATTTCCCCCTGCCGGACGTCGCCATCCATCTCTTTCCAATCCCGATCGATTTCTAGGAATGACCACTAAATCAATGGGATACGTTCTATTAGTTTATGTTATCTTTGCTGTACTTAGGGAGATTGCTGCTTATGGACAGCAACCTGGGGACACCAGGATTTTTCTATCGCCAGTAAAAGTAATCTACTTTTGAGTGAGAGAAAGAGTGAAATCCGGGCTCAAGTTCAACACCAACTGTACAACACTGTATAGACATCCACATGTCCAGATGTCATCTTCATTTCTTCACTCTTTTTGACTTTTTTGTGGACACCCTGGAAGTGATCCTCTCTGAACTCATCTTGATTTCCGTTTTTTAAGGGAAAGTTATTTTTCACTCATTTTTGGTGAATGTGAATATGAACAACCCAAAGCCTCTCTGTTGATATCAACATGGTGGGTGATTGGTTGCACTAGCGGGAGGTCTCTTTCAAAGACGACAAACTCATGGAAATATTGTATTGGAGTACCGAACGCAAACACACCAACCACACAGGGGGTAACGGGAACACCTGGTGGCCCGCGGCGAGGGGAGGATCATGTCATGGTGTCGGCAGCTCCACATGAGCTCAGCCTTGAGGGAAGGGGAAGCTCAATGACAAATGTCGTTTGACATGAGACCGATGTCCAGACGGCCCCCCCGCCCGCCCCTTCTTAGTCGTTACCAGTCGTTCCTGCATCTCATGCATATTCATAGGTTCAGGGTCAGACCCGCGCCGAAAGCGCACTCCGCCACAAAAAAACGAACGGAAATCCATTTGAACCCCCTTAAAGCCTCAGTCCCACGTTCGGGATTTTTACCGCCGTCCTTGATAGGACCATTCCCGATTAATATTTGTCAAAAGTCTGATCGAGATCCTGTGATTCGTTGGGGCGGGAAATTCACAAATTTGTAAACAAATTTATTTAATCACGACAACAATCAGATGTTGTTCAGGACGCGTCCCGATTCTCCCCAATGCGATCCGACAGAGATCAGACAGAACCGACACTAACGGAAGACATCCGTTCGACATTCGTTCAGATCTGAACGGAATCTGGACTCAATCGGCAAGAAACGGAAATGAAAAATTTCTCCAAATCAAGCCCGTTCATTCACCGACAGCGTCCCGATCCACAGGACACCGTCCAGACAACACAGGACATTGTTCAGATTTTGATCCGATACAGCAGAATCTGTCACGACATAGTCACGATTGTAATCCGACTAGACAAAATGATCGGACATTCCAGATCATTGAGGATATTAATCCCACTTTTTCACTCATGGTGTCGTAGCGCTGTCTGATATCAAACCGGAGCCACAATCGGCAATATGTGACCGAGGCTTAAACAATGAATACAATGCGTCCGCACAGGGCGGCGGGTCTCCCTGAAGTGGCAGTACCTAGACCCTGGCTCGACTGTCCACCCTAGGTAGTACCTAGGGGTGGACAGTCGAGCCAGGGGCTTGCTATGATTCGCTGCTCCTGCTGCCCATCAGCGGGTAGTTCATGTGGAGGAAAGGAAAGGAGAGGGAGAGGGAAGGAGAGGGAAGGAGAGGGAAGGAGAGGGAAGGGAAGGAGAGGAGAGGGAAGGAGAGGGAAGGAGAGGGAAGGGAAGGAGAGGGAAGGATCCCAGCTTCCTGGGGTCGGCTTGGTTCCAGGGCACTAACAAGGCACTCAGATCTCACCTTTCCTACGTGCCTACATTTGTGTGTCTGTGTGTGTGTGTTTGTTCACGTGTGTGTGTGTTTGTTCACGTGCGTGTTTGTGTGTTTGTTCACGTGTGTGTGTGTGTGTGTGTGTGTGTGCCTGTATGTTTGTTCACTTGTGTGTCTGTTTGTTCACACGTAGTATGTGATTTTGTTCACGTGTGTGTGTGTTTCTTTACACGTGTGTATTTGTGTGTGTGTGTGTGTGTTTGTTCACGTGTGTGTGTGTTTGTTCACATGTGTGTGTGTGTGTGTGTTTGTGTGTTTGTTCACATGTGTGTGTGTGTGTGTGTGTGTGTGTTTGTTCACGTGTGTGTTTGTGTGTGTGTGTAGTCGCTTTGGATAGAAGCGTTGCTAAATGACTTTAATGTACTGTACGTGTATGTATGTGTGTGTCTCTGTGTGTATTTGTTCACAAGTGTGTGATGTGTTTGTGTGTGGGTTTGTGTGCTTGTTCACGTATGTGTGTGTGTGTGTGTGTATGAACGGTAATGAACAAGTAACAAACAGAAATAACTGCTGGACTGAAAAAACCAACCTCCACGACCCCCTCCGCCCTGCTGCAGTACAGCTCCATACAATAAATGTAATCCTCTCTGTTTCATCTCTCGTTGTTCTCCCCTCTGGCCTTCCTTCCCTCCCTCCCTCCCTCCCTCCCTCCCTCCCTCCCTCCCTCCCTCCCTCCCTCACACCCTCTCGCCCTCCCTCCCTCCCTTACACCCACCCTCCCTCCCTCCCTCTTTCATCCCTTCCTCCCTCCTTCACACCCTCCTACCCTTCCTCCTCTCGCCCTCCTCCCGCCCTCCCTCCCTCCCTCCCTCCCTCCCTCCCTCCCTCCCTCCCTCCCTCCCTCCCTCCCTCCCTCCTCCCGCCAGGGAGTGGTTCACCTTAACCTGCTGTAATGCGCACACCGGCTGAAGGAGCGCGGAGGGGCCGCTTCCGTCAGATCGGTCTGCTGTGGCCGGGTGATTAAAAATATCAACGCTTGTTTATCCGCAGGTGCGGTAGTGTCGGCTGGAGGCTTGTGATGGCGGGGAGCGGGAAAGAGGGAAGCAGGGGGGGGTGTGTGTGGGGTGTGGGAGAGGGGGGGGAGGGGGAGGGGGGGAAGGGCGGGGTCCGAGTTCTGGGCCCCGCCCTGCCAGAGAGTCTCGGGGGGGCAGTGGGAGTAAACAGCCCATAAAAACGCTGCTTAGATTTACACTGCAATTAAAGAGCCCGGCGCTGGTCGGATCTCGATAGGCTTTTTGGGACGTGTCCGTCCATGTATACACACACACGTATGCACACGCACGCACATGCACGCACGCACACAAACGCACGCACACGCCTCCACACACACACACACACACACACATGCACACACTTGTGCACCAGCCACGTTTGTGCACAGGCTTGTATTTTACTAATAATGTATCTTGTGGTGGATGAACCTGTCAAAAACACAGTTGGCTCTCTGCTGTCTATGTCCACTGTAGTGTCCATTCAGTGGGTTCACAATGAGTGGTGATTTGATTACCATTTCAAGTGCGGCGTTGTATTATAATGTCAATTGACTACAACGTCCAATCACATTGAGACATTGTGACATTCCATCCGGGTAGCAGAGCGTTCCGAGAGGCGGATGTGAGCTTGGCTATACTTACTATTATTCGTATTTCGTACTTCTCGATCTGTGGACTATGCTCTGATGACATCGTGCTGTCTCATTGTTCCTTGCGTGTGGTTGTCCAGGATATCGAGCGGCTAAAGCAGCTGCCATCACATTTTACAATTTATTTGCGTTTTTTATATTTAACAAAGAAATTAATTAACAAAAAATACAAGGTTTTTTTATCAATACACAATTTTATCATCATATCACCGCAGGTATTGTTACGGCATTTGGTGCCTCTGGGTGGCGCTGTGGGCCTTGTATACCCCTCTGTTTCAGGTGGGAGCCCCGTCCTGCTCCAGCCCCGGGATCCGGACTCCGCCCCACCAATCACCACCACCTGCTGTTTGTTTAGTATAAAGACTTCCTGTTGGTTCCAGCTCACTCTCTTTAGTTTGACACCCTCACGACATGCACGTCCCTATGTTGGTGTGTATGGGCAAGGTCCAGGTCTTGGGTAAGGTCCAGGTCTTGGGTAAGGTCCAGGTCTTGGGTAAGGTCCAGGTCTTGGGTAAGGTCCAGGTCTTGGGTAAGGTCCAGGTCTTGGGGACAGTTCAGACAGAGGTCTCTTCATATTCACACCACGGAGGTAACTCTTTGTTGAATACCCGAGGTTAGAGGGGGTCTGCCACCCGTGTACTTTTGGCAGTAGTAGTAGTAGTAGTAGTAGTAGTAGTAGTAGTAGTAGTAGTAGTTTAGTTGGTCAGGGACGGCTGCTACTCGGGGTTTGGGGGAGAATTTAGCTTGATAGTTTAGTTTCCCTTTTTGCCTAGCTGTGTTAAGTTATTTTGATTTGGCATACTTCCACCAGGTCCCTAGGCCTGGGTCCTGGGGTATTTTGTATTTGAGTTTGTCCTTTGTGTCTGTTACCCCTTTTTATTTGCCCACAAATACACTTGATTGTTGCACCTTGACCCCCGTGTTGATTCCGTTCTTTGTTCCGGTGCACACAAGATCCCACTTTACCGGTTCTTGTACACCCATAGACACTGCGGGTTGTAACAGGTATCATAAAGGAGGAAGTCCAAAATGCCTTTGAAACTATTGTGCTCAAAAACACATGTGCTGACCTTCTTCAATCCTGTCCATGTTTTTCTAATCTATCCATGTTCTGTAACAGTTTGATAATGGAGATGGTGCGAGGACCTGCTTCCACATCGGCCGGTGGGTTTGTACTGTATCATGGACTGGTACTGTACCGTCTGTGTTCAACGGTAGCTGTTTGACTGCAGTATAACAGCGTGGCTTCCGGAGTCTTCCCTCTCCTCTCTGAAATACCTTACATTCTGTTTAGTTAACAGGGGTTTTCATTTAGAAAATGATTGCTAAAACAAATCCACGTTCAACAACCAACGTTACGTCCACCTTCGGTCGTTAGAAGGCCACCTCAATAACTGTGTAATAATCTGTGAAGTCCCTATGTGGTTTATTTATGTGGTATTCAGCATTTCATTTTATACCGTTAAGCGTAAAATGTTCAGGAGGGCATCATGTTGCTACCGATCAGAGGCAACATTTGCCTCCAATATTTATTTTAAACCAATACAAATTCTTTGTATGTGTGCTGCGATTGCCGCTTTGAACGGTGTTGGCCAACTGAAATCTACCACAGTGCGGGAAAATTGGTTGTTTCCAGTCAGGAAAATGCCTGGTAGTTGACCTAGCAGTGGTCTACCAATGTTGAATGTTGGTTTATTCAATTAAATTCAAGATTCAAGAAACTTTATTAATCCCGAGGGAAATTAAGGTGCAACAGTTGACACAGGGGGAATAAATGCACACACAAATATACTAATACCTAAAGCTAAAAACTAAAATCACAAGAAAAAATGACAGGAGCAAGTGGTTGTTTTGATTTCCATGGCTGTTGAGGGATGTCTGTATGACCACACAGCAGGCCAACGGGTCGCAGAACACTTATGTACGGGAAACACTATAGAGCTATTTATGGAATGAATTGTGTGGCCCATCCACTATTGTAAAGTGTTTTGTTGCCTTTCTGTCCGTGTTGCCTTTCTGGCTACACCACTGGGCAGGAGGTAGGACTAGCTTGGAGTCAGGACTAGTAATGTAGGAGTCAGGACTAGCTTGGAGTCAGGACTAGTAATGTAGGAGTCAGGACTAGCTTGGAGTCAGGACTAGTAATGTAGGAGTCAAGACTAGCTTGGAGTCAGGACTAGTAATGTAGGAGTCAGGACTAGCTTGGAGTCAGGACTAGTAATGTAGGAGTTAGGACTAGCTTGGAGTCAGGACTAGAAATGTAGGATTCAGGACTAGCTTGGAGTCAGGACTAGTAATGTAGGATTCAGGACTAGCTTGGAGTCAGGACTAGTAATGTAGGAGTTAGGACTAGCTTGGAGTCAGGACTAGTAATGTAGGAGTCAGGACTAGCTTGGAGTCAGGACTAGTAATGTAGGAGACAGGACTAGCTTGGAGTCAGGACTACTAATGTAGGAGTCAGGACTAGCTTGGAGTCAGGACTAGTAATGTAGGAGTCAGGACAAGCTTGGAGTCAGGACTAGTAATGTAGGAGTTAGGACTAGTATTGAGTTAAGACTAGTAATGTAGGAGTTCGGACTAGTAATGTAAGAGTCAGGACTAGCTTGGAGTCAGGACTAGTAATGTAGGAGTTAGGACTAGAAATGTAGGAGTTAGGACTAGAAATGTAGGAGTTAGGACTTGTATTGAGTCAGGACTAGTGATGTAGGACTTTGGACTAGTATGGAGTCAGGACTAGTGATGTAGGAGTTAGGACTATTGTGACTCAGGGCTAGTCATGTAAGAGTTAGGACTAGTATTGTAGGAGTTATGATAAATATAAAGACAGGACTAGTAATGTAGGAGTTAGGACTAGTAATGTAGGAATTAGGACTAGTATTGAGTCAGGACTAGTGATGTAGGAGTTAGGACTATTGTGACTCAGGGCTAGTTATGTAAGAGTCAGGACTAGTGATGTAGGAGTTAGGACTAGTTTTGAGTCAGGACTAGTGATGTAGGAGTGAGGAGCAGGAGCATGTGGACGACAGAAAGTGAGGGATACTTTTCTTCATCTCCCAGCCCCGTCGTAGGTGCACTGTGTGTCAGTTCAGATGTCAACCGAGGAGACGTCGGGCTGATTGATGCCGGCAGAAATGGAGCGAGTTCAATAGAGCGGCAGGGAGGGGCCAGGACTGGGGCCGAATCTGTGGAAACGGCTCCTGCCAATTGCAGCCATAAAACTAAAGGGACAGCGGGCACAAACCTATGAATCAGATCCTGACTGGAGCTGGAGTGCAGGATGGGACGCGGTCCAATCAGTTGTTGACAAAGCCCCACGACCAACATCTACATTATGAGTGAGTGTTGCCAACAAAGTGGCAGGGCTAAATGTGGACGCTTGAGTGATAGGCTCACAAATAACTTTATTTTGTCCAGTGTCCCTATTTGGATTTGGCTTGTATCTACCGCGCTGCAGGAAGCATGGTACACATGTCAGTTTTCTGTCGCCTTAAATGAACAGCTATTCAATACAAATTCAATACACACAAATATATTCCTAGAGAGCGTCCTTCATCCCCTCTCTCTCTCTCTCTCTCTCTCTCTCCTCTCTCTCTCTCTCTCTCTCTCTCTCTCTCTCTCTCTCTCTCTCTCTCTCTCTCTCTCTCTCTCTCTCTCTCTCTCACGCTCTCTCTCACGTTCTCTCTCTTTCTTGGACAAAAAAAGAGAGGACAAACAAACACACACACACACACATTCACTCCTTGATATAATTTATTGCATACAAACACAGAAGAGAACATTATGATCCATTAGCAGCAAATCTCCCCTTTATTATGTGAAAGCTATAAAATGAAGCAAATTCCTTTTCAGTTTTATTTGAGCAGGCTGCAGTTCCTCCCTGTAATATTTGTCAAAGAATGAAATTAGAAAACGAATTGGAACTCGCATCGCAGTATCCAAAAACTATTTTCAATCCGATCCCCTGGCAAAGACTCCAAGTACACACTCACACCGACATAACTAGATGGGCGACCTAGTAGTAGGCGTCACACTGTTCTAACTAAGTTCCCCCAATCCATTCCTGAAACCTTTCATTTTGCGTATATGTTTTGGTACTTCCATAGTGCAGGTTATTTATTTCTTGTTGTGCCTACCGCTAAAGAGAGAGAGAGAGAGAGAGAGAGAGAGAGGAGAGAGAGAGAGAGAGAGAGAGAGAGAGAGAGAGAGAGAGAGAGAGAGAGAGAGAGTCACTGGAGAATGGAGTGCAGTTAAACGGAGGTGCCGTCGGACGGTGGCTCCACACAGGGAGTGTTCTACTACACAGGTGCCTCCAACTTGTTTGTCCTCGCTGTTCCATCCCCAATCTGCCCAAGTCGTCCAACAAGCCCACGGGTGTGTGTGTGTGTGTGTGTGTGTGTGTGTGTGTGTGTGTGTGTGTGTGTGTGTGTGTGTGGGGGGGGGGGGCGGAGAGGGAAAAATGGAGCCTGCCAAGAACAGAACAATAGCGGATGGCTGGGAGAATAGCCTCTCATCAATCTTTGACTCACTTTGCAGTTTCTGTCTTTCCTGCATAGCCTGGGGAGAAAAATAAATAAATAAATAAATAAAAAACTTGCTGCTACATATTCTTTTCAATTTATCTCGCGTTGTCATAGTGACCGGCCTTTCCCATCAAGCATGGTGTTAGACACTATTTTCGGAGGCTGGAGCTGTAGATCTGTGCTGGCTGGCTTCTATAGGTGGTTTGGGGGATCATCCGAGGAGACAATGGCGCGATGTCACGCTCCCGACGCCTCGCGCTACTATTGGTGGATTGGAAGATGAGCGGCCGTGATTACTTGACGCCCAAGTAAACATTAAGTCCTTTCTGTGCTCGATTTGCTGCGTTTGCGTTGACTTTGCGCCCATTGTGTGTGTGAGTTCCCCCAACTGTGTGCTATTTTGCTTGGTCTCTGGAAAATGGATAATTTATGAATAAATGATGTCAATCAAACGTCTTCTCCTTAGAAACCAGCTACAGTCTTTTCCATTTCTGAAAATGATTTGGCGCTGTGTGTGTGTGTGTGTGTGTGTGTGTGTGTGTGTGTGTGTGTGTGTGTGTGTGTGTGTGTGTGAGTGTGAGTGTGCGTGTGCCCGTGTGCACGCACGCACACACGCGTGTGTGTGTGTGTGCATGCGCTAGTCTGCGTGTATATGTGTGTGTGTGTGTGTGTGCGTGCGTTGTTTCGTAAAAGCCAGAGCAAACGAGAGCAGGGAGGAGGAGGAGGAGGAGGAGGAGGAGGAGGAGGAGGAGGAGGAGGAGGAGGAGGAGGAGGAGGAGGAGGAGGAGGAGGAGGAGGAGGAGGAGAGAGAAAGAAGGAGACAGATTGAAGCAGCGATGGTGACAGCGTGGTTTGGTCCTGACACAATTTATAGGACAGGCGTCGGCCGCCCTGCTTTCATATCTGTCATCATGGCTGGAGTTGCTTGTTATTCAGAGCCTCCTGTGACGGAGAGGAGGGCTAAGCAAGAGAGAGGAGGGGTGGGGGTCACAGACTGGTACCAACAAAAATAGCCCCGTTATACAAATTACAGAGTAGCCTGCTTTGCCCCTCTCTCTCTCTCTCTCTCTCTCTCTCTCTCTCTCTCTCTCTCTCTCTCTCTCTCTCTCCATATTCTCACTTCTTGGCTGTGCTGAACCAATCTCTCCTCTCCTCTCTCTCCTCTCTCTCTCTCCTCTCTCTCTCCTCTCTCTCGCTCTCTCTCTCTCTCTCTCTCTCTCTCTCTCTCTCTCTCTCTCTCTCTCTCTCTCTCTCATAACCCCTCCGTGCCCCCTGACCTCAGGGTATCGGGGAACCACCCGGGTATCTTCAAGCATTTCACACAACCCCAAATGGCCCCATGTTTTCTCTGCTCTTCAGTTTGGCACAGCCCAGGGTGGTGAGAAGAGAGAGAGAGAGAGAGAGAGAGAGAGAGAGAGAGAGAGGAGAGAGAGAGAGAGGAGAGAGAGAGAGAGAGAGAGAGAGATAAGAGAGGGTGATAGAGAGAGGGATAGAGAGACAGATCAGTTCGGCCACAGCCCTGGTGGTGAGAAGATGGAGAGAGTTAGAAAGAGAGAGAGAGAGAGAGAGAGAGAAAGAGAGAGACAGCGAGTGCGAGAGACAGTGAATGGGTACACCACGGTGCCGGGCCAGGCACTACAAAATACAAAACGGTCCCCCTTTCAGAAGTAGACAGGAAAAGAC
>CM051015.1:16643114-16650614 GCA_027704905.1 Muraenolepis orangiensis | reverse complement strand
TCGAACCACGGGGGAAAAGTGAGAGAGAAAAAAAAAGAATTCATTTAAATCCATTTCCATATTTTTTGTTGTTGTTGTCACTTTCAATTTAGCTTTAGTGACACTTTATTGACCGCCGGCTCAACGGACGGCCGTCTAGAGTGACACAGGAGGGCTGTCACTCTCCAACGTTAGACGTCTGGTCTCAGACCTGATCCAGTACCACAACGCCTAACCCCATCACTCCCCCCCCGGTCTCTCCCTCTCCTCCCACCCCATCTCTCCCCCCCCCATCTCTCCCCCTCCTCCCACCCCACCTCTCCCCCCCCCCCCCCATCTCTTTCTCTTCCCCCATCTCTCCCCACACCCTCCCCCCCATCTCTCCCCTTCTCCCTCCCTCCACCCCATCTCTTCTCCCCCCATCTTCTCCCCCATCTCTCCCACCACACCCTCTGCCGTCTCCCTCCCCCCATCTCTCCCCCGTCTCTCCTTCCCCCACCCCCCGTCTCTCCCCCGTTCTCTCCCTCCCCCCACCCCATCTCTCCTTCCCCCCACCCCATCTCTCCCCCACACCCTCTGCCATCTCCCCCCACCCCATCTCTCCCCCGTCTCTCCTTCCCCCCCACCCCCCATCTCTCCCCCGTCTCTCCACTCCCCCCACCCCATCTCGCCCCCGTCTCTCCTTCCCCCCACCCCCATCTCTCCCCCACACCCTCTGCCATCTTCCTCCCCCATCTCTCCCCCCACACCCTCCGCCATCTCCTGTCCCCCATCTCTCCCCCATCTCTCCCCCATCTCTCCCTCCCCCCTAATCTCTTCCCCACACCCCTGCCATCTCCCTCCGCCCAACTCTCTCCATCTCTCCCACCCCCCCATCTCTCAGTCCCCTCATCTCTCCCCCCGACCCTCCACCATCTCTCCCTCTCCCGCTCCCCCCCCCCCCCCATTTCTCCCCCACACCTTCCACCATCCCTCTCCCCACCCATCAACCACCATCCATTCCCTCGAACCTGCATAACCCCCACCCCCCCCGCCCCCCCACCCACCCTTGCTCCGCTCCTCCTCCCCCAAACGGGGCTGTCCTGGTCCTTTGGGAGGACTCATGCAGGCCAGTTGATTAAAAATCACTTAGTGGGGGCAAATTCAAACAAAGCTGTCAGCCTCTAGCTTGCCCTTGGGATCGGGGGAGGAGGGGAAGAGGAGGAGGAGGAAGAGGAGGAAGAGGAGGAAGAGGAGGAGGAGGAGGAGAGGAGAGGAGAGGAGAGGAGGTGCAGAGCCAAGGAGTGGAGACGGTGAGGTAAAAGAGGAGGAGGAGGATGCAGATACAAAGGTGTATTCGGGGGGGGATTTTGTTCAGGTTCCTGGCGCGTTCCTGGGCGTGATACGGCTCCCGTTTCAAACCCCCCTGTGTGTGTGTGTGTGTGTGTGTGTGTGTGTGTGTGTGTGTGTGTGTGTGTGTGTGTCTGTGCGTGGGGGGGGGGGAGACATGAAAGGGTCGCAAGGTGCGGGTGGAGATTTATTCAACAGGCTCGGGTTCACCACCACACTGACACAAACAGGTCTGCTTGAGGTTTTCAGAGCCAATGAAAAACCACGAAAATGTGTTCACATTCAAGATTTAAAGTATCACAAAGTATTAGGATAACGATGAGTATTGTTGTCATTATTCTCCTCCTTATGGTTATTATTGTTGTCATTATTATTACGATCATTGAACAACCAGTAACCGCTCTCAGAGACACACAACAGGAGGACAGCGGGTCAGACATGCAATATGGTTCCCGTGTGCCACATTCACACTTGAACTTCAGGTGTAACAAACAGTTTGACCGACCTCCCACTTCTCCCACGGGTGCAGTATGTTCAGTAGGTTCTACTTTACTCCGTAGAAAGGATTGACGTCATTTGGAGTCGCAATAGCCTCTCTCTCTCTCTCTCTCTCTCTCTCTCTCTCTCTCCTCTCTCTCTCTCCTCTCTCTCTCTCTCTCTCTCTCTCTCTCTCTCTCTCTCTCTCCTCTCTCTCTCTCTCTCTCTCTCTCTCTCTCTCTCTCTCTCTCTCTCTCGTCTCTATACCACAGAGATGAGAGCGAGCACTTTAACCAACAGTAAACTAAATGTAAACCAAAAGTACACATATGATTCAGACACAGACTTGGCAAGTATGACTAAGCACAACAATGATGATGGTGCCATGTTTTTTGTTAAAAAGGAGAGGTTAAACAACATGGTGACCATCTCTCTCTCTCTCTCTCTCTCTCTCTCTTCTCTCTCTCTCTCTCTCTCTCTCTCTCTCTCTCTCTCTCTCTCTCTCTCTCTCTCTCTCTCTCTCTCTCTCTCTCTCTCTGAAATGCAGCGTTTAAATGAACAAACTACCACACAGGCAGCTGCTGCTGAAGGCAGAGCAGCTCAACAGACTCCTGCTCTTCACTTCATTACCAGATGGCGACCTTCACCGGATCTATAGTTATAGGCATGCGCACACACACACACACACACACCGCACGTGCACACGCACACACACACACCACACACACACACACACACACACCGCACGTGCACACGCACCACACACACACACACACGCACATACACACACACATGTACACACACACGCGCACACACACACACACACACACACACACACACACACACACCACACACACACACACACACACACACACACACACACACCGTACACATACATGCACAGACACATGCGCACCCACACGCATATACACACACACACGTACACATGTACACACACACACACACAGACACAGACACACACACACACACACACACACAACACACACACACAGCCAACACCATTGGCGAGCACTAACTCATTTTGCATCACAAGAGTAAGGATCTGGTCTTATAGATAGATGGATACTTTATTGTCCTCATTGGAAAATGTGTTCATCATACAGACACACACACACACACACACTTCACACCTTGCTTTAAATGAGGTTCAGAGGAACAATAGCCATTTACTTAATAGAGTTTACACAAGTCGTTTGGAGTTGTTACAACAGAAGCATTAACAATACATCCATCATGCTACTTGTCACTTTTAATAAGATTCAAATTTGGATTAGACTGTAAACGTGTTGTCATTTCACAGCAAGTCCACTACAGCGAGAAGAAGTTGGCATCTAACCAGAGGGCAAATGGAACGGAAAAGTGCACATAGTAATATACAATGTACAGTAGGTTAAATAGGATGTAAAAAAGTGTAAAGACAGTCTACTAGGTATAAAAACAGGTATAAAATAACTTATAGAGTAGGTATGAGATATGTGCAGAGTTAAAGGTATATATATATATATATATATATATATATATATATATATATATATATATATAAATAAACACACAGGTAAGTATACAAGTATCAACAGGTAGTGAGCAGGGGTATGCAGTTATATCAACAGTTGAGAGATATATAATATATATATACGGTAAGTACAGTAAAAATGTACATGGCTATCATACAGCTATGTGAACAATGAATAGGTATAGATAGGTCAACTATAGGTAGGGGTAGGGAGTAATGACCACAGTGCATGGCAGCCGTAGACATCGACGGTGATGGGAATCACCATCGCCGTGAGGTTGCATTGTTGACATTCCTGATCACAATACATAATAATAATAATAATAATAATTATTATTATTATTATTCAAATGTGTCAGTGTACAGCACAGCGAAGGGAATTCTCTGCATTTAACCCATTCTAGTATTAGGAGCTTTCTGTCTTGCTCAAGGACACCTCAACTGTTATTTGTTTTGCTAGGAGGAGCCGGGGATGGAGCCAGCAACCTTCTGGGCTGTGAGGCGACCACTCCATCTCCTGAGCTATACTGCCACCCTTACCTATGTATAACCTATGTATTTCAGCCTTGTATCACATCTTTAGAATCGCAAACCGCCACACAAAACAGCAGATCATTTTCAGTGGTCCGTACTGAACACACCTCACATTCAATGCCGTCCACTTCCTCCCCCCCCCCCCCCCCCCCCCCCGCCAGCCAGCCGGCGCCTTCAGCATCTGAAGACACCAGGATGGATCCCCGGGAGCTGAGGAACCTTGACCCGTCGTGACACACCTGCATTGACCCATTGACCTTCGGCTTGCGGACCGAGGCCGAGTCGCGTCGAAAGAGAAAAATAGAGAAAAAGACACGGGCAAAAAAAATAGGGCTCCCGGAATGAAAGCTTAATTGATCGGTTTGGAGATCCCAATAAGGACAGACGGAGGGGGGGCCGTGCTGGAGCCAATCCCAACGCAAACACCGTTGACACGCAAGAGCAGCATCCCTGAAGGGACGAGAGTCAATGAGGATGGGAGAGAGAGAGAGAGAGAGAGAGAGAGAGAGAGAGAGAGAGAGAGAAGAGAGAGAGAGAGAGAGAGAGAGAGAGAGAGAGAGAGAGAGAGAGAGAGAGAGAGAGAGAGGTGAACAAACAATAGTGGACGAGATGAGAGATAGCATGAATATGTCATAGAAAGGCAGTGGGAATATGGTCGTTTTTTCAGGGGTCACAGGAGTGATGTCACCCTCTCTGTATCCCCCCTGGGGGTCAACAGTGAACAGCCCTGCGCATCCCTTCGACACGCACACGCACACGCACACACACACACACACACACACACAACACACACACACACACAGAGGAGACAACGTCTGAGGGCACAATCTGAAGTACGTCCAACAGTTTTATGGTAATAAGAGAAATACCGATCGTCTGTCCATTGGCTCCAACCAGAGGTTACATATAGGACTACACACACACACACACACACACACACAGATTGCCAGTCTGTTGTGCTGACCTGGATGCGGGGGGGGGGGGAGGGGAGGGAGGGAGGGAGGGAGGGGGGGGGGGGGGGGTTGACAGAGGTGAGCACACAATCTGGCGGCGGCGTCCAAACATGGAGAATTGGATCACCTCGGTGCTAACCTCCGCCGCGGCCGGGCCTCGCCTCGGCTATCTGCGCCCACCCCACAAACGTTCATAGGCTGGGACACATCGGCTGACCCCCTGGCCTGGGCCCCCACACTTAGCCTCCTCCTCCTCCTCCTCCTCCTTCCATCCACTGGTCAACATGACAAGCTATAAAGCACCCTGTCAGCCAAATGATTGACATGTCGGACCCCGCGACCCGCCCCCGCCCATCCCCCCGCCCAAACACACCTCCGACCAGCTCTCTATCTCTCACTCTATGAGAGAGAGAGAGAGAGAGAGAGAGAGAGAGAGAGAGAGAGAGAGGAGAGAGAGAGAGATGAGAGAGAGAGAGAGAGAGAGAGAGAGAGAGAGAGAGAGAGAGAGAGAGACGAAGGGGTTTTCTCTGTTGACTTCCTGCATTGTTCTCTTTTCCATATCTTACACTGTGAATATTAAAAACCTATCTTAAACATATTCTTTCCTTGTAGATTTACATAAAGTTTAGAGTTTAGTTTAGTTGACCCTGTCCCTGGCTACTGTGGAGAATACAATTGGTTTGCTTCAGTGTTTTTTTTGGTGTTTATTTTCTTTCTGGGTCTAGTTTTTAAGATGAAACACCTCAACACACACACATATACATACAGTACATCCCCCTATACATACACCCCCCCTCACACACGTGTGTGTGTGTGTGTGTGTGTGTGTGTGTGTGTGTGTGTGTGTGTGTGTGTGTGTGTGTGTGTGTGTGTGTGTGTGTGTGTGTGTGTGTGTGTGTGTGCACAACAGAGAGGGGAGAGTGAGACAGGAGAGAGGAAGAAGTGTATACCTGTGCTATGTAAAGTATGTTGAATAATTTGAATAATATTTATCGGGGAAAAAAGGGAACTTACATGTGCACGCTGCTATATGTTGGGCAGCAGAAGCGTAAGAGCATACTGGTGTGTGTGTGTGTGTGTGTGTGTGTGTGTGTGTGTGTGTGTGTGTGTGTGTGTGTGTGTAAACAGCCAAGTCACGTGCACACACAACATGCAAACCAAAAAAAACCACACACACAGGCAAAAAATATACTACAAACGCACACGTACTGTACACGCAGACACACACACACACACACACACACACACACACACACACACACACAGCACACAAAATGAGAGTTCCCCCGCTGTGAGAAAAAGAGCTCCAGCACACCACATGAACAGCGGCCTAGATAAACACAATACACACAAAAGAGTCGTCCCATGGAAATAACGGCCCACCCAGCCGCGGCTGCACTTACCTCCTCATAAACATACGGATCAATCAATTCACCACAGAAACACACAGAAACACACAGAAACACACAGAAACACACTGCTGCTGCCGCCGCTGCCGCCGCCGCCGTCGTCGCTGCTTTTGCTTTTTTTCCGGCTATTTTTTCCGCTTTTACATTTTAAATTACAGCTAGCTGCAGGACCAAAAGTGCCATGATAGCATAGGTCAAACACACTAACCTCTGCTCTCCATGGCAACAGCCTGCCACTTGCGGGGCGGTGGGGGGGGGGGGGGGGGGGGGGGGGGGGGAGGGGGGGGGAGGGGGAGGAGGAATTGAAAAACACACACACACAGACACACACACTGTTTTGCTGAAGTAATTGTGAGATATTTTGCCATGACCCTTGAATAGGGGTGCGTGCGTATATGTGTGTGTGTGTGTGTGTGTGTGTGTGTGTGTGTGTGTGTGTGTGTGTGTGTGTGTGTGTTGTGTGTGTGTGTGTGTGTGTGTGTGTGTGTGTGTGTGTGTGTGTGTGTGTCTCTCTTCAGTGTGTGTCACATGCAGCTGCTGGACTCCGATGGGCCATCAGTTTGTGTAAATGTATGCATGGTGGCCTGTAGGTATCGTCCGCCTATCTGTGTTTGAGGCGTACGCGTCCGTGTGTTTGTGTGTGTGTCTCAGGACGACCCCATGCTATCGCGGCGTCCGCATTAGCATAGGAGCGTCTCACCGCTTTGTTTTACCATGACCTGTATAATCAGTGTCACATTAGCAACACAACAAATCAAACAGTGTGCGTCACCCTCGGCAACCCTACTGCTTGCTGCTGGCGTGCACGCGGCTACGCAGCCCCACACACACACACACACGTGTGCACACACACACACACACACACGTGTGCACACAGACACACACACACATAGTGCACCACCCCACCCCTTCACGCTTCCAGCTGGCCTCCATACTGTGTCAAACAGATGCTAATTAATATGATAACCAATACCTATTACACAAAACGCGAGTTCCAAGACCACTAATTTGATTTCTTTCATTTCAAAGGCGACAGGGGGGTGGTGTAGGAGGGGGTGGGGGGGGGGGGGGGGGGGGGGGGGTGGGGGGTTGGGGGTGAGGGGGGGGGGGGCCGGGTGGGGGCGAGGGCCATGAATTCCAAATTCACCGCTCGCTATTAGAACCATGACCGCTTCCTGAGGTTTTCTCCTTTTCATTATGTCGTCAGTTAGAACATTCTGCAATGTTAAGAGGATTCATATTCCAAAAAAAAGACCCTTGTAATCGTTTCATTTCGGCCCAAAAA
>CM051015.1:16605614-16635614 GCA_027704905.1 Muraenolepis orangiensis | reverse complement strand
GTGCGGTTTGATGTGGATTAACACGCTCCATTACCCCAATGTGACAACACTGCCAGCATCATTACACACAGAGTGTGTGTGTGTGGTGTGTGTGTGTGTGTGTGTGTGTGTGTGTGTGGTGTGTGTGTGTGTGTGTGTGTGTGTGTGTGTGTACACAGGCCTTCGGATTCTCACACACACACACACACACACACACTCCAACCATCCAGTCCAACATTGCCTCTCACAGCCCACGCACACAAGGCCTGACTGGTGTAATTCCGCCAGATAATTCAGGGATAATTTTGGGATAATCTCCAGGAAGCGGTTCGGAGCACTGCCACCCAGTTCCCCCCCCCCCCCCCAGCCTGATTAGCAGGCACCGAGTGCCAGACACTTCTACTGACCAGCACAGCCAACATCCACTCTGCTCCACACACACACACACACACACACAGCCTGCATGAGTCTGCTGCCATGGCCAGGCATGTCTCACATGTATAATGTCTAGACAGGTGTCAACATGCATGCACGGTCGCAATCATCCCACACACACACACACACACACACACACACACACACACACACACACACACACACACACACACACACACACACACACACACACACACACACACACACACACACACACACACACCGGAGTAATAATGATAACAACACATACATACTGGCAATTATAGAACACACACACACACACACACACACACATTGTTATATTAATAAAACACACACGCACCAGTCACAATCATAACAAACACACATACATACATACTGGTAATTACAACACACTTAGATGCGCATTTCATAATAACAATAATAAACAGATTAATAATACGCCGATATAGTCGCAATCATAACACACACACACACACATAATCACAAATCGTAGCACAGAACACATAGTTACAATACTACACACGCTCACACAGTTAGAATGATAACATAGACACGCATTAGTCAACACACACACACACACACACACACACACACACACACACACTTCATACAGGTCCATCCAAGGAAATTGAAAGCCTAAGTCAAATATTAGATAAATATATAAAAAATATATTCTTTTTATTTAAAGAATAAAGGAGAAATTGGTGAGTGAGGCTTTCCCAAAACTACAAGGTTATTGATTTAACATAAATTTGATTCAACAATATCAGTATTTTATATTAAAAAAAAATACTATACAAAAATGAAACCGATCAACTATGGCCACACTTGCACAAACTTGGCGGAAGGAAATTCTTTGGGTATGACTGCCACCTGGTGGCGAGAGGCGTAAATGACGTATAATGACCAAGACCATTTTTAAGAAGTAATATATATAGCGGTGTAAAACAAGGTTATTAGTCAATGTATTAGACTACCTTTAAAGCTCCCCTGGCTGCATCTTTACAGTATGCATTATAACCACTACAGACCGTAGACTTTATAGACAAATAAAGATGTCTTGAATGTCTATTATTGTTTTGTGTATGGTTTTGCTAAAATAGTATAGGCCATATCAAACAATCCAACACAGATTAAAGCGAACGAAATAATCGGGTTAAAGAAAAATGTGAACTGTGCGTGAGCAGTTTATTCATAGTAGTATGGCGTACATTGCAATGACATGATACTAAAAGGCAATCAAAATGGTGGTTTATACAACAAAAGTAAACTAAAATAAATGATAACTCGAAACGAATGCCTTTGCTCATTAGAACGAGTGGAACCGGGGCCGCCATTAGAATCGGAACATTATATATTGATCAATACTGACATCTAGTGGCTTAACTGAGAACTAACACGTGTTAACGCTGCCGTTAATGAATCCAGTTCGATATTTTGCAAGCAATAGCGTGCTTTCTGTGTTCTATGTTATTTTTTTCTGTTAAATAATGCTGTTACAGCCAGGTCAGTAGCCATAAGATAAAAGTCACGTAATCAAAATGTGACAATATTACACATAACATATGCCTGCACGCACATCGCATCCGCAACACACGTCATTTATTGAAATAGCTTGTAGCATATATGTAGGCTTAGCTTTGGTAATGCTACACAAAATGATTCTCCCCACACACACACACACACACACACACACACACACACACACACACACACACACACACACACACACACACACACACACACACACACACACACACACACACACACACACACACACACACACACACACTACCCCCCCCCCCCCCACACACACACACACACACACTACTCCCTCCCCCCCCTCACACACACACAACAAAATGCCCACACACACACACACACACACACACACACACACACACTCCCTCCCTCACAGGGGGTGACTCACCGCAAGTTGAGAGGGGCTTTCAAGTCAAGTTTCCACATCCTCAAGTCCATGCTGGTCTTTCTGATGAAAGCATCAAGTTCCAGTCTTGGACTCAGAAATGTTCTTCACCTGTTGCTTTAGCGAACATCGTTATCACGTGAAGTACTTTCCATTGGTTCTTAACCAGCGGGCCACGGACCGGCTCGGGTGATATTATATGAACCCAACAATATAGTTGCCCAAATGATGGATGTTTGCATTGATGGCCCCTTAGTCACCCAAAGCGTGTAAGTAAAAAGGTATTTCACAACCTAAAGAATGTCTGTTACTGTGCAGCCTGTGTTGGCTATAGGTGATGCAGGTCCCAGTGTCCATATTTGGTCGTGACCTCACATGGATCAGAGATCAGGGAGCGTAATTAGCACTCTTCGTGGGATTGGTGGATTAGACACGTTGTTTATACAAAACTAAGATAACACCACCAACAGCCAGGAGAATATTTCCAAATATGTGCACAATAGAATAGCAAAAAAAGGTTGAGGTAAGACAATCCATTTTTTTTCCTCGCTGAGGAAGTCGAAGCTTCAGTAGGCGTCCTGAAAGACACTTAAGTCAAGAAAAAATAAAGTTTCGACTAAATCCCACGCCAATCACAGACGCTGAGCGTCCCTTTCCCCCCATCAGCCCACACATCTGGGTAACCTGTGACATCACGTAGACTCCATGTCCTCACCAGACGAGTTTGGGTTTGCAAAAGTGTCCACAAGTCCCAACTTGGTCAGGGTGACGGAGGGGGGGGGAAAAAGTGACGACCACGACGCAAAAGCGGAAAAACGGAGCAGAGAGAAGACGTGAAAGACCCATCTTCTGTACACTCTTCACATTGTGGGAGACCGCCGCTGCTTCACGCTGCTATCACTTCATCACCTCTGCTCCCTCTCTCTCTCTCTGCTCTCTCTCTCCTCCCCCGCCTGGGAGAAGAGAGACTGCTCCTTGTGGCTCAGCTGTCCGTCTTGTCTGTGTGTGTGTGTGTGTGTGTGTGTGTGTGTGTGTGTGTGTGTGAGAGAGACGGTCTCTGCCCTTGACTGTCCCACTCCATTCAGCCCAGTCTAGTACAGCCTCTCTCATTTTACTACACCGCTCTCACTTGTCTCAGCCGCCTCCACCACCGCCTCCTCCACCACCACCACCGTCTCCTCCACCCCCACAACAACAAACACAAGAAGTCCACCTGTATCCGAGCAGTGCTCAAAATGGTTTCCCTGCGTCTCTCTGCTCTCAGTCTGATCGCGTTACTCCCCGTTTGTGCCTCATTTTCACCTTCTTCAACCCCCTACTCTGTGTGCCTCCACTCCTTGTCCTCCAATGCTGGCAATAAGTCCACTGCTGGCTGCCTGCCTGCCCTGCTCTCTCTCTCTCTCTCTCTCTCTCTCTCTCTCTCTCTCTCTCTCTCTCTCTCTCTCACACAGCCATTTGTGGTTGCCCACTGACTCTGCTGCTGTTCGCTCGTGAGTCTGTACCCTTCTACACCCAACATGTCCTCCTCCTCCTCTGCTGTCCTCCCCCCATTCTCTCTCTCTCCCCCCCCCCCCCCCCCCACCCCACCCCACGCTTTATAGAGTCACCGGCCGCTGCTTTCTCCTCCATCTCCAGCGGCATGAATATATTATTATCCACACAATAGGGGCCCTGCTTATTGTTTATGAATTACCAGCCTTGCGGCCAAACAAAGCCTATTTTCATAAGAAACCTCCATTTCATTTCAACTCCAATTAGATTGGGGGCTAAAGAATAGGAGTGCTCAGGCCTCAGCCCCTAAGGATGGCAGGTCCATTCAGCGCCGTTCAATGGGGCCTTATTGCTTTCCTATACAAAAGAGCACGCGGACCGGGGGGGGCTTTCAGACTGAAACACTGACCAAAAATGACTGGGAGACAGTACTGTACAATAACAAATCTTTAAAGAAAGGACACAGAGTGCTTATCCCTCCCTCCATCAATTCATCCTTCTTCCTCGTCCCCTCGTCCGTCGCTCATATATTGTTCAGACCTGGACACCGATGACAGACAGTTGAAAGAGAGTTGAAAGAAGAAGAGAAGAAAGAAAAAGAAAGAAAAGAAAGAAAGAAAGAAAGGAGAGAGAGAGAGAAGCTCCCAGTTTTTTTTTTTAGTTTTTTTCACAATACACGTCACGTCTAAATGATCGCTTGGCGCTGAATAGACGGGAAAGGAGACGGGAGACGGGGAGGAGAGAGGGATGGGGTGCGCATGTGTCTGCGTGCGTGCGTGCGAGTGTACAGCTGATTGATTCTTTGCTTTGAAAAGAGAAGAAAAAGAGAGGAAAACCTTGATGCCCTCCCATCCCTCCCCCCCCCCCCCCCCCACTCGAGCTCCACAATAGTCAGTGTGTGTGGGGGGGGGGAGGGAGAAGCGAGAGCCACATTGTGGAGTGGCCACAGTGACAGGCTGTCAGTCTTTGCCGCCACCAGAAGAAGAAGAAGAGGAAGGACGCTAAAGGCGCGGCCCTGACACACTTTGAATGGCGGGAGAAGAAGAGACGCACGCGGGGACGATGATGATGATGATGAAGAGTATAATGGGATGCCTTCGGCCAAACTCACGCCCCGGGGGTTCAAAACCAGAGCGGAAAGCCGCCAAGCGCCGCCGTGCTACGGTGGCCGCAGTGGAGAGGGGCTGCGTGTGGCGTTAGTGGGTCTGCTTTACCCGCTTGGCTTGCCATGACGTCAGCTCACGACAGGATACAGCTTTTGATTATTGATTATCTTCCCGTTTCACGTCAGGCTTTAGTCCTCGCCGCCTCTTTTGTTGTTTGGAGAGAGAGAGAGAGAGAGAGAGAGGGGGGGGGGCGGACATTGTACCGGTGAATGGGCCGGCAGCCGGGGCCAAACAAGGTCAGAGCATCAGAGTAGCAAACCGCGCTTTTATCTGCCAAAGATCTCCTCCTCTGGATGGAGGATGAATTTGAAACGAGCGCCCTTTGTGTCTACGCAGGAATATTCAGCCAGAGACAATGGCCGCCTGTTCCCCTCACTAATGACTGGACAAGGTGAGAGTCACAGCCAGAAAGAGGTTGACATCTGTGGTTATTCAGCCCTCACAGCCGCAAAAATAGGATAATTTCCTTACAAGGAATATAAGTGCACACACACACACACTTCAATAGGCCTGTCACGGTGATAAGGGGTGACATGCGAGCCCAGATGGAGATAAATGCCTGGGCTTTTTCTTCTTTGTGTTAAATGTGTAATGAAGAAATTAATGAAAGAGGAAGGACCATGCACACCTCTTGGCTGCATGCAACCTCTCATCAGAGATCTTCAACATGAGTGCCTTAACACACTCCCTCTACCGCTCCTGCCTGCAGTTTACAAAGCCAAAAATAAAAAAAGGACTTTTGTTTTTTTTAAAAGCAATTACCTGCAAGCCACACCACACCACCGCCTGCACTTAAAATGTGCTCCGGCATTCACGGATAGTTCAAGTAAACGTGTTTAATGGTTATGAAAAACGTGTAGCCGTGTAAACACTTGAGATTCTCCTCGTCTGGTGTGATGTGGAACAGAAATAACACCAGGAAAATATTGACGCACAACAACAACAACAAAACATTTTTTTTTTTTGTTAAAAGAATACAACACATTTATTTCTCCCAAAAAGGGCAAAGGCTCGTCTCTCTCTCTCTCTCTCTGGGCAGTATTTACATCACACAGAACAATGATTGGTACCAGTTCCCCTCCCTCCTCTCTCCTCGGACGTCCAGTAGAAAACAGACGGCAAGGCGAGGTGAGGACAACAGGAAAAACAACACAAGACACGAGACAACACAACGAGTCCATGGTCATTGAAATGATGCAGAGGCTGGGAGCTTCTCCCGGGAGCCCGACTCCGGTTGAAAATAGCAAGGCAGTCCAGGGGTCAGAAGTCGGGGGGGGGCCCAGATATTAAAACATAATAAAAATAAATAACACCATAGGGTGGTCGTGAAATGAGATTCCAGTTCAGACTTGTCTGAGGCATTCCTACCTGTAGTATCGGTATAGTACCATTACAAGGTACCCGTGTAGAGTTAGAAGTGTTACGACTCGTTTCGAAGTACCATTCGGATGTACTGCTCACTGCTACTTAAAGGGTTAAAGGTGAAGTCACATGATTGGCCGCGGGGTTTGCATCCCCATCACCATGCAGCGTGCATGGGCTGCTTCGTGGTGGTGGTGGTGGTGGTGGTGTCTGCTTCCGGGTGAACCTACACCTCCACCTAACCGACTGCTTTCCTATGCATTTGGTGTCAGAGGAATGTTTACAAGGAATGGATGGTGTGGTGGTGGTTTCAGCTGCCTCACCCCAGGAACTCCCCTTCCCAAAAGTGTGTGGGGTTGGCATCTGGTTTAGGAAGCAGCCTTAAGCCTGCTTAAACCAGCCACCAACCACATACCCCTTTCCCAGAATGGTGTGAACACTGGGATACCTATAGGCCTCCTGCATGCACGCATGCATACAACCAACTATTACACACACACACACACACACACACACACACACACGCAAGCTCCTCCCACATCCATGCATACTTGCCCATAACTGTTCCATCTGTCATGTTTGGTTTGTACACCCAGAAAACTATCTCGCGCATACACACACACACACACACATACATATGCGCAGGCACACATACATATGCGCACGCACACACATATATACACACACGCACGCACCACCAGACCTCAAAGGTTTGTCTCATCCCATGTCGGGTCATTCATGCTCTTCAACACCCGCCTCACAACCTTTTCCAGATCCTTCCGAGCTCGCTGCTCTTCCTCCAGTGACCTCTTCATCTTCTTGTTGTCCTGTAAACAGAGCAGTAATAGAAACAGGTCACTCGTTGTTGTTAACATCCGTGGTTGGCGATAGGGTCCTAGCGTTGTGTCATTGCGCATAAGTTGACTAAATACTGCCACTGAACACATGTTTAACTACGTCCGCTTGTCTGTCGGTCTGCTTGTCTGATCGCAAGAGAACACAAAACGTTATGCACGGAATTAGACTAAACTTAGTGGTTCGATTTCTTATGGGCCAAGGAACAGTTGATTCGATTTTGGCGCAGATCCGGTTCCGAATCCGGATCCAGGTTACTTTGTGGTGTGGCGGAGTACGTGCTCTATACTGGGGGCCCTCTAGTTAATGCTTGTGTTCATTTTTCTGGCATTGAGACATGTGTGAAACCCCTTGGCAGTTGAAATCCTTTGACTCCCTGGAGGACTACTCGGTACGTTCCCCATCACACAGCGGAAACCTCACGACAGTCACAAAAACACACAAATTCACCTGCTTCAGCTCCTGGACTTCATCTCTCAGGGCGTACACTACGTCCACCAGGCTTCTTCAAGAATGAATGAACATAGAAAGATCAATAAAACAGGACAAAATCAATTCAATTTCAATCAATTTCTAAAACAGCAATGTCGAGTCATATTTCACTACACTACTGATGCTCAGAGTTTCTGAAAGTGAGCCGACTGTCTGCTTTTCTGACAGCGATAAGCACCTGCCGTGACAATATGTCAATCATATATTTGAATGATTCTGAATGTTCCACATCAGTACTGTCTGGTCAAACGAAAAAGCATAGCATACGTACTTGGCATCAACCAACAGTTGAATGACTCTGGGAGTAAAAGCTCATCTACAGTCTATACGGTCGTCATCGGTCCTGTGAGGGCCGTGCCACAGAAGGATCGGCTCCGATCAGAACCAGAAACGGGCCTGGTGGTCTTATCTAGTTGGTCCATCTTACTTCTCTTCCATGGTGGTTTGCCCGTTGCGGCTGGGATCCTCAAGCAGGACCTTATCCTCCCCGGGAACGATTACCTGTAGGCCTGTGTCTCTCCGCGGCCCTGTTCAGAACACAAAGAAGGCCCAACAGATTCACACGGCTGTACCTGCCCTCGTCTTGGGAGCGAAAGAACCCTTCAAAAACAACGCAGGACCGGGCCCAGGACAAGGCCAGACTGCGGGTTCTTTTGGCCCGAAGGGGGTGGCGAGGGGTCGAAGGAAGGGGTGTCAAGGCCGAGGAGTGGCTGTGTGTTAGTCATGCTGAGACAACGGAGCGCCGGGGGAAGAGTGGCGAGGCCCAGGAAACACAGAGGAAAGAGGAGAAGCCCCCCCCCCCCCCCCCGTCACCCAAAAACGTGAAAATAACACAGAAACTACATTCGCACAACAGCATCTACACACACACACACACAAAAACACCCACACATACAACCACATATTCAGAACACAAAACATAAACAACAACAACAGCAAAAACAACAGCAAATTTCTGAGAAACCACCAGAATGCCAGAGTGTCTACCCAATAAAATATTTATTCAAAACTCAGTACAGCGTTCGGGACGTCAGTGTAGTGTTGGGGCGACAGCAGCACTGCTCACAGGTAAGACGGGGCCTATTCATGTTGTGTGAACCGGATACAGCGTCGCGTCGCACACACACAGTCGGGGAACAACCGGGGCGGACGGAAGACTGGCGGGAGGCGGGTGGGTCGTCACCACGACCCCCCGTCCCGTCCCGTCCCGTCCCGTCCCGCGCGCACATTTGTTCGGTTAAAGTTTGCATTTTGTAAAAACAACAGAACACACCCGTCACAAAGTAGAGCACAGAACATGACAGGGACAGACACACTCCAGGTGCCGCCCTTTCCCCCCCCCCCCACAAGAGTCAACGAGAGAGAGACGGCGCACGACGAAGCACGACGTTGAGCAGAGGTGGGCCGCCTCTGGTGAAGAGTTGTAAAACCTCCTCTTGATGCGGTTCTTTCTTTGTGCCCGAGGCGATGTGTTCCCCCCCCCCAATCCGTGACTTGTGCAGAATGGGCCTAATAGCTACAGCTATTGGAAGCGGAAGCAATGGCACCGTCACATCCGACATCGAAACAGCAGATTATTGATAATTAAATGGATTACAGTTTTTTTTTTATTATTTATATTTTCACCTCTTCTAAATCGATGATATTACATTTTTCATTAAATATGACTTTGGAGGAAATAATTCTTTGCTGTAGCCTTTTTTCGGAACCCATGTACTTGAGACTTTTGAACATTGCTTCAACACCCCTAAGACGTCTGCTAAGAATCTTTTCATCTTCTAGCTCCCTGACGACAACATATTTACAGAGAGAGAGAGAGGGGGGCGGGGGGGGGGAGAACATGTGCTTGTTTGTTTGTTTTTACATTTGAAATGCAACCTGACAACAATGTGAGTTTGAATGAGCGTTTCACATTGGAAATATACTGTACCGTTTTTCTTAAAACCACGGTGGTCTTTATTTTCATTTTGTTTTTCCGCTGCCCCGGGTCTCTTGCGTGTACACCACACACACTCACGATGCAATCGCTTTTACAGAAACACTGAATACTTAGGTCTACTCTTTAGGAACTATATTGTATACACACTTGGGGCGGCAGACAAAAAAAAGCACATCATTGAACATCCTGTGTGTACGCCCACCCACCCCACCCACCCGTACACAATTGTGCAAAACAACGTAACACTTTCTGTTATAGTTTCAGTGTAAACCTGGATACATTTCTATGAAATACGGTGAAAACTCAAAGACTACACTAAGGTTCATTGGGAGAAGAAAAAAAACAACAACTTAAAATACACAAAATAATAAATTAAAAAGAAAGCATCTGTACAAAACAAATAGAAGAAATCAATAAAAATTGTCAATATAACAATGGTGTGTGCGTGTGCGTGTGTCTGCGTGTGTGTGTGTCTGCGGGTGTGGTGTGTGTGTGTGTGTCTGCGGGTGTGTGTGTGTGTGTGTGTGTCTGCGGGTGTGTGTGTGTGTGTGTCTGCGGGTGTGTGTGTGTGTGTGGTGTGTGTGTGTGTCTGCGGGTGTGTGTGTGTCTGCGGTGTGTGTGTGTGTCTGCGGGTGTGTCCACGCGTGTTAAACAGAACTCTGGGTGGGGGGGCCTTCCTAGCGTGACTGGAAAAATATTTCTTCATAAAAAATAGCACTGCTAGAGTCAAAGTTGAGGACACGGGGCGCGGGGAGGAGAGATGAACCAAGGCCTTAGTCTGGCATGCGGGTATACAGCATGCTGGTTACGCTCGACAAGGTCAGTCCTGAACACAGAGACGCCGCGCTAGCCGCCACCTCTCTGCCCCCGGTGTTGACAAGCCGTACTCCATGTCCAGTACAACTAGGCTGCCAAATGTACCTCTGTTCTTGGCGTAGCTTCATGTGCGTTTTTAAGTGCTCAAGAGTCTAGAGCTTTCAGGCAAGTCTATAAAAATCCCTGACTCTTAAAACAATTTCATCTTTAAAACCCGACGGCTGGGCGGGGGGGGGGGGGGGGGGGGGGGGGGATCCTAAACAAATGGCCTTTAAAATCGTATAAGTTCAGCAGGTGCTATGCAATATTATGTAGGCTACCTTCAAAAATAAATAAATAAACATCTCTTCTGGTCTACTCTCTTGGTTGTGGAGCTAGCTTACAGTGATGGGAGGGTTTAGTCTGGTGTGTGTGTGTGTGTGTGTGTGTGTCCCATAACACTGAACCCTCTGCGTTCAGTCCTTAGCCAGTCCGCACACTGAACACAAACATGCCTTTGGTCATCGAAAATAAAATCAGAAGAACAATATATATAAAAAAAAAATAATAATAATAATAATAATAATATTTATCGGGGGAAAAAGGGAACTTACATGTGCACGCTGCTGTATGTTGTATGGCAGCAGGAGCGTAAGAGCATACTGTGTGTGTGTGTGTGTGTGTGTGTGTGTGTTCGCGACAGAGGGGAGAGTGAGACAGGAGAGAGAGAGAGACAGGATAGAGAGAGAGAGAGACAGGAGAGAGAGACAGGAGAGAGAGAGAGAGAGACAGGAGAGAGAGAGGGAGAGAGACAGGATAGAGAGAGAGAGACAGGAGAGAGAGAGAGAGAGAGAGAGACAGGAGAGAGAGAGGGAGAGAGACAGGAGAGAGAGAGAGAGAGAGACAGGAGAGAGACAGGATAGAGAGAGAGAGAGACAGGAGAGAGAGAGAGAGACAGGAGAGAGAGAGAGAGAGAGAGAGAGAGAGAGAGAGAGAGAGAGAGAGAGAGAGAGAGAGAGAGAGAGAGAGAGAGAGAGAGGGAGAGAGACAGAGAGAGAGAGAGAGAGACAGGAGAGAGAGAGAGAGAGAGAGAGAGAGAGAGAGAGAGAGAGAGAGAGAGCGAGGAGAGGGAGAGAGACAGGAGAGACAGAGAGAGAGAGAGAGAGAGACAGGAGAGAGACAGAGAGAGAAGTGTATACCTGTGCTATGTCGAGGAGACATACTCTTTCAAATAAAAAGGACATAGTGGAGGAACATGGTACATGGGCATTGCAGTAAAAACCCCTCCATCCTGAATCACATCTGAATATCAGACAGGAAAAGCTTGGTCCCCATCTATCCAAACCCCACTCCTCTTCACCCGCATCCCTGTGCATCATCCCGGTCGAGCGATAGGAAAGTTGACGTACCTCGGGTCAAGCGATGGGAGAGAGAGAGAGAGAGTGGGCGGGCACACGGACGATAAACAGACACGGACGCACATAATAACACGCAGTAAAATGCACACGCCGCACATACACAACAACGCAAAAAACGGACGAGGCGCACCGTACAACAACGACGACAAACTATTAAAAATAAACAGGAAAGTGGTCAAGGCCAACAGGGAAGACACTCAAGTCAAAATGTAAACCTACGATAAATAAATAAAATAAATAAAATAAATAATAAATAAGTTACAAATGATGAATCGGAACACAATGGAAAATAAATTACATAAATAAGTCAAACTCAAAATCGACAACAACGACGGCAACGACAATAAATCCTCCGAGAATCTATTTTTTTTGTTTCTCTCTCTCACGATACCGTTGGAGGTCAAGAGGTCACGGTACCCCCAGGCCAGCGCCGCGGTGCAGGCAGGCGGGCGGGGGAGTGGGGGTGGGGGTGGGGTTGGGGGTTGGTTGGAGAGTGGAGCGGGGGGGGGGGGGGGGGAGACCTTTAGTTCTGGTGAGAGATGCAGCTCTTACGCGACACCGAGCCCATCCTGTAACTGTGCGTGGTCCACACAGAGTCGTAGTCGGAGTCCTCCGAGAGATCGGAGGTCACGTCGGGCCTCGACACGCTGCCGCGGCGGCCGAGCGGCGAGGCGTCGGCCGAGGAAGAGGAGGAGCGGCCGGCGTCCGCCAGCACGTGGTTGTGCATCAGGTCGGTGCCCTGCCAGGCTGCTCGGAGGGGGGCGGTGAGAGGTGGAGGAAGGCGGGGGAGGGTGGGGTCGGGTGGTGGTGGTGGTGGGGTCGGGTGAGGGTTTGCGGGTGGGGAGGTAGTAGTAGTGTTTTGGTATGGGGGGGTGGGGGGCGGGGGAAGAGTGTGGGTGTGGCAGGGTGACGGAGGACAAGGGAAGTGAAGTCATGGTGGCACAAAAAATTTATAAAATAAAATATATCAAAATAAAACAGACGATGCAGAGTGGTGGTGGTGGTGGGGGGGGGGGGGGGGGTTCAAACCATAACCGTAACAATGGAGACAACGTGAAATGAAATTCAAAAAATAAAAATAAAAAAAAAGCGTGCACAACAGCGTTTTCACAATAAAAACGTAAAATAAAATAAAAATAAAAACACACATTGATTAATGATTAAGAACAAAAGTGAATGGAAAAAAGAAGAGAAATGAGAGAGGGTCACACGGCAACCCCAAGGGAATGCCAACCAATGCGTGAGGAGTGAAAGAAGAGAGACAGACAGACGGGGGAAGACACGGTTAGCAGGAGCAGCAGGTCAGGAACAACAGGGTTAAAGAAAGACAGTGGACCAGAATGCAGATATAGGGACCAGGACAAGCTCGCCCATAAACCTCTGTGCGTGTGTGTGTGTGTGTGTGTGTGTGTGTGGTGCCCTTACTGGAGTTGAGTGTCTGTCTGGTCTTGGCGCTAGTGCAGTAGGCCTCGATGACTTTGAGAATCTGAGCATCCTCCTCCAGCGCTGCAGTACCTGTCCAGGGTGACGGACAGGGGGGAGAGAGGACCAATCAGCATTCAGGGCCTTCATATAGCCTCTCTCTCTCGCTCTACGCTAACACGGGGGGACGTGTCAAAGGCTACGGTGTAATGACTTGGCCAGCATGAGGGTTACGTACTCTTTCTCACAGCAAACTCCTCTTCGGACTGCTTCCTCTCCGGCTTGCGCTTTGGAAGGAGCTTCTTCACGCTCTTTGGACTCTTGCTGAGGTCCTGCACGGGGGGGGAATTATTTCATTATTTCCAGATGACGAGACGCCCCATCGTGGTTTATTCCTAACATACAGTATATATCTATCTATCTATCTTTTTATCTATAGGCCTACCACAGTGGCCGAATAGCTCGGTCGAATACACTACATTCTGGTTGATTCAATAACGGAACCCCTTTTTACTAGTTTCCAATAACGGGACAGTCCACAGTTATTAAAAGATCCATCAGTTGATTGTTATAGAGAAGGCTCCACTGGGGGGGGGGCAGAGGGTTTCCAGGGAGGAAGAAACACATTTCTCAGAAAGAAAAATAAATGTAAAAGTCGGTTTCGTGTTTTCTGAATTGATAAAATGACAATAAATAGCAAAAAAAGAGAGGTTTCTCACACCAGTAGTGGTGAAACAAATACGCACAATTACTGTGAATGGATTCAGTCTTGTGGTCTAGTTTACTGTTTATTCAAAGATATAATATTTACCCAAATGCAATTGGCTTCTTGTCTGAATATTTGAATAGGATTGTCACCATTCTATTGTCACCAGTCTTTCAGAGTGTGTGTGTGTGTGTGTGTCTGTCTGTCCGTCTGTGTCAGAGTTCTCTGAAGGGAGGCCCACTGTCTCGCAGTGGGCCTCGGGCCTAGAGACACTGAGAATATGAACAGTTTTAACCAAATTTAACCTCTTTGTAGCAGAGGGCGGCCGAGGGCCTCAGCGGGGGCGCGGGCCTCAGGCAGCTCAGGCTCCAGGGCTTGGGGGTGTTGGGGGGCTCCAGGGGGCCCCACATCAGGGTGCTGTGAGAGGTCCCGTGGGAGGAGGGGTGCGGAAGCGTGTGATAGGCCGGGGCCACCGTCATAGCCCGCCCCTCGGCGTGCCGGGAGGGGGTCTGCGGGTGGGACGGTAGCTGTAGAGGAGAGAGGGGTTCAGAGGTGTCAACGCCATCTAAAACCCAATCCGTGTTTAACAGTAAAAGTGATCCAGTTTTGCGATTACTCTGGCTTCAGTGAATCAAATCCTTATTAGTAATGTGCTTTCTCAAATGTTAGAACTTTCCTCTTATTGTAGAGCTTCTCTCCAATGCAACTCCTGCCCAGGCAAGGAATAAAAAGGCTCAAGCCACACAGCAATACCAAAGCTATCAACATCAAGTGGTAAACAAACAGACATCTGTGCCAGATTAGATTCGGTTCAAACCGGTAATTTGTGCCAGCAGGTGAGTGAAGACAAGACAGCGCGCCGCTACGTCTGTAACAAAGTGTGACGTGTTGACAGGAGCGGTGCTCGTCTGTCTGTCAGTGTGTGTGTTGTCTGTCTGTCAGTCTGTGTATGTGTGCGTGCGTGCGGGACGCTGACCGTGTGACAGGGCACTGTGAGGGGTTTGTGGCTGGGCGCGGTGGCCGTGGTGTGCTTGGTCTGTCGGGTCAGGTGCTCCAGCCAGTCCTGGCGGTCCTGCTGGTTGTTACACACCACCTGGATGCGCTCGAACATTGTGCCTGCAAGGGGGGGAAAGGGAGGGGACGGGGACACACACACACACACACACACACACACACACACACACACACACACACACACACACACACACACACACACACACACACACACACACACACACACACACACACACACACACACACACACACACACACACACACACACACACACACACACACACACACGCACACACACACACACACACACACACACACACACACACACAACTTAGGGGTCAAATAAAATACGAATTTTCGACGTGCCTTCGATTCTTACGATAACGATTCAATATTTTTAGATGATTAATTATAGTTTGCTATCCATGCGATTAGATTTAGTAGCCTATGATCGATATAATGTGATCCACCCATGCATATTGCAGAATATATATATTAAAGTTAAGTTAATAAACATACATTTTAATATCTATTTGCCTTTAATATCTATTTGCTGCCTTTGCTGAACAGATTCAGCAAACCAATAAGCAGCATTGGGTCTCTTGAAAGGCGCTATATAAATTAAAAGTTATTATTATTATTATTACTACACCATCCACTCACCCTAACTTTCAATTTGAAATGTTGAAGATAAATCACAGGACGGACTATGGAAACCTTACCACTGAGCTCAAAAGCGTTCTTATGGGCCTCGCAGTCTTCCAGTTTGGTCACCGTCATGCCCGTCAACGGGAGTTTACCCTTTAGAGACGACACAAAACAAATCAAAAACATCAGTGTAGTGTGAAAAGGACCGAGCCGGGCATGCAGCTTATAACGGTATGTGTATGTAACAGTCAGTGTCCCGCACTGGGCTTGAACTGACGACCTCCGGCACGAGAGGGCGACGTTTATACGCGAGAGCTAAAAACACATCGCCCCTGGCTTCATCGCTAGAACGTCTATTATGGCTACAGGGAGTTAAGGTTACACTGCACAGCACCTGCTGGTGGTGCTGTGCAGTTACGTGTACACAACCGTTCTGTACCTGGAATATGAAGCCGCTCATCCGGGGGCTGGCGGAGAGTAGCAGGAGCACGTGGGGGAAGAGCATGAGGTAGCGCTCACACTTCTCCTGGAAGACGACGACAACGACAACAACAAGAACAAGAGAAAAGACACGCCTGGTAAGCTAGCTGTGATCTCCCTCAGTCACTCAGAATAGCTAGCTGTGATCTCCGGTCAGTCACTCCGACTAGCTAGCCGTGTAAGCTAGCTGTGATCTCCGGTCAGTCACTCCGACTAGCTAGCCGTGTAAGCTAGCTGTGATCTCCGGTCAGTCACTCCGACTAGCTAGCCGTGTAAGCTAGCTGTGATCTCCGGTCAGTCACTCCCGACAGGCAGGCAGGTCGCACAAGGTCAAAAAAACGCCCGCTATTGTGCGCTCCTATCTGTAGCCACGAACATAACACAACACCGCCCCATAGCGTCCTCAGGCTTTTCAGTCACAGTTTATCCACTCAAGGTGCGTCGGCCGAGGCCAACGATTTCTAATAATAATAAATTGTATTTATAAGCACACTTTTCATTTGAGTAGACAAAACTCAAAGTGCGTAGAGTAAAATGGTTTAAATAGAACAAAAATAAAAGCAGCGACGTTTACGCCGGCATGGCAACAAGTGGGGGTTTTAAAAATCGAGTGAAAGGCTATTCTAAAAAGATGCGTTTTTTATATTGTATATATTGTTAATTATATTGTCTAAGCTCGTTGTGGTGTGCTATTTTTTTTAAATATCATCATTGATTTTATTTGTCTTCATGGAAATAAATATTCATATTGATAGGTCTGCGTCTTAAAATAATAATTATTATTATTATAAAACATACAATGACCGCCGTCATGGTGAACAGATACAATAAAGACACGGCTTTGATGAATCTCAAGACGTGTTTTAAAAACACTCAATCTATACAGAGGTCATCGATTTACACACAGGAGACATTGTCTAGCAAACCAGTGATCAACAGCCTGATAGGACGGACGAACCTCGGGCCCGGGACTGTGGACCATGGAGTGGCTCATGTAGAGCACTGAGCCCAGGGTCCGGATGTCGTCCCCCTCCCACAGGCGGATCGCCTCCGTCAGGATCTGCAGCTCCAGCTCCTTGCGCTTTCTCACCTCCTGGCACTGAGCCTGAGACGGAGAGGAGAGTTTAAGGACACGGGGAGTCAGAGTACAGTGGAGACAGTGTGAGGACACGGGGAGTCAGAGTACAGTGGAGACAGTGTGAGGACACGGGGGGTCAGAGTACAGTGGAGACCGTGTGAGGACACGGGGGGTCAGAGTACAGTGGAGACCGTGTGAGGACACGGGGGGTCAGAGTACAGTGGAGACAGTGTGAGGACACGGGGAGTCAGAGTACAGTGGAGACAGTGTGAGGACACGGGGGGTCAGAGTACAGTGGAGACAGTGTGAGGACACGGGGGGTCAGAGTACAGTGGAGACCGTGTGAGGACACGGGGGGTCAGAGTACAGTGGGGACAGTGTGAGGACACGGGGAGTCAGAGTACAGTGGAGACAGTGTGAGGACACGGGGGGTCAGAGTACAGTGGAGACAGTGTGAGGACACGGGGAGTCAGAGTACAGTGGGGACAGTGTGAGGACACGGGGAGTCAGAGTACAGTGGAGACAGTGTGAGGACACGGGGAGTCAGAGTACAGTGGAGACCGTGTGAGGACACGTCAGGGAAGTCAGAGTATATTGCGAAGACCGTTGTGTGTGCGACGACAATGACACAAGAAACCCAAAAGGGTGGTTTAACTTACAGAGAGGTTCTTAAATGTTGCCATGCACTTCTGGATGTCTGGTCTGTCAGGGTGGATTTCCTAAAAAAAAAGAAAGTAATTACAAAATAAAAATAAAGTTATTTATATTCCACACACACACACACACACACACACACACACACACACACACACACACACACACACACACACACACACACACACACACACACACACACACACACACACACACACACACACACACACACACACACACACACACACACACCACACACACACACACACACACACACACACACACACACACACACACACACACACACACACACACACACACACCTCCATGTGCCTCTCGAGCTCCTTCAGCAGATTGGGGTATTTGTCCAGCCTCATGAAGGGTTTGCTGAGCCCCGTGGTCAGGGTGAGGATACCGGGGCTCACTGCTCCCCTGCTCTCCATGAACTCTCCTAGCGCTTCACTACACCAGCAACAGAAGAGGGGGGGAGAGAGAGAGAGAGAGACAGAGAGACATCAGCTTTATAACAATGACATCAATCAGCTCGTTTAAAAATAATATCCCATGGCACCTGCCAACTCATTCATCGTCAGTGTTTTAAGGGATGAGTGAGCCGGTGTAAACAGGTGTGTGTGTGTGTGTGTGTTTTAGTGCTCAAAGGCAGATCACCTGTGCTGCGTGAGTACGTTGACCGCCGAGGGGTGGTTGGAACAGTAACCCAGGTACAGGGCCTTCATCTGGGGCATGAGGTTAAGGAAGAAGCCGCCGACCCTCTGCTGGCTTTCTGGCAACCTGTCAACAAAAACATAAAACTAAACTCAAAACGAACATGCACTTTAAAGAATGGAGAATGTGCAGGAAATAACAAATATTACAAATAGTGTTTTTCAGAAGCACAGAACATTAATTAGGGGGGAATTAGGTGATGATTGTGTAAATAGCTCTTTCTCCTCTATGATGATATGTGACTCGTCTGGACACACCTCCAACCAGCCAGAGACTTGATGAGAATTGGCCACTGATAGCAGTGGAGAGCGCGCTTGACAAACAGTGGATTGCTACTTCTACTAAGAATCGACAAACAGTGGAACCAATCTAAATATAAAATGATCGATCACATTTTGCACTCTGGTTAGATGCCAAATGATTTTCGCTGTACTGTACTTGTGCTGTGCAATGACAATACATTTGAATCTAATCTAATCTAATAATTCGATATAAATAAATCTGATTTTACCGTTTTAGAAACAATGCTTTTCGACTTTTTCGGGCAATCGTATCTTCAACTGTTATGCCGGTGTACCAATGCAAATCGGTGAATCTTACCATCCCTAGTATTAACCCTTTAAAACTCTGGCCTGCAGTACCAGAGTTAGCCCCTAGATGTCCCTATGGTCACTGTGGAACAGTGAGACACGCTGCAGTGGCGTTTTGTGTGCTGGGTGGGACTTACTTGGTGCACTCCTCCAGCGATTGGACGAGCATTTGCTGGAAAGTGCTGATCTCTTCCAGGTTCCCCAAAATCAGAGCCACATCTAAACCGCTCAGTCTGCAGGAAAAATAAAGGAAAAGGAGCGTTTCAGTGATTTTTGTTCAGTCCTATTTCTTGAAAAACAGTTTTCTGTATGATTGTTTTCAAATGTGTCGACATGTGTAGATTTGGCAAAACGCTACACAAAACAAATGTACCGTTCTCATTATTATGATTAATATGCCATCAGATGTAAAAGCCCAAAAACATGCTGAATGTATTTACTACCACATAAATCGTCTGCAAAGTGTTCAAGATTCAAGATTTTTTAAGTACAATGCTTACTCCCCATTCACTCCCATGGTATGAATGTTCTAAAAACACTATACTATACAAATGACTGACGGGATTGTGGGGATTTTCACTTTCCTTATCCGCTGTCCCACGATAAGGAAACCAAAACCTTTGCATTGTATTTTTAGAATTTGAATTACAAATGTTTGCATGCATGGGTGCTTTTGACTAAAACAAAATGTTTATATTTATGTCTGTCAAGGTGCGAGGTAAATACAGTAGAATAAACTACCCAAAAATTCCCAGTTTATTCCTGTTCATTCCCATTTATTCCCGTTAATTCCCATGGAAAGTTTCAAACTTGCAACCCCACCTCAGTTTAGTTTAGTCAATTTCAATTTCACTTTTCACTTTTCACATGTCACTTTTTCAGTATTCATCTGAGTTATTTATTAGTATTTTATTACTGCCAATTTGCACTATACGTATTGTTGTGTATTGTATATACCTACGTATTACTGTAATAATACTGTAAATTGTGCAATTCATCTATCAATACATTTAGATTTCATTTAGAGTTAATTTAGTTATATTTTGTTTATACTAGTTTTGTTTAGTTAGTTTGTCGTTATTTAGTTTTTAGTTTTTAGGTATTAGTATACTTTTGTGTGCATTTATTCTCCCTGTTTCAACTGTTGCACCTTAATTTCCCTCGGGATTAATAAAGTTATCTTGAACAACCCTTCACTACAACTTAACCTTATTTGGTAGTGAGCCACACTGCGTCTTACTTGTCTGTGCACTGTAGTGAGCGCAGGTAGCTGGTCAGCAGGCTCTGGAGATCCTTCGAATACTCCGTTTCTGTTTCTAGAATGTTCTGCAAAACCTGCACAAAATCAGGGGGGAAAAACGGGGGGGGGGATACAATGTTGTTATTTCAGTGCAATCCAAATGTGTGCGGAGTTATGTGAGCATGTGATTTTAATTGGAAGTATTGTACCAAACCATCTGTTCAGACGGAGTATACCCACTCAGTTAAAGTTCAAACTGAAATTCACACGAAAACTCCTCTAGACGCTGCGCTATATTTGCATTTCAATAGTGGATAAAGGAAACGGGACTGCAGTTACGATTCGAGGAAGAATCAAACTAGATATAATGCCATTCTGAAAGCTTTGCCCACGATGAAACCCCCCAATCACTTTTGCTTTCAATGACCATCGGCGACAACACAATTGTCAGCCCCATCTCAAGAGAAATAAAATAGTCGTAAATCAATAAGTATAAATCACAAACAGCGAGCACAGATGTTTTGAGCATTGCCAAATGGAAGGGGGGGGGGGGGGGAAGAGAGAGAGAGAGAGAGAGAGAGAGAGAGAGAGAGAGAGAGAGGAGAGAGAGAGAGAGAGAGAGAGAGAGAGAGAGAAGAGAGAGAGAGAGAGAGAGAGAGAGAGAGAGAGAGAGAGCGCAGAAGAGGTCATGCATGTTCAGGGTATTTTAAACAGAACAGGGGGGGGGGGGGACCATGTAGGGCCTCATTCTGTTCCTCTTAAGCCATAACTCACAGGCCATCTCCCCATCTCCCCCTCGAACCTGCAGCGTAAACATACAAAGCCCCGCACTAAAGCACACAAACACTCCCTCTCCCGTTGAAAACTAGGTCACGGCTTTCCGGGGTGCGCCCGTCCGCCGGGAAATGATACTCATACTTTCAGATAATAGTCTGTGCACAATATACTCTCACCGCGACAGAGCGGGACCCAGGAGGCAGAGAGATAGAGAGTCATAAAGCGAGAGATGGGGACGGGCAGTGTAAACGTCCAGCCAGTGTGAGAAACAGCGGAGTGCCTACCAGGTTGTAATACGTCTTGCTGATAGCCGTCGTGTCAAAGCCTTTCGGGGGGCTCTTTAGGGTCCCAGACTTGGGGGAAACTTGTTTGTCTGCGATGAGAACAAAAGACAAATAAGACACAAGCTCTATCTATCTATATATATATATATATATATATATATATATATATATATATATATATATATATATATACTCGTATATATACTGTATATATATACACACTCGTATATATACTGTATATATATACACAGGTACATACAAATGACAGAAGCTACATATTTGATCTCCCAGTATTGACACTATGTCAGTTCAAACTGACATTTAAACTAAATACATCATCTCATTTAGCTTTACTTTCATTAGGCGACATCCTGAAAAAGCATGCCATTATTTTCAGCATGCATCGCATCAATCCACTTGATGGGAGGACAATTATTTGAATAAAGATTTTTATAAAAAAAATTTAATTACATGATCAAATACATTTATTATACTATTTCAAATCCTATGCGTCATCGCTCCATGCGAAAGGGGGGGGGGGGGGAAGGGGGGCTACGCACCACATCCTTTGACCTCGCGCACGTAGTTGCTAGGGAACCAGCCCGTCCTGCCGTTCAGCATCCCCTCCCACCAGCCCCCGTCCTCCTGGCGCGTCACGCCGATGATGTCGCCCTTGTTGAAGGAGAGCTCATCTTCGTTGGTCTGCTCGAAGGTGAAGCGCGCCTTCACCAGCAGCTGCTGCCCGCTGTTCTCCGACATGTCCTGGGAAAAAAAAAAAAAAAAGAATAATAATGTAAGATCATGGAAAACAAAATATAAATATATATGTAGTGAACCATCAATATACCTCAAATTAGTTCTAAGGCAATAGTCCCTCAGGCTACCTCACTCTCTTGAAGACCAGGAAAACACTGTGCACAATCTCTTTGAGAGTGTATATGTATATATATATATATCACTGTTGTTGATTTATTTTGTTTTGTATTTTATCATGACCGTTTTATTATTGTTATATAGGTTTAGATGTGGTTTTCTGTATGTATATCGATCGATCGATCGATAGATAGATATAGAGTATTTTACTATTATCATTTTATTTCTACATGTTGTTGCCATCTGGACCAGGGGATGGGTGGGGGGAGGGAGAGTGTGTTCAATAAAGAAAGAAAATAATAAAAATAATATTTATTTAAATAATAAATAAATAACCCTGTGACTTTTTTGTCATACCTACAAATTCAATAAAAATGTTTAAAAATATATATATATATATATATATATATATATATGTAACGGAGAACAGATGGGGCACACTGAGGGAGAAGTTGGGAGCAAGCGTGGAAGGAAGAGGGATAGGCAAGTGGGACGACATAGGGGACATCGGGTTGACCTCCTTGGTTCTTCCTCCTTGGTTCTTGACAACCCTTGACAAGGGTTGTCAAGAACCAAGGAGCCCCGTCAAGGATTGAAAAACATTTTTGGGGGCTGGGTTGGCTCATGAAAGCTGACCAAGCTTACTAAACGTTAAACTGTTATTAAACGATTTTAAAAACAGACATAAGTCATATTCAGATTCTACCATAAAACTAGTAAAACAAGTCCCCATGGGAAAATAAAGTGTGTTCAAGTGGAATCCTGTTGAGAGACATGCTCAGACGCCACTGCAACGGAAAAAAAGGGAAGAACCGCTACCCGGAACACGACAGGCGTTTTGGATGCATTATAAATGAATACTAAACGCCTGCGGTGTTCCCGGTAATGGTTTATATACTCCAATAAAAAAATAAAAAAATAAAAAAATAAAAAAATAAAAAAGAGAATGATTCATGCATAAAACGGACCCTTATGACCCAGTTGAAAATGATAAAAGGCAAGAATCTAATCCTGTCGATACAGCGCCAAATGTAATGTCGATGGGTGATGCGATACTGCCTTCCTGTAGATACAGTACATGGTGTGGATGTGTGCTGAGGTGACAGACTGGGACCCTACTGGGACCATGCTGGGACCATGGAGGGACCATGCATGGGATCATACTGGGACCATGCTGGGATCATAGGGTTCCTACCAGACTCCTGAACTGGTTCTGCAGCAGCTTGGAGGAACGGCCCAGCGAGGTCTGCGATGACAGAGACTCAAACGACTTGATCCGTTGGGCCGAGGAGTGGCGCGCACACACCGAGTCACTGCCCACGCCGATGTCTGGACCCGGACAGAATGAGAGAAACACAATAAATATAGAAATATTACACTGTGCGTCTGCCCGGCACCACTACAACAAACGCAACACCTACACCCGAGTGTTGTTGACTCTACTACGGTGTTCTAGACACACACACACACACACACACACACACACACACACACACACACACACACACACACACACACACACACACACACACACACACACACACACACACACACACACACACACACACACACACACACACCACACACACACACACACACACACACACACACACACACACACACACACACACACACACACACACACACACACACACACTTGGAGTTTAAATGAGAAAATACAGGCTTTTAAATTAGCAAAGCGTACTGCACCATCATTACCGTAATTCATTCTTATTTAAATATAACTAAACAACGGGCCATCTGTTTCCAAAACAAAGATTATCTACGTTGTGACTTCACGCCTGTGAAGTGCGCCGCTGCCTCAGAGAAGTTCACACACGATTTTCACACACACACACACACACACACACACACACACACACACACACACACACACACACATACATACATACATACATACACACTGCTGCATATATTTTTAACTCACCCGCAGTTACTTTGTTGAGAGTAACCAGACTGCTCAGGACCTTTGAGAAGTTTAGTCCCAACAGCAAATCACTGGTCTCAAATGGCTGAGAGACAGAGAGAGGGAGAGAGTCAGATAGACAAAGAGAAACAGAAGGAGAATATCAGCATTTTTGACCAAAAACCATCAGCAGCCAGGCCCGGTTCACACTGCATGCCTTCTAGAGTAATGGTTACTAATTCCACTTTGTACCGGCCCTGTGGCTGTGTCATTGCAGGCCACTCTGCCAAATCAATTACCACTGTTATCTCGATGGAGGCAGTGTGATGAAAACACACCGATAGTTCAACACAGACAACACAGCTTGGTTGATGCGGCCAAACTGTAAAACACATTGAATGTACCAAACCCCTCTTACCTGGATGGACGGATAGTAGTAGCTAGTGGACGACAGTGGAGACAGTTTGGTTTACCAACCACACAGTGTTACAAGCCATGTGCTGCATTGACTCCCACTTAGCTAGTCAATGCAGATGTGTGACTGGGTCTCTGGCTGGTGATTACAACTGTAGTGGTGATGTGCTGTCAGCTTGAGTGATTGGCTCTCCTCAGGCCAGTCCCAACGACCCACCCAGCCTTGCATCTTCCGCTCTGATTACAAAACCCAGCCCGGGGACAATATAAGAGTGTGTGCCATATCCCTCCCTCCTTCAAGTTAGGCCATCCTCGCTTGGCGAGCGTTCATGCGTTCTTCCTCTCCAAGATTCTGGATAAGGATCTAGATCTAGATCTCTCTCTCTCGCTCTCTCTCTCTCTCTCCCCCCGCCTTCTATCACAGTGTGTTGTTCCTGTGTTATGTATCAACACAGCAGGACACAGAAACACGTTAGATGGCGGTCTGATTAAACTCCGTTTCACTGCCTCTCTTGCTGCAGGCTGACACGACGACGCCACCGACAACGACAACAACAAAAGCAACACGGCAGCTCGCACTGGATGATGGCAGGCTAACAAGGTGTCACGCTGATGGACGACAGCGGTCAGTCACCTAGGACTTAATGGGTGGTCTGATTTTCACAGACTGAGGCGGAGGCCATTACGCCGAAGGTCATCCAGTCCACACCGGTGCAGGGCACACGGCAGTTAAAGAGAGGGCTACTGCATCTTCCTGCTGTGGGGACAATGGTCACGGTTCTTTTGTCGTCGGTGGATTAGAGTGAAGGGCTGAGCAATATTTAATCAAAATAATCATTCGTCGTCTTTGAATGGTATTATCCTGTGACGAAATGAAGATATCGACTTATTGTGGCGGACAGGTTTATAGTATAGTATAGTAGAATATATGTCCTTAAAAAAAAACATCAAACGTAAGGTTTGAACAGTGAGAAGGAAAAGTAGTTTTAGAAACATATTTTGAATTCATACGAACACCATGACATTTATTATTCAATATAGTGTCAGACTGCCCATAATTATTCTGATAATAAATGTTTCCATATCGTCCCCGGGCGTGTGAATGTGCTAGTCTGTATTCTTGATCAAGCGCTCCCGCTGTGAATAAAAGCATCAGGGTTACCGTGGAAACGGGTGAAACAACACGCCGTATATACATATGCAATGTATATACAGTATGTCAGCCAAACCATCACTGATGATCACGGCTGTTAGTGTCCATCCCTCCTGTATCATGTTTGCTAACGTCCCTGAAATCGGACACATACTGAAAACGCAATTTCCACACCAAAAAATGCGACGTCCATATTAGCATTTTTGAAATGCTGTTCATCCACACTGAAACCGTTTTCCATTTGCCGAGGCATACCGAGATATTTTCAGAAACCGTTTTTCAAGAGTGGAAAACCTCCGATTAAATGTGTACAGAAAGTATGGATGGAGACTAAAAAAAAGGATGCTAGGGTGGGATGTGGGCCTGAGTGGCCCCAGACTTTCACAGAGGCACTGGATCTCAGACAGCTCTCAGTAGAGCACCGGCTATGGTTACCGTTGGAAACTGACCTTACCCTGTGGGCCAATGTGATCAAAGGGTCAAGGGGTCAACACAAAACAGCCGTCTCAAATAATAAATATAATTATTATTCAAATTTGTCAGTGTGCAGCACAAGTACAGTACAGCGAAAGGAATCTCTCTGCATTAAACCCATCCTAGTATTAGGAGCAGCGGGCAGCTATTTATACAGCGCCCAGGGAGCAGCGTAGGGGCTGCCTTGCTCAAGGGCACTTGGGCAGTAACCTGGTGTTTCAGAGACTTGAACCGGCTCCCAAGCCTTTACCCACTGCCCCCCTGATCCAAGATGGAGGAGGTATCCAAACTGGGATTTTTTAAATCTAATTATGATTAGATTAACAACCACTCCATTGGACATATTAAAATAACCATGTCAGCAGTGTGAAAAGATTTTTTCTTTTTTACCATCCCTCTCCAAAACACACTCGCAGCTCATAATCTGAGGCTTTGCGCTACATGGGCGGAGAGCCAGAGGCTTGGGTCCCAGGAGAAGGTCCATCTTTACCATGATGCTGCGCCATGTCCACTAGAAACTACTTGAATCCCTCCCCTTACCAGTGTGACTTTCCACACACACACACACACACACACACACACACACACACACACACACACACACACACACACACACACACACACACACACACACACACACCACACACACACACACACACACACACACACACACACACACTATTTTGGGCGATTTTAGTGTCGTTCTGTATATAAGAGATGTACAGCAAGACTAGGAGGTTTAATTTGTTAAAACGACCGGTGAGGTAGAGGAAGTAAACAAGACCTACTAATCACTACGCAGGCAGGTGTGGAGATCCGGCCCAGAATCACACCAAACCTAACACCTAAACAATAAATGAACCATTCAAACTTCATACCATATCCCTAAACCATCCATAATCCAATCATACCAAAAGATAACTGTGTGCCAACAACAAGCAGTATATAATAACAGTGCACACGTTTCTGTTCAACAGAAATATGACAATAAGTCATTATTCCGTTGCCTTGACACTACATCCTGTCCCTGCTCTCCTCCCCGGCTGCAGGCTGAGTAGAGGGAGTCAATGTTGAGGAACACTGAGCCGTGCTGTGACATTGGCTAGGTTCAATAGCCCCTCTGTGGCAGGGCAGACACAGCTTCAAACTGTGTGTGGTGTGTGTGTGTGTGTGTGTGTGTGTGTGTGTGTGTGTGTGTGTGTGTGTGTGTGTGTGTGTGTGTGTGTGTGTGTGTGTGTGTGTGTGTGTGTGTGTGTACACGAGTCGTGTATCAAGTGTGCAAGCTCCTGGCCGTGAGGACAAAGCAATACAATAAGTAGTGTGCAGTAAAACGCTATGTGCCATTAGTGTATAGGATGTGTGCACATTGGACATGCTGCGATGATATTGGAATACACACACAAGAATGTTTTTGTGTTGGGTAGACGCAATAACGGATCGTACACTGGAGGAGGATTTGCAACTTCATCGCATGGAACAACCGAGGCTCTTTCTTGGCCGGGCGACGGGTGATTGTTCTCGGCTAGCGACTCCCCACTCCTCCCCGCTGCTGTCAAGACCCGTCCGTCCACCGAGCGCCCCCCCCCCCCCATTGTTCCTCTTTGTGTGGCTTTGTGTTCGCCAAAAAAACACATATTTGAAAAAAAAGCAACGATGTGCGACATGTGTATGCCGATGAAGAGGCTCTCTTACCTCGACGCGGAACGCCGTGCAGCCCTTGAGGAACTCCTTCACGTTGCTCAGGCACTCGCTGTCGTTCCTCGGCTCCTGGTAGATCTGGGGAAAAAAGCAAACGCGAAATAAAAAATATCCGACTGTGAACCAATTGGCTATTTTTTTACTAGTGTTTAAAAACGCACGAATCTATCTAGGGATTTTGATTCGGTCGTTGTTTTATTTTCGAATTAAAAATGTATGTTACAATCCCCCCTGAAAGCAGTAGCTTTCACAGAGTCGGCTGCAGCAACACACAACACTACGGAAGCCGAGCGGGAGGGCGACAGACCGGGCTAACCCAGCACACAGGGGACACTGATTGTGCATTTAGCTCAGATTGGTCTGTTTAAACTAGTGGTTGTAGTAGCAGTTACCCCAACAGAATAAAAAATAAGAAACAAACACTAACATATCTCTTCGTCCTTCCTCCACGACAGAAAGGAAGACTTGTAAGCAGGTGTCGTTATTATGGACACTCACTAGTTGATGGTCATATATTCAGATGGAAGCAGCCCATCTCATTTAGTCAAAACATAAGTGTGTATGGAGACGACTGCCTTGCACTGTAATCACAACTAGCTACCTTTACCTATAGTTTACATTTACATTTATTGATAAGATACCTGTACATGTGTACATTTTTACTGTACCTGCCGTATATATATTTTTTTTATATATTTGAATTTTCAACTGTTGATATATATTTATCCTGTTTTTCATAATTGCATACCCCTGATATCACTACCTGTTAAATACTTGTATACTTACCTATATATATATATATATATATATATATATATCTATATATATATAGATATATATAGGTAAGTATACAAGTATTTAACAGGTAGTGATATCAGGGGTATGTATGTCAATGGGTATGTAGATATATATATATATATATATATATATATATATATATATAGATAGATAGATATTGATATACCTATTATTATGCACATATCTCACACATACTCTATAAGTAACCTTATAACAGTTGTTATACCTAGTAGACTGTATTTTAGCAACTGTAAACTGTAAATGATTTATTACCATGCACTTTACGGTAACAGTTGCACTCTGGTTAGATGCCAAATTATTTTCGCTGTACTGTACTACTACTGTAATCGAATCCAACTATCATGGATGAGGTAGCCACTAAAAGAGTGGACATATAGAACATGACTGCGCTGATTGTCTGTCTGACTGACTGACTGACTGGTGAACGGGGACAGCAAGTAAGCAATTGTTTCCAATAATCAATAATGTCCTCTGTTTCCCATACACATCGGCTCCTCGGGAGGCGTGTCCTGGTCGGTACTGACCACCAATGCTCTACTGTGTCTTTAAACACGGGGAGAGGGACCCTCTCTTCTGGGCTCCCTTTGCACTCAATGGCGGCCCGCTGATCATCAGGATGGGATCGGGAAAGAGACACAGACCTCCATGTCCCGATGGTCCGGATGATCAGTGGGGAGCTGCTGTGTGCGTTTTACATCACGCCCAACATGTCACATCATGTACGACCACATGAGAATGAATGAGGCCTATAGCGACGGAGGCGTCTAACCATAAAAGCCTATATAGCCCATATAGGATGGCGTATACGCTTAGATGTGGCCATAACAGGCCTATAGATGGGCCTATATGTAGTCCGCATTCCTCGGCTTAATGTACCGATCCGGTGCCCCAGATTTCCCTATGTGTCCTGGGGTTTTTGGTGCTCATGTTTTTTTTCATTTGTTTTGTATGATGCTGCTGCTGCTGCTGCTGCTGCTGCTGATGATGATGATGATGATGATGATGATGATGATGATGATGATGATGATGATGATGATAACATGCGATCATGGGAACAACAAGGGCCTTTCTGTCTGCACACACGCGTAGAGATGCAGTAGACATGTGTGCCGCTGCTTTTAGAGAGACAATAACCCCCCCACAAAAGAGTCTCTTCATGGACCACTGGGCAGAGAGAGAGAG
>CM051015.1:16598114-16603114 GCA_027704905.1 Muraenolepis orangiensis | reverse complement strand
CCCCCCCCCCCCATGCCCCAGGCAACTGGTTCTGCCTCCAGCCCTCCACACACTTGGACCCCATACATGCCCTGCTACAAAGAGGAGAATTTGTAGGCACACAAGGAATTCATAGGCACATAAAAAGGGGTGTTTGAATATAATTGCGTTGAGGAGGAAAGTGGAGAGACACACCACACCCGCCAGAGAGAGATGGAGAGTTTGTATTTTGTTCACTGCATGTTATTCCTATGTCAAATAGTGTCTACGCTCATTCTGTCTCCAAATTCTGGTAAATAGTTTGAGTTTTATTAACTTACCCCTGGCAAAGTATCACAGGTTTCTGCTGTGTGTGTGTGTGGTGTGTGTGTGTGTGTGTGTGTGTGTGTGTGTGTGTGTGTGTGTGTGTGGTCATTTATAGTTGACTTTGTTTTGACGTTTTTTATACACTTTTCCTTCATTTGTTTTAACTGCTTGCAATGTCAACGTTTATTTTCTATGCCAATAAAGGTTTTTTGAAATTGAAATAGAGAAGTGAGAAAGCAAGTGAGTCTCATAGAGACTGAGAGAGAGAGAGAGAGAGAGAGAGAGAGAGAGAGAGAGAGAGAGAGAGAGAGAGAGAGAGAGAGAGAGAGAGAGAGAGAGAGAGAGAGAGAGAGAGAGAGAGAGAGAGAGAGAGAGCATCTGGTTCACCTGCTGGGGGGGGGGGGGATTAGGCCAACAAGAAAAGAGCCAACTGCTGCCTACAAACATCTGAACTACCACACACACACACACACACACACACACACACACACACACACACACACACACACACACACACACACACACACACACACACACACACACACACACACACACACAGACACACTGTGTGTGTGTGTGTGTGTGTGTGTGTGTGTGTGTGTGTGTGTGTGTGTGTGTGTTAGGATGGATGTCCTAGCCTCCTATTGATTGATGATGTGTGTTGATGCTGCGTCCGCTGGGTTCAAGGAGATAGGCCCACTCTGTCTTGTAAAAGAAGTGTTGCGACCTCAACGCGACTACGTCATTAAATAAAGGTTAAATAAAATCAAAAATTGAAATGGAATAACTACATTATGCAGTGAAGCTTGAGAATATGGCCTCGCTATTTTGAGCCTGGGCACTTAAGTAAATGGAAATTTAGTCTAGACACCAATATCATAATATCGTCAAAGTATTCATTTTACGGGGGAAAATTTGAAAAGAAAGTACATAAATGAATGCATGTAACATAACAGCATGCCCCTGCTCACTACCTGTTGATACTTGTATTCTTACCTGTGTATATATATATATACCTATACTTATACTTCTGCACATATCTCATACCTACTCTATCAGTTATTTTATATCTGTTTTTATACCTAGTAGACTGTCGTTACATCTTATTTAACCACTGTACATTGTATATTACCATGCACTTTAATGTAACAGTTGCACTCTGGTTAGATGCCAAATTGTTTTCGCTGTACTGTACTTGTGCTGCGCAATATGACAACACATTTGAGACTAATCGAATCTAATCTAATCTAATCTAATGTAGGCATTTCGTCGTAATCCGCTGTCCTAACCAAATGAGATACCGAACCTCAATCATGTGGTTTCAACCTTAGTCTATATATAGACTTCGTGTTATAACACATACACTCTATCCCCACGTAGGGCAACCCACCAACCAGCCGCCCGCCCCCTCATCCCCGCCACTGTCTGTCACCCATTCGATTCCGCCGTGGTCACGTGGGCCAGAGAGGCTGAGAGGCTGCTTGCAGTGTTTCGTCCTGTCAACCCTGCGTGACCCACAAGCTCTGCACAGACCGAGCGAGCGCATTAGGAAAACAATAGACCCCACACACACACACACACACACACACACACACACACACACACACACACACACACACACACACACACACACACACACACACACACACACACACACACACACACGCACACGCGCGCACACACAACCACACACACACACGCACACACACACGCGCGCACACACACACGCACACACACACACACACACGCACACACCACATGCGGTAGATGGCCGTTCTTTAGACTCAATTGAGAATTGATAGAAATATAACAATAACAACAACCACCACAACAACAACAACACATCAGTCAATGTGGACTGTATGTGTGTTCATAAACAACAGCAACAAAAACCACACTTACTTACAGAATGTTAGAACTAAATGATATTGGGCCAATGATAACAGCAACAGACTAGTCATTAATACATGGGGGGAACCCTACACTACCTATATGTGTGTTACTAAAATGCATAATACACTATTATGAATAAATAATAGTGGGCTAATAATAATAATAACCATATTAATAGCAAGCATAGCAGTCAGTAATAAATGGGGAACCCCCCCCCCCACACACACACACACGATGTTAAGCTCGAGTTATTCATGACTCATTTGGTAGATAGGCTTGTTGTTTATTTATAGCCTCGCTATTTGCGTACGGATGTCCAATTTCCGTTGCCTTTTCTTTTTTTTTGTGCCCGAGCGTTTGGAGGTGGGTTCGTTTCCAAACGATTATCATCATCATCATCATCATCATCATCATCATCATCATCATCTTCATCATCGCCCGTCCAAGTCGTGTCCTCGTGTCTCGGGTGCTCATGAATTCCCTGATCGGTGACGTGATCGGTGATCGCTGATCGGTACCGCCTGCACACACAAGTCGTCCTCCGCTTGCGTGCGTGCAAGCGAGCTCTCCAAGGCAACTCCGGGAGGGAGGGAGGGGAGGGGAGGGGAGGGGAGGAGGGGAGGGGAGGGGAGGGGAGGAAGGGAGGCTGCAGGGTCGCTCGATCGCTCGTCGGAGCGAAGGAGGAGGAAGGAGATCGGCGGAGGAGGAGGAGGGAGGGAGTCCGTATAGCGGCATGGACACCTCAATGGACCACTGACCACTGGACAGAAACATGCCGACGGTCCTCAGCCGCCAAAGGGAACTTTCCATCGTCCGTTTTCCGCCTCGATGCGCATCTTCTTCTCAGGTGAGAGGTTCACGCGCTGTACGACGTGGCGTACTTCGGTAAAAAAAGGACAACTTGTGTCACTTGTGTACCGGTCTGATGGATGGGTCAGTGCGGGTCGTTTTCGCTCCGTCATTTCTTCAGTCGTTTTCATTGTGCTACATGTACACATTGAGTGTATAACAAAAAGAGGCAGTCAACCAGAATCATCACGAATGAAAACAATTGAATTGACCCATGGTTTATTGAGCAGTGTGTGAGTTCTACTCCATGACAGTGAAGTGGCATTAAGTACTGACTACACGGGGCTTGTTGACACATCGCCCTCAATTAAACTGAATTGTGGTCGGACGGAATTAAGCGATCGAAGCGCCGATTATCGTGTGCGCTGTGTTGATTGGTTATTGTGAAGAATGCAACAGGTGGTAATACATAGTTGTTCAGTTTGGCGTTCAGGCTTCTCGTTGCAGGTGTTATGATGGGCTGTGGTTTTCCTAAGCCACAGGGGAGCGTGCATCCACCGAGGGTATTGCACCATATTTGAAGCCAGTATGCATGGAAGTGTGATGCTCAAATAGATAACGATAGGCCTGCGCTGTACAACTAGGGTGGCATGCCGTATAGTGTGTCGCTATCGGTGTGTGTGTGGCCACGGGGATAACGAACCCGGGTGTAAAATGCTTTCGTAATGTATTCGTGTTTTCAGTTGATGCTACAGGGTGTCTTGTTTTCTTCACAAACTCTCACACGATCGCGGCTGATGTTGGCCGCAGCCCTCAGATTCCATTTGACTCAGACGTAAGCATCACGGACGGTGAATCACGCACGTCATACGTAACACACGCACACACACACACACACACACACACACACACACACACACACACACACACACACACACACACACACACACACACACACACACACACACACACACACACACACACACACACACACACACACACACACACACACAGTTATATACACACACACACACACACACACACATAGTTATATACACAGAGACACACATACACACACACAAACACACACATGTATGTACACAGACACACACTCATGCACATTACAGACACATATGTACATGCACGCACGCACACACACACACACACAGACACGGATGCACACATACACACTCACAGCTATACGAAACACACACATGTGTGTATGGTGCGATAATATCATAGTCACACGTGCAGTGACGACACACAGAAGAGTAATAAGACGTTGTTGAAGTGCAGCACACACACGCACGCACACACACACACACACACACACACACACACACACGGCTGGTGGGATCAACACATTGTGGTGGATGGCCTACAGGTGACGGATGTGAGATAGAGAGACCTCGAACCACGCCGGTCGCCGGGGTCACATGACCGCCTTGAGGCGGTCATGTGACCCCGGCGATGGAAGTGGAAAGAAACATTCATTGGATGGATGGAAATGCTCATCTTATGAAATACATAATCAAGAGTCAAACGCTATTGGGCCTACGACGGGTGATTAGCTTAGAATAATAAAGGTCATCAAAATCGGGATTGAGGAAAGAAAACTCTCTTTGAGATTGAGGCATAAAAGTGTGAAGGAAGTGAAAAGATTCTGGTGGTGTGTGTGTGTGTGTGTGTGTGTGTGTGTGTGTGTGTGTGTGGTGTGCGTGTGTGTGTTGTGCGTGCTTGTGTGTGTGTGTGTGTGTGTGTGTGTGTGTGTGTGTGTATGGGTGTTGAAACTGAAAGTTTCAACGGCCAAGAGCTAGCATCCTTCTGTTCATTTTTTTCCCTTTAGATCTGAGTCATCAGGCAACATTCAGCTCCTCTGAACTGTGTATTGCATGTGTGTGTGTGTGTGTGTGTGTGTGTGTGTGTGTGTGTGTGTGTGTATGTGTGTACAACCCTTGTCCAAAAATTAAGAGATGTGACTCACTGCATCAGTCAATGGTGAAGGATCCGTCATGTTAAGGATACATAACATG
>CM051015.1:16478114-16590614 GCA_027704905.1 Muraenolepis orangiensis | reverse complement strand
TTCACGCTAACATCTCATCAGCAATAAAGCGTAGCTCCTCTCAGACGGTCGGGTCGGTTAGCGTGCTGGAAATCAGTCCCGGGTCTGTCTTGAGGAGGAGCAGGGAATAGGGTTAGAGTACACACGAATCGCAACAGCTCCTTTAGCAAAGGAAGCGATCACGGAGCAGCAGCAGGAGGAGGAGGAGGAGGAGGAGGAGGAGGAGGAGGAGGAGGAGGAGGAGGAGGAGGAGGAGGAGGAGGAGGAGGATGAACAGTCGAGGCAGAGGGGTGTGCTTCCTAGGTGTTTGCTCTGGTGGCGGAGTGCGGCGGGGAAGCCGTCTCCCTCCTTTTATGAATGGCCGGCCCTGTGTGACATAGCGGGCTCCCCTCCCCTCCCCTTCCCCCCGCCCCCCACCCCCCCCTCTCTCTCCTCTCCATCGCCATAACGGGGACCCTATAGTGGAGTGGGGGGAGGGGGCTCTCTCGCCATGTGTTTTTCATCTACGTGGAGTTTGAGTGTCTTCGCAGAAATAGGAGGGGACTCGGGTGCGGGCCGGGGGTTGGGGTGGGGATGGGAGGAGGGGGTGGAGGGAGGGAGGGAGGGAGGGAGGAGGGAGGGAGGGAGGAGGAGGGAGGGAGGGAGGGAGGGAGGGAGGGTGGGTGGGTGGGAGGGAGGGCAGTGTTACAGCTCTGGAAGCGGCCACTCTAGAGTTCCAGGTATAGGGAGGAGGGCGGAGGAAGAGAGAAGTAAGAGAGCGCGAGAGAAAGAGAGAGCGAGAAGTAGAGAGAGAGAGAGAGAGAGAGAGAGAAGTAGAGAGAGAGAGAGCGAGAGCGAGAAGTAGAGAGAGAGAGAGAGAGAGAGCGAGAAGGAGCAAGGGGAGGAGAGACGGTACAAGAGATGCAGTGTCTTCTCTGGAAAGAGGGTGAGAGGGTCGAGGGGGGAGTCACTGTTTGACTTAAGGAGTAGAGGTTTAATTTAGCTTTGGTCAGGCGAGAGAGAGAGAGAGAGAGCGAGAGAGAGAGAGAGAGAGAGAGAGAGAGAGAGAGAGAGAGAGAGAGAGAGAGAGAGAGAGAGAGAGAGAGAGAGAGAGAGAGAGAGAGAGAGAGAGAGAGAGAGAGAGAGAGAGGAAGGGAAGGGAAGAAGTCTGCTCCTCAGCTGTGAGTATTCTCTTAGTTTTCTCTTCTGTAATGTTCTGTTGTTTTCATACATACATTTTGTGCATGGTTGCTCAACCAGTTGTTAGGCAAACAGTGCACGAGCCGTATACAGTGATTGGGAGGGGTTTAGCTACTGTCAGCAAAGATATTGGCTATTATTGACGCAACAGCAGCGAGGCTGCAAAGTAGTTACGGTTAGGGTGTTAACTGGAATGTGGTTTGTTGTATTATTGGAGTGACAACAGTTTGTTTCTAAAGAGCAAAAATGTGTGTGTTGCCAGATGTTTCTGTGGAGTGCCATGAACTTCTGTGGTGAATTTCAGTTGGCTGGATTAAGTTATTAAATGTGCATGTGTCAAATAGAGGTCTAAAGTTTATGAAACTTTTGAATACTTGCAATGAGTTTGTCTTGATTCAATGCTTTACTAATTTAATACCCTTTATTATGAAGTACCACAGCCATTTGCATGTCGTTTTGGTTTATTCCAATGCTCTTGTTTACAAAAGAGAAAACACACTGCTCTCTTACACGTGTACAATATCCCTCCTTGTCCTTCCCCAGCCTCATCACCCCTCGACTGCCCAGTGGCAGCTGGATAAGTGGCTCAAAAAATCATCCAGCAGCCCCCCGGATCCCAGCCAGATCGTCCCGGCCAGCTTGCCCTCTCCGCAGGCCGACAGGGCCCCGTCCCCGGCCAGGTCCTGGGACCACACTCAGGAATACAGCCCCAGCCAAAGCCCCATCCCCAGCCCGCACTTCAACTACAGCCCAAGGATCAGCCCTCTGAGTCCTGGTTACAGCTTCTGCCCCAGTCCGTTTCCCAGCACCTGTCCCAGCCCAAGCCCCCGACACAGTCCCGATCACAGCCCGCTCCCCAGCGCTTGTCCCAGCCCACACGGAGGCCCCAGAACCAGCCGCAGCCCGAGCCGCCCTCCCAGGAGTCCCAGCCCCTGCGTTTCCCCTTCTCGCTACATTCATGTTTCCAGTCCTCGGCAGGAGACCCAGACACGACCCCGCCCGACAAGCGGCCCCCACAGGACAAAGATTAGGCCATGGATCGCACCTGTGTGTGGTTCTGAAACCAAAGGCAAGCTAAGAAACAGTCCCTGTCCAAAACCGCCGGGCCATCACCCAAGACCCAAGACTAAATCAACTCATGACCAAACCCAAAGCAAATCCAAAGTCAGGCCCACCACAGCTTTGAACTCTGACCCGAGTCCTAACCGCAAAGCAAGGTCTCACCCTCTTCCTCAGCCTGCTTCCACGCATCACCTTCCTCCAGCTCTCAAAACCAAACACGCCTCAAGGTTCGAGCACAGACCCGGGAGCAGACCCAGCCACGGTTCGCGTCCCATCCCTGTGCCCGGCCTCCAGCTCGGCTCACAACGAAGCCCCACAAGAACCAAGCACTTCCCGGCCTCTGTCTCTGGCCGAGAGGCCAACAGCCGCACTGATCACAGCTCACGGTCTGTGTCTACCTCCAAAGCTTCTGCCAATTCTAGTGCAGCGGCCGCTTCTCGAGGGAGCTCTCGGGCCTTAATACTTACAGCCAAAGCCAGGGAGGATCCCTCTACCGTTCCCACCCACGTTTCCCACGGGTACCCCTCCCAGAAGAAGACCCAAGCCAAGGACTCCAAAGAGGTTGTCCTGACCCAGGCAGTGGACAGGAGGAAAGACAGGAGAGAAGGGGGACACAGACACGGGGAGAGACGGGAGCGAAAGGACAACAGAAGACTGGCGGAGGAGCAGCTCCTGAGGCATTCCTGGATCCAGACTTCCGAGGAGGAGGGAGAGGAGGAGGAGGAGGCAGCAGGGGACGCCAAAGAGAGGCAGCGGCGAGAGGAGGGAGAGAGAGAGGAGAAGAGACGGAGGAGAAGGTGGGAGGAGCAACAGCACAGTGGTGAATGGCAGTCTCTTCACACCCAGCAGAGAATCCACGCCACCACCGCCGCCGCTGTCGCCACCACCAACACCGCCACCACCACTCCCGAGAGCCAGCGCCTTCCTGGACAGCCACACCCACGCGGGAGGACCACTAAGAAGCACAGAAGGAGTGAACGAGGGCAAGAGACGTCGCCAGACTTCGACTCGCCGCCTTTACGCTCCTCCGCTCCCCTAATCTCGTCTTCCTCTTCGTCTTCCTCCTCCTCATCTTCATTCTCCCCTTCCTCCCCCTCCTCCTCGCCCTCGGACTCCTCCCCGGAGTGTCAGGCCAGCGTCACCCAAGTTCCGGCAGTTTCCACGTCCAACAAGAGGCCTGTGGCGAAAAGGCCAGAGTCGGGCCCGCCGGGCAGACCCAAAGACAGCAGGCCCAGAAGCTCCGTCCCCCAAGGCCCCGAGGCTGGCAGCGAGGGTGAGGGACCAGCGAGCGAGGGCAGAAAGAAACTCTACACCCTGGTCCCGTTCGGACGCAGCGAAAAAGCCACAGCACCTTCCCACCGGGGGCTAAGGAATCTCATGGTGCAGATAGACCTTTGTCTCCTCAAAAGGGTCCCTGACACGACGACTACTTCTACTACTACTACTACTACTACTACTACTACCGGTACTTCTTCAACTGCTGGTGCTGCTAATACTACGACAGCCAATCACAAACAGCCCCCTTCTTCCTGTCCATCTGCACCGGCCAAGGCCAAGGCAAGCAAGACCATGAGGCACCTACACGTCCCGGAGACGGAGAGCAGAGACAGCAAGAGGAAACGCAAGGTGGCGTATTCCTGTATTGTCTTTTGTGGTGTTGGTGTACAGCTGGTGCAGTTGTTTTGAGGAGTATACTGCATGTGCATTGAGGTTTGTTCTTAAAAATGTGTTATGTGTGTGTGTGTGTGTGTGTGTGTGTGTGTGTGTGTGTGTGTGTGTGTGTGTGTGTGTGTGTGTGGGTGTGTGTGTGTGTGTGTGTGTGTGTGTGTGTGTGTGTGTGTGTGTGGGTGTGTGTGTGTGTGTGTGTGTGTGGGTGTGTGTGGGTGGTTGGGGGTTAGTCTGAAAATGGGGTGTCACACAGAGAGAGCAAGAGGGGCACCCCGTATGTGAATGAACCCTCAGGCCAATCAGTGTCCGCCGCTCGGAAGCCCCTGCACCGACACCTGGCCACAGAGACGCTGCACAACGGGTGAGGCCCTCGTGGACAATGCTTCCTCTCTCTTTTACAACACGCGCACACTTGGGACTTCACCGTGACTGTGTACACTAGTACATACACATTACAATCACATACCGTGGCCATGGTGGTGTCTGCACAGTTGAACAGCAGGCCTTCCGTTAAAAGCACTATTCTTTCTCAATATGAATTATAATATATTTGAAGGAATGATTCTAAATTGTGTGTGTGTGTGTGTGTGTGTGTGTGTGTGTGTGTGTGTGTGTGTGTGTGTGTGTGTGTGTGTGTGTGTGTGTGTGTGTGTGTGTGTGTGTGTGTGTGTGTGTGTGTGTGTGTGTGTGTGTGTGTGTGTGTGTGTGTGTGTGTGTGTGTGTGTGTGTGTGTGTGTGTGTGTGTGTGCGTGTGTGTGCAGGTACTTGGAGGAGTACTTGGTCACAAAGAGGCAGCTGTCCCCTCTGTCACCGTTGTCCGACAGCCCTGTTCCCACCAAGGCCTCGCTCAAAGCGCAGCAGTACCCGCACACGGAGCAAGAGAGAGAGAAAGACAGAGATTTTGCTTTGAAGGTGAGGTGACACAGCGAGTCTGATGTTAGATTTGTAATTTCAATGCCCTCATGCGCAACTGGACAGTTGAGGCATAACTGGGGTGTTTTCTTGCAGCCAAAGTTGGAGGTGGAATGCGTGGGCGTTTCAGGGAAGCCCTATTCGATGTCCGAGTCCTGGGTCCCGCCCATGGCACAGCCCAGGCCCCACAAGGCCTCTGTCCCGCACCACGAAACGTGAGCATTTTGCGCCACCGTCCGCAGCACACACACACACACACACACACACACACACACACACACACACACACACACACACACTGTGTGTAACCCCCCCCCCCACGCAGCTAAACTCACTAGCGTATATACGCTAAACTGTGATCTGGTCCTGTCTTCTTCCTTTCCCCCGGCATCTCCCTCCTCTACAGCCCCCACCACGCCGAGTACTACATGCACGAGGCCAAGAGGATGAAGCATCGCGCGGACGCCATGGTACGTCCACCCCCCCCCCCCCCCCCCCCCCCCCCCCCTCGACCGGCAGCTCTACCCATTGTATGTGATTACGTTACATTACATTACATTACATTACATTACATGGCATTACATGTCCAAAGCGACTTACAATTTTGCTTTCAAGATAGGCAAGCACAATGTGTAAACACAAGGTAAACGACAGAACACAAGTTCAACAAACGTGTTTGATTTGGCGCGTTAGTGCTGTCATCGAATCCGCCAGGGAAAGATCTTTCTCTATTTTGTTTCCTTGCCCTGAATCTCTCTCTCTCTCTCTCTCTCTCTCTCTTCTCTCTCTCTCTCTCTCTCTCTCTCTCTCTCTCTCTCTCTCTCTCTCTGTACTGAACCCCCCTGTCCTCTGACCTCCAGGTGGATAAGCTGGGGAAGGCAGTGAACTACGTGGATGCCGCTCTGTCCTTCATGGAATGCGGGAAAGCCATGGAGGAGGGGCCCCTGGAGGCCAAGTCCCCTTACACTATGTACTCGGAGACAGTGGAGCTCATCAGGTGAGTCACACTAGGCACGCATAGGAGAGCTGCCCACATGGAGAGAGAGAGAGAGAGAGAGAGAGAGAGAGAGAGAGAGAGAGAGAGAGGAGAGAGAGAGAGAGGAGAGAGAGAGAGAGAGAGAGAGAGAGAGAGAGAGAGAGAGAGAGGAGAGAGAGAGAGAGAGACACACACACATACATGTACTCACAGTCACCAGGCGTTCCCTGTGATAGTTAAGTGTCGCGCTGTGTCTTGCTGCAGGTACGCTATGAGGCTGAAGAGTCACTCCGGCCCCGGGGCCCGACAGGAAGACAAGCAGCTGGCCGTTCTTTGGTGCGTGTGCCAGGTGGCCAGTGCCCCCCCACCCCCCCCCCCCCCTCCCTCCCACACACTGTCATCTTCATCTATCACCTTATTATCCGCTCAAGGACGATCATGTGCCGAAAGATTTTGTGGGTTTTTGTTTTTGTTAAAACAATGATGATTAATGATTATATTATTTTTATCAATTTTTTCTTATTGTGGGATCACGTGTCTGCAGCTTCCGGTGCCTCGCGCTGCTGTACTGGCAGATGTTCCGGCTAAAGAAGGACCACGCACTGAAGTACTCCAAAGCGCTGCTGGACTACTTTAAGGTAACACCTCGAGGTTGTCTGGGGTGGTGGTGGATGGGGGTGGGGGATGGAGGATGGGGGTGGGTGGTGGAGGATGGGGGTGGGGGGTGGTGGATGGGGGTGGGGGGTGATGGATGGGGGTGGGTGGTGGAGGATGGGGGGAGGAAGGTGGATGGGGGTGGGGAGCACACACGCTGGAGAAGTTTAGCCTTCAGGGCTTTCTGACAGACAGAAATACTTTGTGCCAGAAAGCCTTTAGGAAGTCAGATGATTATCATGAGATAAAGAGACCGACAAATGACATGTAGGTGGGAAGTCATGCTGGATGGGGGAATTGGGGGAAAACACAGGACTTTCCCCGAAGACCAGGGTCTTCGAAGAGTCCTTTGTTATTTTTTGACTAATTCTTTTTTTCTTTTTTCTTGGTGATTATTTTCAGTGTTCAGTGTAGTTTAGTCAACACAACTTCTTGGTCAGGTTTGGGATTTCTGGCTAAAGGGGAGAGGAGACCGGCCCGGGAACCAGAAACTGAAAGGGCAGCGTTAGTGAGTCACGCCCGTTTCCTGTTTCGTAACGGAGATATTCTACCGAGGAAAAGTCATTTTTGCGAGTGGATGAAGGAGGATTTTGAATCATCAAAAAGTGTATCTACAGTGATTACAGTCTATTTAAAAAATAAAACAATGACAGACACTATTTTACTGTTGACTACCGCTGGCCAAGTGCGTTTGCCAATCACGCCTGCTGCCTCCAGCGACATGATTGGTCGAAACAAATATGAAGGGAAAGAAAGTGATCCGTTCACCCGGATCTGATCTCGTCTACAATGACTTGTGAGAGTAGTGTAAACTGTACTGTACTGGTCCAGTTAAACTAATGAGACTTGTTGGTGATGTCATCTCCAGAGCTCTCCCAAAGTGCCTGCCACAGCCCCCGTCTGGAGTGACTCTGGGAAGTAAGTTGGCCCAAACTCTGAAGTTGATATCTTGGATGGTAATCCAGTCGATTGAAACTGAGCTATATTATATCCGCTGCGCTTGTTGTTGTTATTTGTAACCTTAGGACCGCAAAGGGACCCACTTCCTCCATGTCTTCCAGCCAGGCTACACACGGTGTGGGGTCACCCGGGGCCAACACTGCTCCGTCGCTCATCAGCATTCCCCAACGCATCCACCAGATGGCAGCAAACCACCTAAACATCACCAACAGTGTGCTCTACAGCTATGAATACTGGGAGGTGGCGGACAACCTCGCCAAGGAGAACAAGGGTGAGCCCTGCAGATATCTGGGATCTATTAGCTATGGCTCTGTCTGTGTTTACTTTGCGTGGTCTCACATGTGCATTGGCTTTATTTTACTTCTATTTTTTTTACTCAAATTTCCTGTAAGTATACCTGATGTGTGTGTGTGTGCGTGTGTGCGTGTGTGTTCGTTCGTTCGTTCGTTCGTTCGTGCGTTCGTGCGTGCGTGCGTGCGTGCGTGCGTGCGTGCGTGCGTGCGTGCGTGTGTGCGTGTGTGTGTGTGTGTAAAACCATGCAATGGATTTTTGGATCCCACTCCAGTGTTATATTTCGGAAAACATGAATGTAAAACTCAGGAATATGTCCAATGTAGCGTGAGTCATGGGGAGTCTATGAGGAGGTTATCTTAACACCCCTGTTCTCTTTTTCTGTTCTCCTCCCATTGCCCAGAATTCTTCAACTACTTGAACACTCTGTCCGGGCCATTGACTCTCCTCAGTAGCATCGGCCATGCAGTCCAGTACACCAGACAGGCTCTCCAGTGGATACGAATAAGTGCCAAACTCAGCTAGAGAGAGTGAGAGAGCGAGAGAGAGACATTGAGAGAGAGAGAGAGGGAGAGAGGAAGAGAGGGAGAGAGGGAGAGAGGGAGGGGAGGCTGCTTCTACCCCTCCCTTCTTACTGGATTCCCCAGAAGCCTCGCACCAAAAAAGGCCTCCACCAAAAGTGCCCAGCCATCTCTACCTTACCCGATAGAGAACAATCCAAAACCAAACAGATTGATTGTTGGATTTACTTTGTTGTCAATCGTTGCTGCGGGCGACTCCTGCGGAAGGTCCGGATCTCTGTCCCAAAGCGCTGCCTTTGGCTGTGTTGGAAAGACGCAAAGCCTTCCTTGTTCTCCCCACCGTACCGGCGTACCGCCACTGGCATACCGCCACCGTCCCTACCAAGGGAAGAACCAGCGTACTGTAAGCCGACCCCCCCCCCCCGGTGGGATGCCCACAGACCCTAACGACACAAACAGGGCAAAGCAGGACCACCTTGTTTGTTGCCGTGTCTCATCGGCGGACGTCACGTGGACTGTTTGTTTGAACTGTGGACGACCCCCTCTAAACCGTTTGCCAAATGTTTTTACTGTTGCTGAGACACAGAGCTGCTGCCACAGATGTGGAAGAAGGGACTCTCTCTCTGCGTGGATCTAGGGTTCTCTGGAGAGTTCATTAGTAACCATGGGGAAGTCTTCGTGGGGCAACACTGTAGAAGTGGATGAATATGATTCGACTTGGGGCATTTGTGGACATTTGGGAGACGTATGCCACTTTCAACAAAGTCACAATCAAAACTTTGGGACTTTTTGCGTTATATTTTATTTTGTACAATTTTTGGACTTTTATAACTGTGACTTTTTACTTGTATGTGTTTTATACTGTGCAATATATTTGTTAGGATTTAATTTTTTAAGAAAGAAAAAAAGGTCCAGTAGCGAACCGCAGAGGTTTACTTCTATGCAAAATGTTCATGTCTGATTGTCGCATTATGCAATTGTTTTATGGATATTTAATGGAGTTCACAAAGAAATAATTTCTCCACCGACAAGTGCTTCTTACTGAGTCTTTTGTCTCATGGTTGAGCATGTACCCTAACTCGGCACATAATATGTACAGTACATAATTACATTTATATTGCTTTGCTTGACATTCAGTCATTAGTATGTAGATCACAGTGTTGTGACTGATTTCACACACACAAGCACACGCACACGCGCACACACACACACACACACACACACACACACACACACACACACACACACACACACACACACACACACACACACACACACACACACACATCACAGTGTGGCCAGTTTTTTCCAGAAAGCCAAGCTTTCTTTCTATTCTTTAGAGCCAGTACACTATATCCTCCTGCACCAATAGAAATCCGTGCGTGAAACCTCAGCATCAGTTGTCTGGTACCATAGCAACAGTTAAATAGAACAGCCAATAAGGGAGCTCTGAAGGAAATGACAAGCCGTGCTTAGATCAATAATATTCCATTGTAAATTGGCAGGGGAGAGAATTATGTATGTTTCATTCATGACTAATTGCATGACTGGCAGGTGATTCGACATATGATTATTTCAAGCATGTGTGTGCTCCACATGTGACATGTCGCCTCGGTCAAAGCCGTGGTGGCTGGTAATGCTAATGTGCACTGGACCTCCTGCCATGCATTGTTGTGTTGCACGCTGTGTCTGAACCGGGCCATCGTGTTAGTATCCTCTCCTCCCCGGCGCCCATTCGATATTCTGCACATGCCCGTGCGTCTGCGTCGAGGTCTAGGCTGGTCGTCGGGTTTTCTGAGGACAACGGCGTCGAGGGCCAGAGATAGACCAAAGGCAATACGTAGCGTGCGGTCGGAATTAGCAGTCTGCACGATGAGAAGTACGACGGATGTCTCACGGAATCTTTATTTAACACATTCCCTATTATAATAATAATAACAATGACGGCATTTGAATACACAGACGTAATGTATGAATGGATGTGCATCGCGAATACGCAAGGAAATGCAGTCGATTCGTCATGACATGAGCCGTAGTGTGACACAAAACAAAACAAAGCAATGGAAACTACCGGTAGTATGTGTATACCCAGAAATAAAACCCAGCCTTTCAAGCGATGCGTCAAAATAGTTCGGGTGCAATTCCCCCCTCTCACCGCGTGGGGGCGGCACGGCGCGCCAAACCAGAGGAGGAGCCAGAGCTCCGAGGGAGCGAAGGCAAAGGGATCAGACGGCGGCTGCCGCCAGGGCTAGAGAGAAATGGAGAGCACACGGACCGGGAGGGTGAGCGGAATTCTTGGAGAGACATGGCAGCGTGACCAAATCGGGGCACCATTGTTTATTTTTGAACGCCTTCGTGGGTAAACAAAAGTCCGGCTCGGACGTCGCCCTGACCGCCTCGTGGAGAGACGGGTGCTCCCCGCCTGTGTCCTTTTTTTGTTGAGTCGCCTGACCGACATTTCGGCTTTACAGACGACTCTGTATCTCTGCAGAAGTCTGGGGGGCTAGCAAGACTGGCTGTCTGTCTGTGGAGGGGATATAAGGTAAGCGGCGAGTGAGTTCCTGTTTTGCCAAAACCGACACTTTGCACCGTTGTTTACAACTTGGCGTTGAGATACACACGGCTCTTGTTTACGCTCTTGCAGCAGCAGCAAGCCTCGCACTCGTTGCCTATTCACGGGTCTTCCACAGCGACCATAAACGAGCCTCTCACAACACGACACATACAGGGGGGGGCAACAACGTGTGATGTGAAGCCACTGTTTGTCTGACTGGGGGTGACTCTTGGCCACCGCTTGCATTGGATGGCGCTGCGACAGCCGCGGACGATTTGACACCATGGCCATGATGTCGCCGCCAGATGAGCGGGGGAAAAAAAAACCTTCCAAGTCATTGTTCCACAGTTCGCATCATCAACTCTCGAAAGTGTTGCCCGGGCATGCCCTTGTTGGACCTTGTTGACTTTGACACCGTGAATCGACCCTACTTTGCAACAGACAGTCAACATTAATGGCACTATTGGATATGTTTACGCACGGCTTTAGCCATGTCCATGTGTGTGTGTGTGTGTGTGTGTGTGTGTTTATGGTTACATGAACATGCGTCTGCTGTGCGTAACATGTTTTGACTTGACTCAACTACACATGTGCACACTCTTGCTCTCCGGTGTATATTGATGGGTGGGTGGGTTGCGTTGATGGCGCCCGTATCTTTTGTTTTCATTTCATATAATCCATCACCTGTCAAATTGATCAGCGGCGTCTTTTTGTTTCAGTTTGACTCAGCATGAGTCGAGATGGTTGGTCAAAGAAGAGAGCCAACGCTGGAGATGATAATGGTTGGGCTCAGAGCGTAAGTATCCATGTTATGGTTGCCGTCATACTGAGCATTAATTTCTGCTGACAACCACTCAAGTTTCACCGACGGACAGAGCGTCCCATATCGGGACTCGAACGTTGTCTATTGTGTCGTCGGATGCAAATTGAGAGTAGAGTAGAGTAAAGTAGACTGTCTGAACTGCATTCGTTAATAATGTTTGTTAATTCATATATTTTATTTATATATTGTTTATTATATTGTCTAAGCTGTAGTGTAAATCGTCGTCATTTATTTTATTTCTCTTCATCGAAATAAATATTGTAAGTCCTATTGATTTGGTCTATGTCTTAACAAGTTGTCCTGGTTCTCTGCTCTAGGGTGGCTACATGGCAGCCAAGGTCTCGAAGCTTCAGGAGCAGTTCCACCGTGAGGCTCCCAGAGAGAAGCAGAAGGAAGGGGTCGACTCCCAGATCTTCCATGGAGTGGCCATCTACGTGAACGGATACACAGGTAAAGATGGGTAAAGTTCTCTGAAGAGTGTGTGTGTGTGTGTGTGTGTGCGCAGCCATGCCCACATAAGTGATATGTAAAGAGGAGTGCACTATGAGAGGCTTGCTGCATTTCTCATTCTCAATCCGTCCTTGCTTCCTGTATATTAATGATATATTTATTTACGTGTCAATCCACACACGTGGCCTATCCCACACAGGTTTACAAGACACCGATACCAAAAACAATACAATACAGTACATTCATACTTCCGGTACCATACACAACAAAACAAAACAATACATTCCCATGACAACACATCAAATTAATCTATACAGTTCCATCTTTCTTTTAGTCCAAGCTTTTTTCTATGAAATTTGCAAGTGCACATGTTCTATGTTCAAACAACCATCCTACCATATCCGGATCCTGCAAATGGTGGACTTCCCCAGCTACAACTTTATTAAATAACCTTAGTCTCAGCTCGTCATAGTATGGGCAAAACGAAATTAATACAATTTTCAATTTATAAATAAATAAATTAATCAATAAAATAAACGGCCTGTATATGTAAAGCCTGGTCCCAACATCCCAGATGTCAGACTATCGTACAACGTGTCTGTGAAGACAATTTTCCTTGTACTTCGTTGTACAATGACATTCAAGGCATTCTGATTTCTGTATGATCTTGAAAAAAATGAAAAAATAACTGGAACAAATATTTAATCAATGTCCACAATTGATTAGAAGGGGAACCTGACATTACAATTCCTCGCAGCCTTCCCTGGACACAAACGTCTTCAAGTACACACTTTTCACCGTTAGCCTTGTGGCCGTGATTGTCTGGGGGGGGGGTTGACACGCGCCGTCGACGTATGCAACGGGGAATCAATCTTATCAATTTGTCCAAACAAATGAACGCACGGCTGGCTTGCAGATATTTGTGCTGTGTCATGGTGGAGGAAGACGAGCGGTGCCCCGGTAGCAGAGGGTTGTCTACGGCACCTGGGGAAAAAGCGTGAACTGTTGTAGCTCTCTGTGTGTACAGTGTGCCCTATACAGCAGTGGCTAAGGATGACATTTAGAAGACATTAACTTTCATTTGAAAGCCATTACGAAAGCGACAGTATTGCCTCAATAACAAATACATGTTTCAGGCGTTTAATGTCAATGTTTTTAAAGGGGGGGAAAAATGAGTACAGTAAAGACAAACTTGTGTGTGTGTGTGGTTGTGAGCAGACCCCGGTGCAGAAGAGCTGCGCAGGCTAATGATGCTGCATGGAGGCCAATTCCATGCCTACTACTCTTTCTCCAAGACCACACACATCATCGCCAGCAACCTGCCCAACAGCAAAATCAAGGAGCTGAAAGGGGAGAAGGTGGTTCGTCCGGCGTGGATCACTGACAGGTTGGTTGATTTGTGCAACATGGAGCACTTGCACCAATAGGTGTATTTGGGAAGATTTAAGCATTATCGTCTTGAGTGCAATTTGTTAAAAATGACCCGCCACCCGTCCGCTTCAGATCTGTGAGAGTACATGTTTCCAGTAGCCTCTGTATGAGCTCCCAGGTTTCAGATTTGGTTTATTTGTCATGTGTATAAGGTAAGGTGTACAGTGAAATGATCACAGATCTCTTCCCTGATTGGTTTGGGGAATCCTTCTTGCGTGTCAATCACGCGCTTCTCAAACCCTCTCTGTTTACAACTCTTTACCTACACCTGCACCTTTTTAAAATAGAAACCGTGCTGTGTACGAGTGCCGTCTAATGGAATGTTTGCTTCACGCAGCGTCAAGGCTGGGTGTCTCCTGTCCTACCTGCAATACCAGCTCTATGCTAAACAGAAAGGCCTGAACTTCCCTGGCGTCGGCCTTCTGCAGAACCACCAGGCAGCCGGACCTAGCCTCCTTCTAAACCACCCAAGCTTCAATGGGGCGGCCGGACTCGCCAACGGGAGCCTCCACCACCACGAGAAAACCTCCGCCCACCACCACAGTACCTCTGTTCCCACCCCTGACCCCTGCCCCACCACCACCAGCACCACCGCGGCTGACCTCCTCGGCCGTCAGGGCCCTCCTCAGCACAATCACCTCCGCAGCAGCCCGCCAAACGCCCTCCATCTCTCCAACCGAAGCCCCGACCAGCCCTTGCCCGGACGCATGCAGCCTCCTCCTCCTCCTCCGCCCATCAGCCACTCTCATTCCGGTGTGTCTCCGACCCGTCCCAGGCCTCACAGTAGCAGTGAACCATGCCACGCTCAGGCACAGAACGACTCGCCCTGCAACGGCCCCAAGCAATGCTACAGGGACATCCACTTGTGAGTTGGGATATATTTACACATTGTGAGTGCAATGCACAATGGTTTGTCTTTATATATATATATATATATGAAGTGCTTTTTATATATATATATATATATATATATATATATATATATATATATATATATATATATATATATATATATATATATATTTTCTTTGTGCTCCTTAGGAATGGTGCAGTGTTGGAGTCAGGCAGTGTCGCTCCCCGTCCTGTCAAAGTCCAGCAAGGGGAGAGCAAGCCCCTGACGAACGGACACGCCCACCCTGTTAATGGTGCCTTAAAGCCTGCAGACCCTCACCCCTGTCCTCCTAGAGCCACAGCGGAAGACGCAGCCCAAAGCAGACTTAAAAGCCCAGAGGCCGGCGCTTCCAGTCCCGCGGCTCGCACACCACATGAGCCGACCCCCACGGACCCCTACACTTTCCCCCACAGCCCCCCGAGGGAAGACCGCCGGTTCCCCGTCTCAACCGGGAGACCCGGCGCTCACGAGGCCGGCGAGAAGCTACCCAAACCCCCTCCGCCCACGTACCAGGAGGCCATAGCGGCCACCCTGTCCCACCCTCCGCTGCCTTTGCCCCCACTTCCGCCACCTCATCCCTGTCGGCCAGGCTCCCATACCGAAGAACCTCAGCTCCCCTCCGCCTCGCGCTCCCCCGTGCGACTGAACGGAAGTCACCGCAATGCCTTTTCGTCCGACCTCGCCGCGGCCAAACCGAGCATCGTATCCCTGCGGCCCCCTCCCCCCGCTGGGGGGAGCGCGGCGTCCCCGTCGACGTTGTCGTCCCCGTCGCCATCGACGACGACAAAGAAGCTGATGGCGCAGGCGGGCGGCGCCATCTCAGAGTTCTATGCGCATTCACGCTACCACCAAATCTCCACGTGGCGAATTGAGTTTTCCGAGTACGTTAATGAGCTGCACAGCAGGCGGCGGGCGGAGGCAGACGCCCCTCTGCCGGGCAAGGAGAGGCTGAGGAGGTGTGCTCCACAGTTCCCCAGCCAAGGTACACAAGGTAGAGGGCTTTTTATTTTGTATTTTATAACTGACATCATTTTGTACTACAACCTTTACTGCCTTTTTACTAACTAACAAACTAATCAAGTATTTTGCAGATTGGGGAACTTTTTCTTTGAGGTGTGTGTGTGTGTGTGTGTGTGTGTGTGTGTGTGTGTGTGTGTGTGTGTGTGTGTGTGTGTGTGTGTGTGTGTGTGTGTGTGTGTGTGTGTGTGTGTGTGTGTGTGTGTGTGTGTGTGTGTGTGTGTGTGTGTGTGTGTGTGTGTGTGTGTGTGTGTGTGTGTGTTCTTTTTTGTTTTTTAAGTGTGGCTTCGTTGTAGACTCATGTTTTGTGCCCTGATCGTTCTTGTCCATGTGACCAGAGTCCGACCGGGAGAATGCGTTCCGCGTCTCGTACAAGTCCTGTATCCTGCACGTGGACATGGACTGCTTCTTTGCGTCCGTCGGCATCAGAGATCAACCGGATCTCAAAGGCAAGAACCTCCTTATGTGGTTACTCTCCCCCTGCGCCCTCCCCCCCGGGATGCCTTCTGACATGCCGCCTGACCCCTGGTCAACCCTTTGCCCTTAACAGGGAAGCCTGTGGCTGTGACCAGTAACCGAGGGCTGGGTCGGGCGACCCTGAGACCTGGGGCCGATCCACAGATGGAACGACAGTACTACCAGAGGAAATACTCTGCTGCTGAGCCTGGTGAGCTGTGTGTGTGTGTGTGTGTGTAGACATGGTCTGTGTTTTATATAGATGACAATTTGTCAAACGCTTCACTGACTGTGTATGAATGCTGCTATCCCTTGTGGTGTGTCAGAATCGCTACAGGCGGACTTGAACGAAGTAGCGGGACAGGACAGCTCTGTTCTCTCCATGGCGGAGATTGCCTCATGCAGCTATGAAGCCAGGTAACGGACACCACACATCACCACACTCGTTACCCTCAACGTCATCCCCTGGCGTACTCACGTTGTCCATTGTTGGCTTGGTTGTGTCAGGGCGGCCGGGATCAAGAATGGAATGTTCTTTGGCAAGGCGAAGCAGCTGTGTCCCGCTCTGCAGTCGGTCCCGTACGATTTTGAGGCTTACAAGGAGGTGGCGCTCGCCATGTACGAGACCCTGGCAAGGTAACGGCGTCCTTCGTCTGCTAGTGCTTTCAATACAATCGACCCCCCCCCCCCCCTTCCTTTGACTCCTCTTTTTCTCGCGTTTCCACAGTTACACGCATGACATCGAAGCTCTGAGCTGTGACGAAGTGCTGATCGACGCCACTGCCTTGCTATCGGAGTTGAGCATCAGCCCCGAGGATCTGGCCCGAGCCATCAGGGAGGACATCAAGGAGAAAACCGGATGCTCTGCCTCAGTGGGCATGGGTGAGAAGTGCATCTCTGCCTATAGCTTTCCTTGCCAAGTTTTTTTAAAAATTTTTTTATCTTAACGAGTCATCACCTTTTATTTCACCTGTATTTTTTATTTTTATCGAAATATTCAGGGTCCAATATCCTGTTGGCTCGCCTGGCCACGAGGAAAGCCAAGCCAGATGGCCAGTACATGTTGAGGTCAGAGGAAGTGGATGCTTTTATTCAGGACTTGTCGGTGACCAGTTTACCAGGTACTTGGAGAACTTCCCCCTTTGTCCTTTTGAGTAACTTTCTCATTTATCCATTCTTGTTTTTGGGGTAACCACAGACGATGGATTTCTGCATTCGTCAAATGTCTTCTGTGTTCCAGGCGTAGGGCCCGTCATGGGGAGGAAGTTGTCGGGCATGGGTGTGAAGACGTGTGGGGACCTGCAGCACATCTCGCAGTCCCAGCTGCAGAAGGCCTTCGGACCCCGTACCGGGCAAACCCTCTTTCGGTTCTGCCGGGGTCTGGACGATCGGCTGGTGCGCTACGAGAAGGAGAGAAAGTCCATCTCGGCCGAGATGAACTACAACATCCGCTTCGCCGGGGTTCGTCTTAAATCTGCTTTTTTTTTTTCATTTTTATAATTACTCTTGAGTTGTTTTTTTGTTGTTGTTGTATCAATGAATAAGCATAAAGCATTAAGCATAGCCCGGTCTCCTCGGCAGGTGGAAGAGGCTGAGGCGTTCCTCACCAACCTTTCCTCAGAGGTCCAGCGGCGTCTGCTTGAGGCGGGTCAGAGGGGTCGCCGCGTGACCCTCAAGGCCATGGTGCGCAAGGCTGGAGCGCCGGTCGAGTCCGCTAAATACGGCGGCCACGGAATATGTGACCACCTGGCCAGGTGAGGGGGAATAACCTCGCCGCCCCAAACCTGCCCTCTGTTCATCTGTTCCTGATTTTATGAATCGGTGTCCTTTCTTTACTAGCCGCGCTTTGATGTGGATGAATTATGAGTCTTTGTCGGGCCTGCTCCCGCAGGACGGTGACACTGGCCCAGGCCACGGACCGCGGTCAGCTGATCGCCTCCACGGTCATCAAGCTGTTCCACTCCATGAAGCTGCCGGCTCAGGATATGCGAGGCGTGGGCATCCAGGTCCAGCAGCTGGAGGGAGCTCACTCGGCCCCCGAGAACCACAAATGCTCCATAAAGGACCTGCTGCTGGGCCAGGGACCGGCTGCCAGATCCAGCAGTGCGGGTCAGTAGTGCATTAAGGGATGGATTCCCCCTGTGGTGTAATGGTTTTAATTACCGTTTGTAACCAACGCTGTATTAACCATGTGTGGTTCCTCGGGAATAGTGTACCATAACGGGGTATGTTACCGGCTACGTTTCAGCTGCAGACACCGGTTCGGAGCGGGGCCGGTGTTCTGCTGCGGGACGCCCCTCACGCTCCCCTGAGCCTGTCCCCGGAACCAGCCGAGACCCACCACCAGCAACCCCCCCGCCATCCCCACTTCACTCCAGAACCACGCGGCTCAACCTAAGCATTGAAGTCCCTTCGCCTTCACAGGTAAAAGATTATGCTGTGGTAGTCTATCGAAAAAGTACGACATTATTTTTGTTGATAATGTGAATGAAAGTGATTATCTTCTATGATAATTAAGGGACTTTCTTCCTTGTTCCTTGGGGCGAGGCTTAGATTTAGGAGAGTGTAACATGTGGCCTACAACCCGTAAATGGGATTAAGTGCTCCACAAATTAAATGGACGTGGCTATTTTTTATTTGCCATTTGCAACCAGTACGGAAGGGAATGCTTACTCTCCATTCCCTCCCGCAGTATGACTTTCTAAAACACGTACCATACACAATACTATACAGAATAAAAAGAACAATAAACTGAGTGATGGATGATATGTACAGTGTTGAATTGTGCAAAAATAATTTAATATATAATTTAAACTGCCAGTAGTGCAGCAGCATCATGAATGCGGTGCAGAACAGTGCAGTAACTGTAATGAGTCCAGAAAGCCCAGCAAAGTACGATAGTGTAATGTTAATGAAAATGTTCTGATGGTGAAATGTGATGTGCTCAACCGGTCCCGTGCTTGGCTACCGTTTGCCAGGTGGACCGTTCCGTGTTGGCAGCCCTGCCTGCGGAACTCCGGGAGCAAGTGGAGCAGTCGTGGAGTCGGCGCGAGCGGAGACCCGGTAACAACGCCTCACACCACCGTGCAGCCGGCCTCCCCTCCTCCTCCCCTCCCCGTGGGCCCAGGTCTCCCAGCCATCTCGCCTCTGCTGCACCGACGCTTTCCGCCCGGCCCGCAGGCACGCTGCTCCTAGAGATCCCCAACCAGCCGGGCCAGTCGGGCCCAACGGACATCGTACTAGAACTGCCTGACTTTTCACAGGTGATCCTTTTACGCATTCTTTCGCAAGCCTAGTCTTCCGCTCTGGATTTTAATATAATAGGAGGACAGACTATTTCTAGACCAACTAACAAACTTGGTTGTTTAACGAAAGAAATATGGGTAGGGGGAGATTTAATTTTCATATTAATAATGTGGTGTTGTAATGGAAGCTTATTTTAGAAAGATGGCTTTTGACTTGTTGGGTATGTTTCTGGTCGTAGGTCGACCCGGATGTGTTTGCTGCTCTGCCCAGAGAGCTGCAGGAAGAACTGCGCTCTGCCTACCACCGCAAACTGAACGCCCAGCCCCCAGCAAAACCTTGTAATGTCCAAGAGCAGTCTATTCAAAACTAGCTCCCAATGGTCTGCTGAATAAGCTTAAGTTGTTGCCAATTGTCGAGCGCTATTGGAGCAAAACATCTCTCTGGATCTCTTTTCTGCAGCGGAACAAAGGAACCCACTTTTGCAGCTGAGGCAGCCGGGAGCCGGCGTGGCTCGGGCGAAGCGCCGCTACAAGAGAAAGAATGCGTTAAGCCCCGTGAAGAAAGTACCGTCCCCGCTGAAGAGGCACGTGACCGGGAGCAGCCCCGCCAAAGCCCAGCCGCCACCGCCGCTAAGATCCAGGGAGGCAGCAGGTGGACTCAAGGTACAGCGCGCATCAGCTGCGTCGCAACACTTTCCAACGATATGGTTATACATGGGCTTTTCTATTTGGTGACGCAGAGTTGTTTGTTTTTCCCCCACGATGGCCACCATCCAGGTGGATAACGGTCCTTCCACGTCCTCCCTCGACCAGTGTTCCCTAGGAGACCAACCCCACCCCCGTGCGGCTCCTACCCTGGCCGGAGCCTGTGAGATGACCGACATCAGAGCTCTGCTCCGAGAATGGGTGACAAGCATATCGGGTATTTTGCCTTTTGTTTTGGACTGTTAATGACATGAGATGTTGTTATTATTGATTCGCGTTTTGATAGCATCCCACTTATTCTCAGAACCCATGGAGGAGGACGTACTGCAGGTGGTGAAATATTGCACTGACCTCATAGAGGACAAAGACCTGGAGAAGCTCGACTTGGTCATCAAGTACATGAAACGGTAGACACAGCATTTTACTCTCCCTCCTTGTTTAGACGTTTAAAGACGACAATCGCAGTTGTGTTGTGTAGAGCATTTGCGGTGTGTTGACTGTACTCCCCCCCCCCCCCCTCCACAGACTCATGCAGCGGTCCGAGGACTCTGTGTGGAGCATGGCGTTTGACTTCGTCCTGGATAACGTGCAGATGGTCGTGCAGCAAGCGTACGGCAGCATCCTGAAGATGGCGTGAAAGAAGATGAAGAAATGTCATACTTGTCCTACTTTTTCCATCACCACCACTTCTTCTCTCTGCTTCTGTCGGCCAATTTAGCCGCTGGCAGGGTTTTTACGTGACTTTATCGCTCTTCGCGAGGATTTTTTATAATTTTTTTGCAGTATGGATTTCACAGCTGAATTTCCTCAGCAAAGCACTTGCCAGGAGGCTCAAAACGTTTAGTTATTTTTCCCAGTGACTGCGAGGAGGAGGGGGTGTTACCCATTCAGCGACAGCCGCATAGTAATGTCAACGTACGATGGAGCATGGTCTTCGTCTTCGCCGTTTGTTTGTTTCCTTTCTACGATACATTCTGCACACCCGTTACGGTGATGATGAACGAGGAAGGGCTGGAACCCTCCCTGCTTCTTCTTCTTCTGTTTTTTTTCTTTTCTTTTTCTTTCCGTGCACTGACGTCATCGGGGGCCCAGCGACTCTGTAGCCTGTGGCCCCCTGCAAACAAAAAAGTGTTTTTTGTCCCAATGCAAAGTTTTAAAATACTTTCTCTTTCTCTTCACATTTGACCCATTTATGAAGGTGAAAGCGAATCCAGGGTTTTAAATTTTTGCGTTGCCCTTTTGATGCCGTTTATTTGTCGTCGTCTTGTTGATGTTTTAAATCTGAATAATGAAGTAAAAAGAATAACGTACCGTTTTGGTTTTCTTCCCTCCATCTCTGTGACATGTTAAGAATCTGCCTCTGTCCTATCGACACACAGCAGGTAAAACCAGGCTTGCTGCATGGTGGTCCACACTGAGGCTTTTGTATCTTTTTGGAGAAAGAAAAAAAAGAAAAAAAGTGCCAAACATTGTTGTTCAAAACATGTAAATAATGTTTTTGGGGTTAACCACATGTTGACAATTTCAAAAAGGGGGGGGGGGGAGACGAAGTGTATGTGGAGGATTTTCCTCTTGTATTGTTTACAAATGGTGTATTCTTAGTAACCGTCTTTTAATGCTAAATCTTTTCAATCCGTTTCTGCGTGTTCGACATGGAATTTAGTAGCTGGTCAAAGCTTAACCTGTAACTCATTGGTTGGCTATTTTGCAGATTTTTACTCGATTTGAAAGAAATGTTATGTGGGTTATGGCAATCAATTAGCCTATGCATTTCATGATTTCTGAGCGGTAATATCCCCCTTAATATGGCATTTACAATGGCATTTGGTTTGTGTGGCTTGGATTGTGGCGGGCCAATCCAGTCTTTTACTGCCACATAAGGTTTTATACATTTCCAGTGTTGAAAAGAGACAGGGTTTACATATCTACTTAAAGTTGAACTAGCCTTTGGTTTCTTAATAAAACTAGCCATTTGTAGTCTCTGCTACATGATGACAGCAATTAACTGAGGGGATGTGGAGTAGTCAACCATCTCTCCTTCACACATCTCCTTATAGGCAGGTTATTACAGAGAAAGGTATAGGTGTGCTCGAGGTTACCTCCAAAAACAAGGTCAATGTTTTAGTTGGAATACTGGTGGGGGGGGGGGGGGGAGAAATTATTGTAGGCCTATTTGTGTAAGGAGGACTCATTGACTTTCAACAGCACCTGCTTCTCCCCATGCCATATCTCCTCAGAAGGGAATGGCCAGCTGTTCTCATTGGTCAGTCCATTACTAGAAAGAAAACTGGCCTGTGCCTGACGACCTGAAGCTGTGACATGTTTGTATGTTTTTTACTCTATAATAAACTATAAACTTAATTTTTTAAGTCTCTCTTTCTCTCTTTAAATGCATAGATCGATTTTTACAAATTACAGAACATTTTACTTCTCTATATATATATATATATATTTAATATATATATATATATATTTAAATATTATATATATAAAATATTTAATATATATATATATATATATATAAATATTTATATATATATATATTATATATATAATATTATATTTTATATATATTATATTTATATATATAATATATTATATATATATAAAATATTTATATATATATATATTATATATAATATATTATATATATAGCCAGGCCCACTATGGGTCTCCCTCCAGGACAAAGGGGGTTTGGGAGTTCATTGGGTGTTGTGTATGTATGTATGTAATTTTTTCAGCAATATGCATCCGTTACATTATGACACGTAGCGTACGTAATGAAACGTAGCCTACGTAATAAAACGTAGCCTACGTCACGAAAACGACGCCCTGCTGACGCTCCGGTGTCGACGGTACTACTTGTCGACGGTACACTTGACGACATTCGTGAAGAATAGCGACACTCGTTTTACCGGTGAGATAACAGACTTGTGAAGTGCATATCTTGATGTCCTTAATATCCTTTCGTTTATGACGACACATGCCTTGATATGTTTTTGTTTTTACTGTTTCAGCGAATGTTTTCGTTGCTATGCGATAAGTAATACGTTATGCGCAACAAGAACTAAAGAGGCTAATGGCTAATCGGCTAAAGCTATAACCGTGTGATAACTCGGTACACCTATCGATGGCTCGCTATCGCCGCCACTCAGAAAACACGTTTTTATAAATAAAAGCATTTACAAAAGTTTTAAAAAAGAAGCAAAAGCAACCACCACAAATCACCTACAATAAAGCAGTCTACTAGCCTAGCCTTTAGGCTAAAGGCTAGGCTAGTAGACTGCTTTATTGTAGGTGATTTGTGACCTGCTGCCACTTCTTCTGGCTGAGTCTCCTCTTCCTCCCTCTGGGCCTCAACTGTTATAAATTAGAATAAAAATGTATAACTAAATTCAGACAGTCAACAATGTCTCTGTCTTTCTTTGAATTTTCAGAATAGTGGGTACATAAATTAAAATACAAATAAAATAAAATGTCTCAAAATGTATGCCACAATGTGCAGATTAAAATAGAAGATATCAAAGCAAAATATTTAATGTTAAAATAGTATGCTGTGTACATGTTGTGTTCTGAGTAAGATAGCCATTGACTATATAGAGATATACAGTTTGCTAGTTAGCTAACTTATTATATTCATCATGGCCAGGTTCATGTCCATTCTCTGGGCTAAATAAGCATCATCACCTGTGTCATCTGTGGGCGTTGTTTTTCTAATTTTAAGCACATTCTGAGTTTCTTCATCTCTCTCCTTTCTCTTAAACATCTGAAGAATCGTCGTTTGCATTTTTGCTTTAATTACCACGTAGCCTAATTTTCTAGCTGTCACTCCATTCTTTTCTCCTCCCGCTGTTCTGACCAAGTGGGAAAAAGCAAATATTGCTCTGATTGGCTCTGGGCAACAAACGAATTTGCATAATTTCCCAGCAAGCATTGGGCTCATATAACCTTACATTTTTTGGAACATTTCAATAAGGACAAATTATTAAAAAAAAGACTATCACAACCATAAGTGTAACAGCCATCAAGAGATACTAACTAAAAATACTTTTTGCGTTTGTGACAGATGCTCAAATTCCAATACATTATAACAGCAATCCCTCTCTTGTGATGGGGCTTTAATATTGTATATTTTATTTATATTCTGAAACTGTGCAGTGGCTCGCTTGTTAACCGTCTCTTGTGTTTGTTTTGTGTGCCAGTTTTTAATTTGAACGAAACGTTTCAAACATGGAGAACCAGTCAATCGATATACTATCGAAGGTGCTTGAGCAGTCAGCCAAGCTGATGGAGGAACAGGTGGATGAGCAGTTGAACAAGCTGGATCGTATGGATGAGGACGAACTGGATAAGCTAAAGGAAAGGAGACTAGAGGCACTCAAAAAAGCCCAGAAACAGAAGCAGGTAATCGGCTCTTATAGAATTCTCAAACCACAAATTCAACTTCGAAGCCATTGAATCTTACGGCCCATGGTTGGTAGAGCTTGATTCTGTTTTTTTATTTTCAAGGAATGGCTGTCTAAAGGCCATGGCGAGTACAGAGAATTATCCAGTGAGAAAGACTTCTTTGGGGAAGTGAAGGAAAGTAAGAACGTGGTCTGCCATTTCTACAGGGACTCCACCTTCAGGTACTCAAAATAAATATATTTTGCTATTTTATTTATTTGCTAAAAAAAATCAATTTAGTATACCCAAGATGATTTAATTTATGATTTTAATTTAACTGCCTTCCCTTCATGCAGATGTAAAATTGTCGACAAGCACCTTGCCATCTTGGCCAAGAAGCACGTTGAAACCAAATTCATCAAGCTGAATGTGGAGAAGGCCCCCTTCTTGTCGGAGAGGCTTCATATCAAGGTCATTCCCACCCTGGCCCTCCTGATAGACGGAAAAACCAAGGATTATGTGGTCGGCTTCGGTGACCTGGGAAACACAGACGACTTCCCCACGGAGATGCTGGAGTGGAGACTCGGGTGCACGGAGGTCATTAATTACAGGTAAAATAAAACCATGTACCTGTGTATTTCTGCTTGTGACATGCATCGGATTGGATATCATTTTGAATAACATACTTGTATGAAGATGTTTTATAATTTGTTTCCCCCCCATCGTATCTTAGTGGTAATCCCATGGGGCCTCCTTCGACAAAGAGACAAGGAACAAAATTCACAAAGGTGGAGAAGAAGACAATACGAGGCAGAGGTTATGACTCTGACTCTGGTTCTGATGACTGAATACCACCTTGTGTGGGTCTCCATCTTTGCTCCCATATCTCTCTCTCTCTCTCTCTCTCCCTCCCAGGGCTACCTCATCAATAAACAAATTCACGTAAACAGCCGTTCAATTAATGATCTAGAGAAAAAAAAAAACGTTTTTCCTTGATCCGGGGTTGTTTAAGAGGAAAAGTCTCTCTTCAAGTCAGAGCGTGACATCTAGGCACGTCGGGAAAATCCTGAAGTTATCCTTTAAGTTTGCATCTGTTTAGGTTCATGTAGCAAATCAACTTTTATAGAATATTTAAGCTTAAAGTAGGATTTCTCCCTGGTGGCCTTATTTTGGTGAGGGTACATTGAGTTTGGCTTATTAAGTGAAAATTCCATTTTAGGCAATATTTGCTATATGCTAAATTATTTTAGCTGTACACTGACAAATTTGAATAATATTTAAGATTAAATGGGTTATGGGTGTTTTTGAAATTCATTCCTGTTGGGAGTATAAACCTTGAATGAACAACTTTTGTGGACAGTGAGCAGCCTAACCCCTCAGTGCCAATGTGGAACCTTACATAATTTCACGTAAAATAAGAAAGACATGGGTTCCATTGCATGTTATACCTTTTCCATGTATAGGAGTTTTGATAACTATCCATATGCTTAATAAAGAAAAACACCAGTTTATTGTAACGTTCTTGTGGATTACTTGGCATTCCTAATGTAAACTGGATAGAAAATAGGGGTCAAGCACCACACATTGCAGATTTGACATCTTTTACTTTTCTTAACAAAACAATGCATCTTGGTATGAGTGAATTCTCACATGGGTATAATTAGCACAGCTATGATTCAATGGCCTTGGGCTCGATAGGCTTGAGGAGGCGACGCACAATTAACTCTCCTTTGCTGTTGATAAACGAGTCGCCCATGTCGTCCTCCGCAGGGAGTCCGTACGGTGTCCTGAGTGGCTGTATGCTGCAGCAAACAAAGTGGGTTAGCACAGTAATACAGGGCGTTTAGTTCTAGGAATGGACTGTGTTCTGAAGATGCTTAATTATGATACAAAATGTATTTGTAGTTTGATCGATTTTCAGGGAAATCTTGGGTGCTTTCCAAATGGTACAGATTCATCCAAGGACACCCATAATGGCCGTGAAACAGACTTCATTTAGTTGTATATTACAGCTTCAGACTTGTACTGCAATCTTACCTCACAAGATGCTTGACAAACTTTAACAGGTTATTGACTGCAGGTGTGTTTTTGTGAATTACAGGAGTTCTCCCCTGAATATACACAAGACAAAAAGAGCATTACACATTAATATTCATGGACATGAAGGCCTAGTAAAACATCCAGCATAAAGAGAATCACATAAATCACCAAAACATTGCAACACTTCTGAATTCATTTAACATATTCCCGGATTTGTTTCCATCTTAACACCAAATAGGAAAAGGGGCATGGTCTACAGACATGTCACTTGTCCTCTAATCACACTCTCGTAAAGCCTCATGTGACAGATTGTGTAATAAGAAATTCCTACAAGGAATTAAATTACATGATTCTACATTTTTCTTATTGACAATATCCTCAATGAAAGCAACCAAAAAGGTTAATTGTAAGGAATGGATACCATGGATATGGTAATGGATTCTCGGTTGCCTTGTTTGGTGCATTATTGCTTTTAGTCATATAATTGGGGATGTCAGCCATATCAAAAACGTACATTTATGCTAGCCTTATCCTTAAATAAACAGCCTACACAATACTCTGCACTCACCGCCAATACCAGTCAAGTAATGGTGTGTGTGTGTGTGTGTCAAGTTGTTGAACCATATTAACGAGTAGAAAACTAAATAAAGTCCACTGTGAACGCAACTGGTCATCGTTACCTTTACAAGACCAAGGTCTCTGATCAGTTCCTTCTCCCAGTAAGGTCACCTCTTTACCTTTACAAGACCAAGGTCTCTGATCAGTTCCTTCTCCCAGTAAGGTCACCTCTTTACCTTTACAAGACCAAGGTCTCTGATCAGTTCCTTCTCCCAGTAAGGTCGCCTCTTGGTGCTCTTGACACGCATCACCACGTGAAGCTTGTGGGGTTGATTTGGATCGCCCCCATATTTGTCATGCTCCTTTGACCGCTCTTCAAATATCTGCGATAAGGACGAAACAAATAAAACACAATCAATGGTTGGAAGAACATAAAACAGACACTAAAAGTCGTTTTTATTATAGAAAAAGGGGGGTCAACATACAGCATTTGGGATCCGTGATTTGGTAAACTTGTTGCGGATCGACACAAGGAAAGGGGTTTGCAAAAGCGGGCCACGCGTCAAGATCTGTAAAATATACCACTACGATTATTACTCTTGAAAAAAAGGAAAAGCTGACACTATAACATAAACAAATACACAACGATTTCGCATTTACCTTGACTGGTAACGAGGTGAAACAGCGGCAGAGCGACATGTTCATGTTGGTTTAATGAAAGTTACACCAGCAAGCATGGGGATGGGGACGCCAAGGTTAAACACCGCAATGGCTAATGCAGACACCGGTGTTGTAATATTATATATGATCACACATTCAGACATAAGATAAGGCCATAATCATTTTTCCCAGCAGCAGGATTTGAGGCTTAATATCGTAAAAAGCTGCTTAGCATTGCGTTTCTGATGTATGTTGTGATCTGGTGGTGACGGCGGCTCTCTTTACCGGAAGTGGCAATGGGGTTGCACTGGAAATGTTCCGGTCGGAAAATGTATACTTCTTTCTAGTGGTTTAGAATAATATACCGTACACTAAAAACAAATATATATATATATGTATTACAAATCAATATACTATTCTTTATTGGTATTATCTTTTTTTTTTAATATATATATCCGTGTCTGGCTAAAAGCTGCATTCGGATCGGGGATCCACCAGGTAATATTTTGATGCGACACCTCCAACTAAGGAGGAAGTATCGATATGACAAATCTGTGACCAATGTTTAGCCGCTACCCTGAACAGGGGAATGACGATTGTGTTTGAGGACAACTTCGTTTTGTGGGATATCCGTGCCCTAAATATATATATATAGAATATTCGAACAAGAATATATATACAGCTGGTTGGATATCACCATGACACAAAATCACGTTTCTGGGATGGAGGCGTCGGCTGTGTCCGTCCTGAAGCGCGCCGTGGAGCTGGACCAGGGCGGCCGCTTCCAGGAGTCCCTGGTCTGTTACCAGGAGGGCATCCAGCTGCTGCTGGACGCCCTGAAAGGTATCCACCCGTCTCCTTTAGTGGTTTAGTCGCGCTCTTTTTATTGTTGTTGTTGTAGTCTGTCTGTCTGTCTGTCTGTCTGTCTGTCTGTCTGTCTGTCTGTCTGTCTGTCTGTCTGTCTGTCTGTCTGTCTGTCTGTCTCCACTTTTATTCTGTCTGTCTGTTAGTCTCTCTCTCTCTCTCTCTCTCTCTCTAACCACTTTTATTCTGTCTGTTAGTCTCTCTCTCTTTCTTTAAGTCTGTCTCTTAGTCTCCCGCTCTTTTTATTGTTGTAGTCTCTCTCTCTCTCTCTTTCTCTCTCTCTTCAGTTCTTTATTTCTGTCTGTCTTTATTTTAGTCTGTCTTTTAGTCAATCTCTTTTAGTCGTCTCGCTCTCTTTCGTTGTCTCTCGCTCTCTCTCTCGCTCTGTGTCTCTCTCTCTCTCTTAACAAACGCCTGGTGGTGTATACTACGAGGACACGTTTGTGCTGAACTGCTAATCGGAATCGTCTTCTTCCAACAGCCGTCAAAGATGACCCAAAGAAAGTGCACTACAGGGCGAAAATAAAAGGCTACATGGAGCGAGCGGAGCAGATCAAAGTTCACGTCAACCAACTGAAGGAAGGTAGCATGGCAGTGTAGTGTCATTTATTGTACATGTAATTTAAACATTCATTTTGTCTGTCTGTCTTCTTGCCTTCCTGTGGAATATACATATTTCTTTAATACATACGTATATATTGTGGAATATACATATTTCTTTAATATATACGTGTATATTTTGTCACCCTCAAATCAGATGGGAAGTACCACGAGCAGATCAAAATACCAGAGGATGCCACAGGTTACAGCTATGGGATGTTATTCAAACCTTACATAAGCGGTGCTCTCTCTGAGGTCTGGGTGGAAGATCCCTACATCCGACACATCCATCAGGTACCCGCGTATTCAAAGCTCACCGAGATTGCGCTGTATAAACTCTGTATCACATTACGGCGGTGTGCAATTACATATTGTACAAATAAAAGCTCTCGCCTCCTTAGTTGTACAACTTCCTGCGCTTCTGTGAGATGTTACTGAAAGCCGCCTGCCAAGTGAAAACGATCCACCTGCTCACCTCCCAGGATGAGGTAGGCAATGGTTATCACCGCCATCTTCTCTATTAGGACATCTCAGAGGACTCACAGACACCACAAGGAACACTGTAGTATGCCTTGATTGTCATTGCACAAAGTACAATGAAATTGTGTAGCGATCCTCGCTGTGCGAAAAATGAACTAAACAAACATTTAAACATTTTAAGAAACCATTTCAAGAAATAAATGAAACAAAATTATAACGGATAAAAAGTTAGCTGTAGCCTAGAACAGTCAGTGTTTGTCTGTGTTCAATTCTCCTATGGCTCTGGGGTACAAGCTGATCGTGAGTCAGTTTTTCCATGATTTGATTGACCTGATGCGTCTACCAGAGGGCGCACACACACACACACACACACACACACACACATACATACATACATACATACACAATTACAAATGACCACCTTCTGAGAGATTCTACTGTTGCACCTATCAGGTGGAGAGTGGTCAGCAGACCATTGCCCTGGCTGAGGTAAAACAGAGTCTTCAAGCTCAAGGAGTGTCCCTGGATCTGCAGTACTCCTCCACCATCCACGACAGAGAGATCAGGTGTGACACAAAGTTACACATTTATATATACTATTGTACATAGCCTACATATGAGTACGCAAAGCAGCTAGATCATCTCCCAATGTATGTAACACCTGTATATCAAGTATACTCGTTAACATTTTTTTTTTTTAATTGTTTTAAAGGTTTGACAATGGTTGGATCATCAAGATCGGAAGAGGACTAGACTACTTTAAGAAACCTAAGGTAAGACGGTGTACTTTATTTAGCATTTTATTTAACTTTTCTATTTGTTTTATTTATTTAGTGCTATTCCATTCACACGTTGGTGACTTTGAGTGTTGAATGTGAACATGTGTGCATTCTGTCCCGTAGGGCCGCTTTTCCCTTGGATATTGTGACTATGATCTCAGGCAGTGTCAGGAGACCACAGTGGACATTTTTCACACCAAACACACAAAGACACTATAGGAGCCCTTATGTGATGAGAGTATTCTAGAAAACTAATCCTATACCCATCACAAGTGGGTACTTCCGCTCGTAACTACGTCTTTATCTCCGGTGCCTTGACAAGTGGCTTTTTATCACTTACTTACGGCTTTTTATAACGACGGTATAGTATGGGAGTTGGGGAATTCTTGTAAATGTTGCTTCGAGACCTGTCTTGTGTTTGGCTCATATTTATTTAACATTTTTAACAGACCGCTTTCAGTTTTATACCAAGCTGTTTTGGGAGTGCAGGCATTTGTAATTCAATGTTGTTTTTGTGTTAAAACATTAGCAATATTTGTATATTTTAATGTGATGTAATTATATTATATTATATTCCGTGGCCGACTGTCCTAGGCAGTAATAGCGCCATCTTGTGGAAATCGTATACATTACATAATTGTTCAATAATAATAAATATAATCCTTTTCTAAGAAGATTTTTAAATAACAGTCTGACATGCCTTGTTTCATTATAATTGTTGTAATGTTTTTTTTTCCTCCTATTCTCACACATCATACTATTACCCAGTATAAATACGTCGTAATACTTTGGCCCAATGGCTGGTGTTCACAGTTATGAAGTATCACCGACATTGTGTACTTTGAATATGCATGAATAGTAACCATCTCTTTAGTCAATCCAGATTTGCAGTGAGAGGATTATCTTCCGCTTTAATCGCGGTCCTCATCTGTCTAGCTTGCGAAGGAAAATTATCAATAAATATATAATCCACCCAGAAAACCACAGAAGCTGAAGCTGTACATAGGGTCATCTCTGAAATACTAGGTTGATCACCATACATCTGTCACGTTTTGACCCAAGATATGTAGGTCTATAGAAACCTTCATAGAATAATAATTTACCCTCGGGGGAAAATTGCTCTGTCATATCATGTTAAGTTCTGTTCTATAAACGTTTGAAAAATAAAAAGAATAGCTCTAGAGATACAGCACTGCTACTGATGACTAATTCCTATTAATAAAAAAGTCTAGTTGTTGATAACCATGTCTGGAGTGGCTGAATGTGGGGCATTGTGGTGCCATGTGGTGATGACATGCCTTTGGACATGTTCCATCCCCAAGACCTTTGATGTGGCACACACACACACACGCGCACACGCACATGCACACACCTCACATTTCCAGTATTGCCAGTAGACGTGCATAAAAGCAGTCTATCACAATATTGGCTTTTGGTGGTTCATTGAGCTGCGATGCCTCTATAAAGGATATGCCCTGCAGGTGCTTTCAAGCCTGCAGGGCATGTTTGATTTCCTTTTGATATCTCTATTTGTCTCTTGCTCATTGCATTCAAGCCTAGATAGACAAACGCAGCCTCCATTGTGGCACCTGCGTTAATCTTTGGGGCTTGTCCCACAACATATAGAAGCAAGTGTAAACGACTCCGTCAGCGGTCATGCCTGTCCTCTTTCCAACCAGGGTTTACTATTTTTTTTTACTTTACTCTCATTTCTGGGACTAAAATCAGGTTAGCGTTTCATAAGGAGCTTAGCGCAGAGGGCCACAGTGTGCCACTAATGTAATAGACTATCTCTCTCTTGCTCTCTCGCTCTCTCTCTCGCTCTCTTACTCTCCCACTCTGACGCTCTCCCTTCCTCTGTTGCTGTGTCTCATTCTATTCTGTCCTCTTTTCTCTTTGTGTGTCGGCTCACTCTTTCATGGAGTGACCTTGCCTCTCTCTCTCTCTCTCTCTCTCTCTCTCTCTCTCTCTCTCTCTCTCTCTCTCTCTCTCTCTCTCTCTCTCTCTCCTTCCTAGTTTCTGGTTTCCTCTCCTCCTCCCTCTGTACACAGATGTGGACGACAGAGGCAGGAGTTTGCAGAGAGGACAGAAGCTCTGTCCCTGGGGAACAGTATTCATAAGGACTAGAAAAGACCCCAGAGAGCAACGCATGGACATTTGGTAAGTCAAAGACCACCCTCTGTTGTGAATGGACGTGTGCTATGTGTGTACAGCTATATCGGTATATCTGGGAAGGTACAGTATGTGGTTGTTGTTGTTTTGTTTTGTTGAGTTCACATCGAGTGTCTGGGGTTCAGGGCTTCTGTGGTCTATGGAATGTTTATTCAGATTAAACCGTTGTGGTGGATTATGAGGCTGTGAAATCTTACAAGGATCCCTCGGCCCACGTCGTTGATCCAGGGGATAATCCCCTGTTTCTGTTGGTTGCTATAGTTTGGGTCACGCTAAATGTGACCCCCCCCCCCCCCCCTCAAGTATGTGAAGTACAGCTGCATTATTTCAAGCCCTGAATCGTGCAGGGTTTTAAAAACAAACCTAAACCCTACATTGAATTGAGTTTGAGATTGTGCTTTGTTAGTTTGGTGTCCGGCTGGTTCCGTATGCATGCCAACTAGGGTGTTCATTAGCTAAGAGCGGGGTTGTGATAGCGCTAGGTGTGGTGTGGACTTTGCATGTTTGTCCATGGCCTGCGGCATCGTGCTCTATCGATGTATAGGGTAGCTTGCAAGCTGTATCTCCTTTTTAACTCACATTCATTCATGTGGTATACTTGTATTATAATGATTGTCATTCTGATCGGCATCGTGCTCTATCAATGTATAGGGTAGCTGCAAGCTGTATCTCCTTTTTAACTCACATTCATTCATGTGGTATACACGTATTATAATGATTGTCATTCTGATCAGCATGATCAACCAGTATGGTTATAGATACCCTTAGTACACCTGTGTATGAGTATACAATAGCAATATACAATAAAAAAAGTATAATATAAAAGCTATAAATGTGACTCTCCCCTTGTACTGTGCACTCATAACTCGAGGGGAGTTCACTGTATGAGGAGAGTTCTCTCCACACCTTCTTGGTTTAAAACAAAACAATCTCACAGGTTGTTCCATTGTCAATAAACCTTTGAACTTTGGCTGTGCGTCCGACGCATACAGACGGGTAGATAAGTCTATAGGTGTCTTTAGGCACTGTCCTCCAGTGGGTTCGAGACAATTCACCGTGGCAACCGTTGACTGAGACTCTGACCCCTCCGCAGACCATAATATAGTGAATATTATTGGCTATTGGTGTTCTCACGGTCCACGTGGTTGCTTTGCTTCATTTCCTGACCAGAGCGATGGAGTCTTTGGCAGGAGAAGACAGCCCTGAAGATATTCCAGGTGGGATTTACTGGTAATGTACTACAGCAAAAAAGTTGCCAGTGCTAGCAGAATTTAAAATGAGAAGAAGCATTAAAATAAGAAGACACAAAAAAGCGACACATTCAGAAATGGCAAATGAGCTGGATATCTTTACAAACGGTGTGTGTGTGTGTGTGTGTGTGTGTGTGTGTGTGTGTGTCACATTGCATTGTCTTCACCAGGAAAGAAGAAGTCTAAGCTGAAGATTCTGAAATCTAGACTGTTCAAGAGAGCCAAAAAGGCAGATGACGGCAGCTACAACCTCAGCCAGTCTACCAGTGACATCACAGCTGGGGCGGGACTCGGTTCAGAGGAGGATCTGACGTGAGTGTGTGCCTGAAGTCACGTGACCTACAAAAATAATAAATCTTTAATATTATTATTATTATTATTATTGCCGTCCAATGTTTTGGATGCCCTCCCACCCTCTGGCATACATGCTTTTACAATCGATGTAATCGATATGATGCACGCTGGAAGGATAGAAGCTATTTCACAGCAAATAACAATCATATACATTCTGTAAATATTCATATTGTTCTATTGTTTGCCAACTTATTGTACTTTTACCTGAGCACTGGTTCAGTTCTTGGAGACTTGTTAGGAATGAAATGCCCTTTTGACTTCTGGTAACGAATTGTTCTCTTACCTTCCTTTTTTGAACGCACTATTGTCGCTATGCTCACTAGTCGCTATGCTCAAAAGCGTCTGCTAAATGGCTGTAATGTAATTCTTTGACATTACAGAACATATAGGAACACAAACAAGAACATATTGAAAGGAACATATTCAACAGTCACTCCTAGCTTTGCTATTGGAAAATGATGTACATCTATCAGGATTGCTGCCTTGGACATCTATAGTCAAATCAGTCGATTGGATGCCCTCATTCTTCAACATCTCCCATCCTTGCACAATCCTTCCCTCCTCAGGTGCTCCGATGTCAAGCTGGGGTCAAGATCAGTGTCACATGACAGCATCTTCGTGGCCGACGAGGTCCTGGTCGACCCAGAACCTGCCAGGGTGCTGTCCCAGGAGAATATCCACAGCAAGATCAAAGCTCTTCAGGTATCACTTTGTTCTGGAGCTGTAGTAGTGGAGGACAACCCCATGGCAACGGTGAACACTGCTGTGTAATGACACCGGCCTGTGTTCAAAATGTCACAGGAGAAGCTTCAGCAGCAGAAGTTGCATTTGGGGCCAACCGCCATGGGTCTGTCAATAAAACGTCCGGACCACCTGGGCAGGCCGCCCGCTAGTGAATCTGCATCACAGGAAGCTCTCAATAAGGTACATTACCCATGCTGAGTCTCACATTATCATGTGAGGTTTCTGGAGGGTACATCTAAAGCTGGAGGACTGAATCAAAATCTGAATCTGGAGGATTGAATCCTCTTCATGGGTCACATACAGGTACACACACAGGGAAATGAGTTGATCAGCATTAAACTCATCCTAGGAACAGTGGGCAGCTATTGTATATATACAGCGCCCGGGGAGCAGTGTAGGGGTCTGGTGTAGACACCTTGCTCAAGGGCACCTCAGCAGTGCCCAGGTGTTTCGGGGACCGGCGATCTTCCGCTTCCCAAGCAAAGTCCCAACAGACCTAGCTACTGCTGCCTGCTTAATTATTTTATTGTTGTTGTATTGGTTATTGTTCCTGTGTTCAATCATACTGTACGTGTGTGTGTGTATGTGTGTGTGTGTGTGTGTGAGCACTGGGAACTGTGTCTGGTCTAGTATGTGATTGAAATATCATTATGTTAAACATATGACGTTGTATGTCTTTTGTTTACTCAGGGAATATTGCAGCCTTCCGCTCACCCTCTGTCACCTACCAGCTTTGTGGCTCCCGCGCCATCTCACTCTGCAACCCCTGATGCTCTCCTCTCAACCTCACCCAATGCTGCTGCCGGCCTTGCTTCAGACTTCAGCCGTCCAGCCCAGGTCGCCTCCTGTCTGGATACATCCGCTGCACGCCACCGCATGTCTGTCAAGCCCAGGAACCAGAGGGCCAGCACAAAGGGACGGAAACTCACAGTGAGCGTTTTTATTTTTTTGTTGTTTCTTTTGTTGGCACACACACACACACACACTTGAAGTCAACGATGACTATAGAAGCACACCTCGTCTGCCGTCATACACATTTCTGCTTTTTGTTTCTTCCTGTATTTCTTAGACGTATACCAGTCGTCTCTCAGACCCACCAAACAACATGCATCATCCAGCATTTGAAGAGGAAATTACTGAAGAGGAGTCCTCAATGTCCTTCCACTCAATTCCTATTCCTCAATCAGAACCCGAGGGGGTCCTGATTCCTCAATCAGAACCCGAGGGGGTCCACATATCATTTACACCCCAGGGTCTCCATTTAAATTCTTTGGCGGCAGAGACCATCAAACAAGCAGCATCGCAACCAGAAACAACAACCCCTCAGCGTCTAGGAGCTAAACCTCACCAACCTATTGATCTTAAGAATTGGCGACAGCCTGCTTCATCGTGTGTTATGACAGAAGGGGACAAAATAGACTTGAGTCTTGCAGACATAGAGATACAGGCTGCATCCCATGTCAAAAGCAGTGACTCAACAGGGCTGATCAGTAAACATCTTGACCGTGAGCACAGTTCCCAAGAAGTGTCTGTGTCCTCCCTTCTGTCCTCCAGCTATGGCTCAGTCGGGTGTTTCAGGTCCCCCTCTGTGAACCAACGCGGTCAGGCTCAACGAAGAGCAGAGGGAACACAGAGACAAGACCAAGATTCAGAGTCTTTCCACTTTATGGGACCAGGGGACCATGCTGTGACCAGGCACAAGGCTGGATCAGACACATTGCTTAAGCCAATTATCTCAAATGTCAACCAGTCACAGGGACACGGCTTTCAAAGATACAGGCAGGAAGGGGAACATTTGGGTGATGCACAGCAGCAGAAAGGTACCTTCGTTGTCGGAATAGCTAAGGACGGAGATGTGAAAGACAAAGGTGCATTTGTGCCCAGGAGGGAGACCATCAAAAAAGGAGAAGCAGCACAACCTGCTAAACAAGCCGCCATTACGACAGGAGTGGTAGCAGGGGTAGAGGTCAGCCAGATGGGGACAGAAGAATCAGTGGATGCTGAGGAGGACCAGGGGGAACAAGGGACTGCTGCATTTGGCGTGAAGCTGCGCTCCACGTCTCTGTCTTTGAGGTACCGTACGGAAGGTTCCGCCTCCAGTGTTAAGCGGCACAGCACAGAGATGGCAACGTCTGCCCCACTGCTTCTACCGAACCACCCTTCCTCGGCAACGCCGTCCATTTTTTCGGCGCAAAAAGGTGACAAGAGAAACATGTGTGAGGAAACAGACAAGCCACTTTCAGGTCCCCAAAGAGAAGGCACATCGCCATGGTCCCCCCGCCATGCTGGTGAGTCTAGACAGAGGAATACACTATGGAAAGAAAGTATCGGATCCTTTCTTGGAGGACTTTTATTTTCTCAATTCCGCTGTGTGCAAAGGTTTAGACTGAATTCTTTGAAGTCTCACATATATGCATCACATGGGGGGGGGGAGATAGATTATGGAGTAATACCATGTTAAACATTGTCCTAAAGTACCATGCAGGATGCTATACGGTGGCCTCTATATGTACCTAACCATACCTCTTAATTGCTTACTGTAGGTGGAGCTGCTACCCAGCCTGGTTTCTCAAGCCTGCAGGTTACACCTGATCACGCTCCAGAGTCACTGGACATCTCTTTAAACACCAAGGAAGTAGAAATGTCCGTTGATCCTCAGCCGGCTCAAACTGCCTCCCAGTCGGCATCCAAGACAGAGGTGTCTTTGATGAGTATGGCCATGGAGAAGACCAGAAGCCTCCAACAGCTCTGGACCAGTAGAATGCCCAGAGATCAGGGCCAGAACACAGCAGCACTCCCAGCACAAACACAGGCTGTAGCGCAGCAACACGACATGCCACACATACAGGGCACAAGTCAACCATTAACCGAGGCAATGAAACCATTAGTCATCAAAGCCGTGAGTTTAGCGCAGACTGCAAAGCCTTCTCAAGTGTCAACTACAGTGCAACATAATATCCCATTAAATGCCTCGAAAACACCACACATGCAAAATACTCCACCGATATCAAACCAAGCCCACAACATGCCATTACAACCCAAGGTAGATCAGCAAAACATACAGTCCAGCACACAGGCTGTGTCTTCTATGTTTGCGACCCCCTCTGCCTTACGGCCTTCCACACAAATGGAGAACATGGCTCAATCTGCTCCAGGCAGCGCTTCTTATTCGTTCGCCCAGGCAAACATTTCGTCCGGCCAGCAACCCGCAATCCAGCAGCAGCTGTCCAGGGGTGGTCGAGGTCTCCAGAATATCAACCAGTTCAAAATAATGACCTCTGCTCCCCCGACCGCCTCAAACACCGCTGCTCCGTCCCCAGCCCAAGCTCCAGCCTTAGCGTCCCAAGGAGGAGGAGGAGGAACCGCCGAAGAGGGAGCTTCCCAGTCAGGGAGGAGGACCGTTTGGCAGGCTGGGGAGAGGGCTGCCTTCCTGGTGAATCGTGCAGATGGAGCTTCCACCCATGGTTTAAAGGTACATTGAAAAGTATCAAACAATGTTACAGATGAGCTTAAATGGCTGTGGGGGGGGAATTAATATGTGGTTGTTACTGTCTCAGGTGGATCAAAGTAAATCACAGACTCTACCTGTAGAGTCGCTCTACAGCAAACTTATAAACAAGGAAGCAGCATCCGAGAGGAGACAAGGACAACTTGCAGGTTTGTGGCTAATGGACAGTAAAACATGACCGTATCATATTAAATGTATGATTATCATTTTCACGTGCTACAATTTAACCGGTTACATTTCAGAGTCAAGCCCAACCAAGGTACCGGGCCCTCTTGCTGACTATGAAGAAAAAAGGTCATGCAGACCTCAACGGATGCAGACCTCGTCATCGCAGTCTTCCTCTGCTGCACCTTCATCGACACTCGAGTCGTCTGCATCGGACAGAAGTCGGCCATCTTGGCTGGAAGTTGCCAAAAGAAAGTCAATGGCCTGGAGTGATAAAACAATGGACTAACCAGGAAGTGGTCATACCATGCATATGATGCGTCTGAGGGTGTACAAATAACTTTTTACTACAATAGATCATTATACATATATTATAGAAATATTAAATATTGGGTTTTGGTTGATTCATATGCTGTTTTAGTAATGTATAGCAAATTGATAATGTTAAAAATTAAAACTGTTATTAGTTGAGTTGGTTTTGTCAGTGCCTAAAACGTACAAACCTTGACCATAGATTTCTTATTTTGGTATGTATGTGAAAGATTAGGTCTTGCTGCTGATGTATGTGTGATGAAAACTGATTTCTTACAGCACATTTTTATTGAATTGGGCATTATCATGGGAAGACACACGGGGAACCTTTACCAAGCATCTTCCATTAGCCAATGGGTGTGCGTGATTCTTCAAGAGTAACTATCGCATCGTGGGCAGAAACAACAAATGACTTTGGGTCTGCTAACAAAACAACTAACTTTCACCTTCCACTTGAAGAGAGCAAGGAAGCCATAGGTGAAAGCAGAATTTATACAAAGGCCTTTAAAATGAACTAGTAGTTAAGTAAAGTTTATGTACTTTGTATATTATAATATATAACGATATGTAATAACAATAATAATAATACATTTTATTTGGGGGGGGCGCCTTTCAAAACCTTACAGAGCATATATGCTACAGTAAAATTAAAAACAGTGGACTTCACAAAGTGTCCGCAGGGTTTAAAACAAGACAAACAACAGGAAGTAAACTAACAAGAAATACATGGTACAGTTTATATGGAATATGCCAGTTTGAACAGGGGTTTTTAGTTGGGTTTTGTAAGATGTTATGGAATCAGACTGTCGGATGTGTTGTGGCAGGGATTTCAAGAGTCTGGGAGCCGAGCAACTGAAAGCTGGAGCCCCCATGGTGCTGAGGCGTGAGCTGGGGACGGTGAGAAGTCCAACGGAGGAAGAGCGGAGGGTGCGGGAGGGGGTGTACTCCTGAAGGAGGTCAGTGATGTAGATGGGGGCTAGATTGTGGAGAGCTTTGTAGGTGAGTTTTATAGTGAATCCGGTAGAGCACAGGAAGCCAGTGTAGTTGAATGAGAACGGGGGTGATGTGGTCAGATGAGTTGGTGCGGGTGATGATCCGGGCAGCAGAGTTCTGAATTATTTGCAGTCTGTTGAGGAGTTTGATGGGAAGGCCAGTCAGAAGTGCATTGCAGTAATCAATCCGGGACGTGACAAATGAGTGGACCAGGATTTCAGTGCTGGATTGGGACAGAGATGAGCGGATGTGTGGTGCGAATGACAGGGAGCCGTCCAGAATGACACCGAGGCTTAATAATGTGCACTTTTAGCTATAATATATCAACACATTTTTCCACGAAACAGCACAGTAGAGACCTGCCCCCAACAAGAGAAAAACATACTGCATAGTGTGATATCTTATCTGCCTTATATTCCAAAATGAAAATACCTTGGAATCACGTTAGTTTCCTTGGTATTTTGGTCTGGTCGCATCTCTTTAAATACACATCTGAGCGTGGAATTGATTGTTTAGCTGGAAAAAACATGAAATGCAAAGCATTATTATGGATATTTCAAATGCATTCGGTAATTTCAAAGGGTGGTTGGAACACGATAAGGAGAGAAATACATGACATAAACCAATGCGTCCCAGCGGGCTGAAGTTGCCAGACTCACAGTCCTGTTATTGTTACGGTACCCAATAAATGACCATGTCTAATGGCTGGACATTTATACATATCTAACCCTAACCCTATCGTGTTGTATAGGAGTGTTTCTCGGAGACAAAGTCAAGTGGTGTTTTTATGTGTTCCGGTTGGCAAAAAGCGGCGCGGGACCTGAAATTAACATGGGAATGAATGGGAACTGTCAGGAAAAGTAATCATTGTTTTAGGTATAATGCCTGCAAGTTTTTGTGTTATTGGTTGCACACATCAGTTCAAAAGGGTTGTGGTATACCTTTCCTGAGGATTCCACAACAAGAACCAAAGCGAGAGGCCTGGATAAATACCTGGATAAATGGAACTCATAGAAACAACTGGGTGCCTTTGGGTCGCGACTCAAGCTTATCTCAGTTGCCCTGTTGATGGGCCAACGACTTTGCGGAGAGGGACCTTGAGTCAGGTCGTCATCCCTATTCTGTGTTCCCTGTGGCTCCCTGTAGACCTACTCCCTCATCTCCCCCTACTCTCCATACCTCTCCCTATGCTGTGTTCCCTATGGCTCCCCATAGACCTCCTCCCTTACATCTTCAGACCCTGACCAAGGAGGAGCCGATGCAGGTGGGTCGCTCCCGACTGTCTACGGAGGAGCGAGACCAGCGCTTCCGGGACCGACTCTGCCTCTATTGTGGACAGGCTGGACACCTCATCGGAACCTGTCCTAACCAACCCCAGACGCCAAAAGGCCAGACTCACTAGGTTTGGGAACCCTTGACCCTTCCTCCCAACCAGCGGCCATCTGGGAACCGACTTTCCCTCGTCACGCTGTCCTGGGGACAGGAGTCTCTATCTGTCTGAGCCCTCATTGACTCTGGAGCGGATGAGAGTTGCATAGACACCACCTTGGCCAAGCAGACAGGGATCCCCTTGTTGTTTCTCGACAAACCACTCACAGTCCACGCCTTGGATGGCCACCCCCTGGTCCCGATCACTCAGAGCACTGCCTCCATTAGCCTGTCCATTTCAGGAAACAACCACGAGTCCACCTGGTTCCTAGTCATTCACGCCCCCACCGCTCCACTGGTCCTTGGCAGACCCTGGCTCGAGAGACACAATCCCCACATTTGCTGGACCTCGGGCAACATCATCGGGTGGAGTTCTCCCTGCCACGCCAACTGCCTGCGGCCAGCTACTCCTCCTGCCTCCCGCGCCTTCCCCTCCTGATCTCTCCGGAGTTCCGTCTATGTACCACGACCTGGTGGAAGTGTTAATAAGGAGCGCTCCCTTTCCCTTCCATCCCATTGTCCTCCTGCTGGTCTCCTGCGACTTCTCCCCATCCCTAGTCATCCCTGGTCCAACATCTCCCTTGACTTCGTCACCGGGCTCCCCATTTCCCACAGAAATTCAGTTTTACTCACCATAGTGGACCGGTTTTCCAAGGCGGCCCACTATGTTTCACTTCCCAAACTCCCCTCCTCTGCTGAGACCACAGATCTCCTTGTGACTCACGTTGTCGCCATGGTTTCCCTCAAGACATTGTGTCTGACCGTGGTCCCCAGTTTACGTCCAAGGTGGGACAGGCCTTCTGTAGGGGAATTGGGGCCATTGGTCAGCCTCTCCTCCGGATAACATCCCCAGACCAACGGGCAGGCGGAGAGAGCCAACCAGTCCCTAGAGGCCACTCTCAGATGCCTAATGACCAGCAACCCTGCATCATGGAGCAAGGTCCTACCCTGGCTGGAGTACTCGCACAACTCCATGACCAACGCTGCCACGGGTATGTCGCCGTTTGAATGCTCCCTCGGTTATCAACCCCCCCATGTTTCCCCAGCAACAGTTGGATGCAGCTGTTCCCTCCACCAGTGCTCACCTCCGCCACTGTTACCGGGTTTGGAGGTCTGCATGAGCTGCTCTCCTGAGAGCCACCCGACGGGCTCAACAGGGAGCAAACCGGCGACGGAGGCCAGCCCCTGCCTACCATCTGGGTCAGAGGGTTAGGCTCGGGACCTACACCTCCGCACCTCTTCCCCTAAACTCAACCCCCGTTATGTCGGCCCCTATGGGGTTCGCTTAGTGCCAAAACTACAGGTGGAACCCATGTTAATGTGTCCTAATTTGTCGTCTGACGATGTCGATGTGTGATATGACGTGCTGATGTGTCGTTACTCTTGTCGTCTTCCCTGTTGTTGGCCGTGTTGTTAGGCACGTCGTCTTCCCGGTCGTTGGTCTTGTCGTCCTCCCCGTCGTTGGTCGTCCTGATGCCCCATAGTGGTCCGTGTATGGGGTTCGCTTAGTGCCAAAACTACAGATGGAACCCATGTCCACGTTAATGTCGTCCCTCCCCGTCGTTGGTCGGAACCCATGTCCACGTTAATGTCGTCCCTCCCCGTTGTTGGTCGTCCTGATGCCCCATAGTGGTCCGTGAATGCATTGCAAGTGGGCCGCTGTTGGTCGTGTTGTTAGGCACGTCGTCTTCCCGGTCGTTACTCTTGTCGTCCTCCCCGTCGTTGGTCGTCCTGATGCCCCATAGTGGTCCGTGAATGCATTGCAAGTGGGCCGCTGTTGGTCGTGTTGTTAGGCACGTCGTCTTCCCGGTCGTTACTCTTGTCGTCTTCCCGGTCGTTACTCTTGTCGTCCTCCCCGTCGTTGGTCGTCCTGATGCCCCTAGTGGTCCGTGAAGGCATTGCAAGTGGTCTGGTCGTTGGTCTTCTGAATTAATTCGTTATTAATTCAAATCAGGGGTAAATTAATTCAGGGGTATGAAGTGAGCAAATGTGTTCAACACCAACTTATGGTTTAAAATTTATATTTTGCTACAGGGGGCTAGAATCGCGCTTTTATATACAGCGTGAATTCATTCGGTGCGTCATAATATATATAATATGTAATACGGTAATTAATCTGCAGATTAATTATTATCGACCTTTATACTGATAATCCCCCTATTGATTGAATCTGAGCACATAAGGGCTGAAACTAATTATTCCCACAATCTATTAATCTGATTTGTTGTGGCAATTCAGTAATTATTAATTATTATTATTATAATTTATTAATTAGACTATTTCCACAGAGCACTGATATTCTGCAGTTAGTGTTTACGTGCATTAGGATGGTCACAAGTGAGCCGCCACTCGCAAATTCTTGGGCAAATCAGCCGCTCCTCAATTTTGAATGCGCGCGTATTCTCACCTTTACGGTAAATTCATGCAAACGGACCGGTTCTACATTCTACATCCACGGAGCTGATCGCTTCAGCCTTTTTATCTTCATTTGATGTGGAATAAAACACAATTTTCCCAGTCTTAATGAAACTTGTACTGTTGGAATGAGTACTTCCTAGACTACATGTACACATAATATGAAGTACTTTTACTGTGGACTTTTTGAGTAATCCTATGTCAAAAGTCCCTCACAGGAATTGCCACAACAAATCAGATTAATAGATTGTGGGAATAATTCGTTTCAGCCCTTATGTGTCCTCTAGGGTTTCCTCAGGTTTTTAGAGAAATATACCTTTTTCGGTGTGGCAGATTTATGCTACTGTCTGCAGGTCAGGATCTAGAATTAAAACCATTCAGCCTGTAGGCCATCAAGAGCTCTTAGGATGCATTATGGTGACCATTGGCCAACTTACCCAGCAAGCTACCATCACACAGATACAAGCAGTGAAAAAGGGGTAATGGAATTTATTAACATTGAACAATAAAAGAACATTAAAGAACAATAATCAAACAAACAAGAAAACCAAATTAGGAACTGAACAAACAAATAATAAATACAAATGATTTAAACAAAGCCAAAGTGTGGGGCCTGAACAATGCCAGACTCCATGTATTCCACAAACAAGGAGTAGTTAGTGTGCAGGGGCAGGCGCAGAATAACCTCACACGTGTTGGCCTCAGGGAACCTTCTAATGTTCCCTTCATCGGCATGGAGGAACTCAATGATGGGCTGGCGGTTGAAGCCAAGGGGCGGGATGCTGTCAGCCCCTGAGGCGAACACAAGAACCTGCGCCAGGGACACAGGTCGAGTTCCACCTAAAGGAGAAGGAAAACAGAAACAAACAATAACACTACATTACATTTACTCATTTAGCAGACGCTTTTATCCAAAGCGACTTACAAGTGAGGAAAAACATTCAAGTTACAGTGCAAAGGAGGCATAGCAAAACCATAAGCAAACATAGGCAAAAAACTTCAACTTACAGTGCAAAGGAGGCATAGCAGTATAGTACTAGAGAATTCTACCAAGATAAGTGCAAGAAGGATTAATAACATGTAAAGACATAGTAGTTAGGGTGTAGATGGTGGGGTCGGAAAAGGTAAGTCTTCAGGAGACCCGTGAAGGTACAGAGGGACGCCCCATCTCTGACAGGTTTTGGCAGCTCGTTCCACCAGTGCAAAACATTGCACTGAGCATAAATATCTGTATTGAATAGAGAAAAAGTATGACATACCCTCCAGCTCAACCAACCAGTCGTTCCAAAACATCATCGTTTGGTTCTCCACTCGACGCCTGTTGGTCCCTTGTTCGGAATACTGAACTTTAAAAAGTTCCACCAGGTCGTCCGACTGTAGGGGTTATTGGCCACCCACAAATAGAGGTTTTAAGACCTCTGGGTAGGCCTTGACCGCCTCCGCCACACCCAGGGTTTGTAAACCATCTATCAACCTGACAAAGCAGAAGTGTTAAAGTTAAGTGTAAACAAAAGTGTTTCTTTTCAGAGTCAACAGTCACAGACAAGCAAGATTCCCTCCACCTGCACACATTCTGTCTTGATTTACACACAGGATTGACAGGGATGCTATTGTCGTCAAGTGCCTTCCTCCTGTAGATTTGATGAGCTGTATATTACGGGGACGGTATTTATCCCTATTATTGAGCTTTGAACAGTCAGATATTAGACTTTTGTTGCATTACATTCTATTCAATAGATTTACGTAGTACCATTAACAGCTGTCTCCATGGCTAAAACATCCTACAGCAAGCAGGTACGTGACAGGAGCAAGGACACATTCCCTTTTAACCATAAGAAACCTTCTGCACAAAAAGTAAAGAACAAAACCAGTATAAAATAATTCTGAGGTCATTTGTTACTTACTGTTCTAAGGCCTTTTGTGTGCGGCCCTCCACATAGGCCCTTGAGGCCTCCTCTACGAGGGCATGCCTGTCCTCGTACCTGGCAATGAAGCCATGACACCCCAGCAGGCCCAGTAAACCTGAGGCTTCAATGAGGGCATCCTGGGCCTCACCTAGTGTGTCTGCCTCCTTTATCTATGTGACAAAGGGAGTTCAGCAATGTATTTTTTGTTAAAGCAAGAACTACACCTTATGCTAATATGAAATGCTTCATTCTAAGATTGACTTGATGATGTGATGATGGACTTGCTGAAAACAAGGTGATTGTTCTCCCAACATTTGAGTAAATATTTACCTTTTGCAGCTTTGCACGCAGGTCACAGTTGTCCACCTCCTCCAGACATACTTTTGCCGTTGGACGACCGGACACTCCGCAAAACAGCCTCTCGCTGAAAAACCCAGGCTTTATGCCCCCCTGCACGACAGCGACGGCCAGCATCACCCCGATGAGCCGATACTCCCCACCATCTAGAGCTGAAACACAAATTGTAACACGCACAGACAAATGTTTAGGAAAAGATACCAATGGACTTCAGGGGTGCCAAAAACTCTGTCCTTGTGTGTACACAGCATGTGTTGCTTTGTTGAAACACAAATAGATGATATATTAGTAGATCGAACATGGTACATTTATGTGAGTGTTGCATACCGCGGGACACCAGGGTCAGGTTTCGTCCTTCTTCGGGGCCGCTGAAGAGGTTGCTGTCGCGGATGGCGATGCAAAGCTGCCGCAGGAATTCCCTCGTGGGCCCGCCGTCATCGACTGCCCCCTCGGTCTGGCCGTAGTGGTCAACATAATTGACGTCAAGTCTATGTCCTGGAGAGAACCTCTGCCTCCTAAAGGCCCTAAAGGCACTCTCCAGGACAGAGTCTCTCATGACGTTGACCACGTTGGACGAGGGACGTGTCCCAGGGTCCAACGCACCAGACAGTCTCGTGAGGATAGTCACGAGATTTGGTGGCCTGAAAAAACAAAATGTACTTCTGACATTCACACATTTTCAATCATGCTATTACACAACCTCACATATTGAGGTAACTCATTGAATGGACCCAATTGGCTAAAGCATCCCTCTGAATTGCTACTTGTTTGCCGTATATATTTTTTTGGTGGGGGTATACTACAATAGATTTACATGCTTGAATGTTCCAAAGATACATAGTTATTCTCATACTGTACATCTCCATTCGCCCTCTGCCTGAAACACTCTTTAAGAGCTCTTTAAGCTGTCTGTAAGCCCCACTCCAGATGGGAAGTGTGCTCTGATTGGTCAGATATCCCAAATAACAATCCAAGTAAGGAACGTGTCACATGATGACATCACCATATAACGGCAAAATGGCATTTCAAAGAGACATTCAGTTACTCCCTCTGACGTGTACTTTGTAACTTCGTGGACAGTTTCCATGCAAAACATATGTTAAATCGATTCACTTTCTTCATTCACTAGCAGGTAACTGCTATCTTTGTTCTTGCTGAAATTTAGTTTTTTACTTACTCGCTCAATATGTCCTCCTCCTTTTCCCCTTCATGTATGATGGGGATCGGGGATCTGCAAAAAATATATACATTTATATTGACAGTAGCCAAATGAGGTCATGACATGGGTATAGGTGACTGGCCGATATTTTCTTTCCATATGAAAATTGTACTTACTCCTCAATGACCTCAATGGCACCCGTGGACGCGTCCATTGGCTGAGGGTGAGAGTAATTGTAGCGGCGTTAAAACATGTTTTCCTCCATCCTAACATCTATAAAAATGTTTTCACCTAGCTCTACATATGGAGATGTCTGCAACTTTCATTCCACCAGATTGACTTTAAGAAATGAACCTGTCAATGACCTTTCAGAGCAGTCAAGAACAACAACTAAATACTAAATATACTGGGCATCCTGGAATAAATATTGCTTTAAAACATTGCAAATGACTCAGATGGCCCATTAATATTTCTTTCTTTTCATGTGGTAAGACAACAACCTGAAGGGATTCCTGGAGGGATACTGCCATGGCCAGAGCCAGGTCCTCGTCATCACTACTGAAACACAAAATGCATATTAGTTTAAGCTATGTGAGGTGTACTTGCACAGGAGTGCATCATTTCATAATTTCTTTCCTGAAATGGAACATACTCCTCCGAGTCATGTGGTGACCCGTCGCCCCCGTAGTTGCTGAAAGGAGTAAGCATAATCATTTTCATGCCAATATTTCAAATAACAGTGTTGAAAGGTAGTATATTCAACCAGTTCATATGTTACATATTCTTATTTTTTCTGTTGGAAATATTCCAGTCCAATATGTAGATTTTTTATGAAGGTGCAGGTCCACAATTGTAATCCTTTTCCATATTTGTCAAATTTGTGTTTTGACCATCTATGTACACCGTGAAGCAATGGTTTACGCTATTTTACCATGTTCTGCAATGCTCCTCCAGGTAGCACAGCGGATAGTCCACCCCGCACCTCAGGCATTTCTCCATGACTGTAGTTCCCTGAAATTCAAGATGTGAGTTAAAATGAGTCACAGCTACTAAAATGATTAAAATTATAAATAAAAAAAGATTGGAGGACTGGGGTTTACACTCATCCTGTCGGCCAAAAGGCCGAGTGTGAGCTGAATTTTATGCAGCATCTCCCTGGTGGCATCAGAGCTGTAAAGACCAATGTGTTATAAACACTTCAGAACTTCAGACTTTCATTAATACCAATTCCATTGTATTAGTTACCAATGCCAGATAGCTCTTAGGAGAATTGTGTAGGTCTATTACATATATATTGTGCAATTACATTAACCTTACATTAGGTAGGTCTGCACAACAAAATATTAAATTTCCCTAATCTCTAAATTTGAAAGTAACAGAATTATAATTAGCTTGTCATGGTTTTATTTGCATAATGTCCACATTGACAACACATATCCCTCTTCAAATTATATCCGAAGCAACATAAACTAAAAAAGTCATTAAGTAGGCCTAGTCTATACAGTATGCACTCAATGTGATCCTCTTGAAATATGCAAGATATGTTTAAGTATTTTCCTTTTGTTTAGCTTATGGTATTGACATTGGTTGTAACAGAGGCCCACTCAGACAGTGCGAATGTAGCGGAATCATTGTAATGTTATTGACAAGTGCACAGTGTGTTTAGGAAGAGTCGTTTCTTTGTACAGTAGTAGTTGCAGAAGCAGATACACGTAGTGGTCAGTAGTTGACAGTGGAGGATTAGGAATCTCGAGGTGTGTGTTGTTCACGAAAATCTCGAAATAACTCTTAAGCGAAACGTTGTAAAAATACACACGACGCCTCTCCGCAACCGTAGAAAGGTAGTTAACAAGCTACAACCTCATTTTTATCAAAACGAGCCATCTTCCGAGGTGGACAAATAACATTGGTCTTATTTGTCTCAATTAATGTGCAGCCGGCTGCGAGGCGAGTTCGCAGGGACCGTCTATAAAGTGCAACACCCGAAAATAGATACAAATCAAAATATTCATTATCTTCATTCTTATACAATGTAGTGTCCCCTCACACATCAATGGTCTGATGTTGGTCTTACTACAACTCTTATTTTAGAAAAATGGTCTTTTGCAAAATGTTGGTGGATATATGTATTTTAAATTCAAAATTCATTTTTATGAATAGTAGCGTCACTAAAATCACCTCACACATCAAGGGTCTGATGTTGGTCTTACTACAACTCTTATTTAACCCATTACCGTTCATGTTGGGAAGTAAACGTTTCGACAACCCGTCTACCGTCTCCTCCGCCATTAAAACCAGTTCTCATTCAATTTGACAAGAAACGCTATCTACATATATTGCTACTTTGTGCCTTTAGACATTAATTGAGACTTATTATAACGTGTTGCCGTCTGTATGTTGACAAAAAAACACGCTTCTAATAAATATCGTTTCTTGTCAGTAATGGCTTAACGGACGGAGGCCTAAATATCTAACATAACAACTATCAAACACACCAATGGGTCGACGTCCTAAAACATTAAAATATATATATTACACATCCCTATACATGACCACATTATATGTTTGAAATGTTAATATAATAGCAGACACGTAAAATAAAAAAATACTCACGCATCATTTGTCCTTCCGTTGACTTCGTCTTCCATCCTGAAATAAAGATTTTCATTTAGACAAATCCAACCATGGTAAGGAGGAAAGCCAGCACTCTAAATTGGACAATGTCATTCTTTGATTTGAATGATCACCCTTATAGCGCGGGCTATCTACTAGCATTTACACTACCTACATTTATTATAATAGGTATTAGTACAATACTACTTTGTTTATTAGAATTGTATAGTATAACTCTAGCTCTATCTATCTATGTATCTCTCTCTCTCTATCTATCTATATATCTATAAACAGGGATACACGTGTACACGTGACACTACATAGGACACACAGGGACACTGTTCCTACCTCTTGATATGACCTCATCGAAAGAACGATTTCTGGGTTGGGGGGAATTTATAGCTGTCGGCGACGATGCTTCTCATTGGTCCCTCCAGATGGGCATGCTCCAAATGCATGAACACTGCTGATATTTCACTTCTTAAGTTTATATTGGCCGATACCAATGTCATACCAATTTAAACAAGCAAGCATTATTTTATTTGAATGGGAAGTTGAAGAAATAAAATGTTGAAATTAAATTAGGCAAGGCAAGGCATCATCATTTTCTCACTGGCACTTTACACTGACCTATAGAAATGCAATTCAATCTAACATATCTTGTGAGTGAGCCACTCCGTCAAGGTTAATTGACTCACAGTGGCATGACACGTGCAAATGAGCAATTGGAAACGTCAAAAATAATTGTAAAGGTAGCCCGGTTGCATTAGCTGAGGGGAGGGGCCTATCCACAATGTGGATGAAGCCGCTTTGAAAGCTTCCATTACACTGGAAAAGGGTGAAGTATTGGCCACAGCAAAGTTATGAGTCAAATGTAGTCATGTTAACTAAAGCTACTTGTGGTTAAAACAACCTTGTGAAAAAAATGATAAGATTGACAAAAATCTTATATATTATCAATGTTATCATTTTTTCACATGGTTGTAATTGTGGCTTTCAACGCAGCTTCATCCACTGTTGAAAGGCCCTTCAGCCCCCCCCAGCCTTTCCCTCCCAGATAATCAGGACCAAGGGTTTTCAAAATTAGTTTATTTACATTATGCAAAGGTGGTTACATGAACACATTCTACAGTGGCTATATTTTAAGTGTTTTCAAAAGCTGTCTATTTACATTTTGCAAAGGTGGTTACATGAACACATTTTACAGTGGCTATATTTTAAGGGTCATTAAACCTCTGCCTTGCCATGTTTAAAGCCTCCATGAGAATGTCCATCCCAAAGGACGTGCTGTGGCCGAGGGGGTCAACTCTTCCCTGGAGATGTTGGCATACGTGGGTTTGTATGGTGACAGGTGCCTCTGGAACATCCACTATCCCTTCTGGATCCACTGGTGTTGGTTCCTCCCAGTCAATGCCATAGTCTCTCAGATCACCCTATATGACATGATTCAATTTGTTCTTGGAAGTGAAGACAATTCTTACGCATACCTGCTCATTCATGGGGTCAGAGATTGGATTGTTGCCCATTAAATGCCCCGCAATCCAAAGTTGGTTGGGTGACCTTCCTCGCTCTGTTGAAAGGGAGTGGCGATCCCATGCTTGTTCCCAAAGCTGCAAATGTCTGTTAATTCTGGGCAGCGTCACATAATGCAGACAAATCAGGTCAAGCTCATTGTCAGGGTTACAATCAGTAGTATCAGAAAGATGCTGGAATGCTGTATGGTAGTTCACGGTCACAGCACACCAAACATCTCTCCACAGCCTCTCAATCCTCTGATTACTCTCAAAGTATCCATCACTCGAGATCTTTGAACCCTTGACAAAAAAGGAATAAGAAACGCGGTTTACATTGAAATCACGGCAATGACATACAGTCATGACATAATAATGTGTTTAGTTGTTTGTTTAAAAGCTTACCTCAGTCCAACACTGTTGAGATATCCACTGACAGTTCTTATTCCTGATTCAGGACACTGTTGTATAAAGTCAGTGATGACATTTCTGAGATCCACGTCTGAAATGTCACTGTAGTACATTCTGACAGACAAACCATTGGCCGTCATTCTATTTCTTATTGTTCTGTAACTGACGCCGAATAAACGTGCTATTTCGACAACAGTGAAATTTAACTCCAAGAGGTACTGAATCTGTGCACCAGAGATATCCCAAGACGGGCGTCCTGTCCCCGCAGTCCTCAGCAGGGAAGGCTGGAATCCATGGGAGGAAGGCTGATTATTCGCTTCTATCAACCGCAACATTACTTGCATGCTTTCCAATACTCTCTCCATGTCTGTAAGCATGCCGCGGTGTACACATCTCTGAAGAACATCATGGAGTTCCTCAACCCGACAGTGAAGGAAATCCAAATCCATTTGTGATTGTTGCGCTTCAAACTGATGTAATAGTTGCAGTAGTTGATCGTAGATGTACTGCAAGATATTGCGGCCTTGCTGGTCATCCTGACTATACACAAATACAAAAATACGAGTTTATTAGGATCCTGAAAAGATAATAGCTAACATGCTGCGTAAATCAAATTGCCATATGCATAATGTAATTCCCTCGAAGCACAGGCAGACACAAGTGGCGTTCTCATAACGGGGTTATTCCTCTTCGAATCCACCGTGAAAATTGTTTGTCTAACATGATACTATGTTTGTCATTTATACCGTTAGACAAACAATAACATTCACAGCATGTGAGATGACTTTAGTAAAGTAATAAACGTAAAATAAATACAAACACAACAACATAACTCGTTGGCTGCGTGCTCTGAAAACCTTACAACTTTATCAGAAAATACTTAAACTAACGGAGCTGTAAAAGTATCCGTAGCTCTCCCCCTCCCCCCATCTCTCTCTCCCCCTCCCCCATCTCTCTCTCGCGCTCTCTCGCTCACTCACGCGAGAACAGACGTGAGCTTGGACTTAAAAATAAAATAGTAAATATTGCACGCATGAAATATTACAACAAATAATAATTATTAAACTTATAAAAGACATATTACAGCTAAACTATGAACATGTAAAAGCTGCACTTACAATTAAGGTAGCCCTTAACAATTTAAAAAAATCATCTTTCAGCCACAACATTTAACATAAGCATAAATACTTACCGGTCCATAATAATCCAATCTTAGAATTTCGGTTTTACGGGCCTACATTACGACATTACATTACGAGCCGATGTTACTTCGAGTCAAGTCGTTTAGACGTCCGGTCGAAGTAATAGCATGCTAAGCTAGTGACCTCTCGTATTGAGTTCGGGGTTCCAAGCGAGCTCGAACACGAGCTGAACGCCCCACGGACCGCTGATTGGTCAGAGACTCGTCACAAGACTCGTCCGACTGGCCCACACAGCAGCCCATTACCGGATCGCTACAGTATTCATCCGCCGTTTGGTCACGTGGCTCCAGGTCACGTTCACCGCCATCTCACTGCCAGAACGTATTCATCCGCCGCTTAGTTTAGTCTGCCATCTGATGTTAACTTATTTTAATGGTGAATTGCAACCATGGAGCAGTATCACGACCTACTGTAGTGTTATCAAAATCGATCAATAAAGTACATTCGACTCTCTCTCACTAATCACGCACCGAATGAATTCACGTTGTATATAAAAGCGCGATTCTAGCCCCCTCTAGCTGTGAATACGTGACATAATTTGTCATCAATTTGGGCAAAATATTACTTTTTTTGTTTAATTCATTTAAACTATATGTTGGTGTCTGAAACGGTCCAAATTGAAATGTATGACTGTGCATAACAAGAGGGTCAATATCTCTAACACACTTGCTCACTTCATACCCCTTGAGACTCCATTGACTGATTCTTCTCCACTTTGGCTCAAACAGGGACTCAGACACTACACCCACAACTGGAGGGAGATGACAATTAAAATGGGTCATAGGACAACGGTGAAGATGTTGTTGGAAAGGTTTTGATCTGGAGAGTAACATGTGAAAGGTGTGGGGGATTTGGGGAAGAACTTTCCCGTTGTTACAACCCGAGAGCCTGTTGCAATCCTCCTCCGTGTTACAATCCTCCTCCGTGTTTCCCCCGTGAAGACCCTGTCGCAATCTCCCGTGGATTCCTGGTATCTCCTCGTTGGACTATTTTCTTGTTTGTTGCTTTGTTGGATTTTTCTACTTAGATTTTTACCCCTGGATGTTTTTGTGTTCGTTTTGGACTTCAGCCTTCTCCCCGTAGCACATTATACAACACCCCCTGTTTGGATTTCCATTTCGCACTCACGTAAGTCGCTTTACACATTGTATTATTATACTTCCGTAATTTACACACAGTTGATTGTTCACACCTCATAGCATTATATTCATTGGAGCAATATCCAAATAAAGACGCCTCCGACTCTTTCTGTACTACCCCGGGGTTCCGCAAGCAACAATCCGTGTGTGGCATGACCGATGATGTCTTCACCTCAATGCAGATTAAGGGTTTCTCCTTCCGTAACAATTCTCTGTGAGCGATGGACCATTGGACAACAGCACATGAGCCATCTAAAGGTCATCGGGTGTGCACTTCCATGCATTGAGGGGATCTGTAGGACCAGATGTCGGAAGAAGGCCATCTCCATCACAAAGGAACGCAACCATGGCATAGCCATCTCTTCTCCCCCCTACCGTCCGGTCGCCGGTTCCGCAGCATCCATACAAGGTTCAAGGATATTTTTATCCACAGGCAGTGCACCTACTGAACTGCTTGGAGTGCTGCCACTATCATAACATTGTAATTAACATTAAACTATCATACTTTGCTGGACTCATTACAGTTACCGCACTGTATTCATGATGCTGCTGCACTACTGGCACTTTAAAATGTTTTTTTGCACAATTCCACACATGCAGATATCATCCATCAGTCCCTTTTTTTGTTTTTATGTTCATTTTTTTATTGTGTATTTCTATAGTATTTTGTTTTTGAAATGTACACTGCGGGAGGGAATGGGAAGTAAGCGTACAATTGTACTTGCAAATATAAATCTTGAATCTATTTGTGTCACTTTGATGGATGACTCCGTGGTATACCTGAGAAGCAATCCCAATGACCTTCTCTGAGGGAGAATATTGCAGGTATGCTATGCTCCACTTCTTAATCAAAACCCTGTAAACACACCACACAATTTAACATTGTACAATTTTACTTATTTTTCCATTGGCAAATGATATATGATCCTGAGGATCCTAGATGTGCTTGACTGACGTAAACGGGCACCATGGTGGCTGTGGGAACAGGGGTTTGCGAATGAAGTATTGTTTTCAATGTGACTATAATGTGACTAATTTAATTGGTGTACTTAATTGACTTGCAACCACGTGACCAAAACTGCATCCGCCATGTTGGTAGGTATACAAACATCAAATATGCCTGCCGTTGTAAGCACTCACAACAAACATCCAATATTCTGATTATTACCCCAATCTGAGTTGGTCAGATACAAGAAAAAGGTTGATACATGTTGTAGTGACCTTTTGTCACTTCTTTGCTGACTGATTGGGAATACTGGTTCCTTTTACGGACCGTCCTTGCCATGCATCAAAAAAAGGGAATGTCCAGAGGTTGAAGTTGTGTGAACTCGAAATGAGAAACTTTATTCCAGGCTTGGATAAAACATCAAGCAATGCTATATGAAAATAAATGAAATAAGTCTTTAAATAATAAGATACAGGACAAGACAGACGTAAGAAGCTGTTGTCTCCAATCAGCCACACCCAGGAACTGTGTCACGGTTTCTTAAGGCCTCCTCCCAATTAGGCTTCCCCACAGACTCCCAATCAGCTTCTAGAGGGGGTGGACCTTCACCTGTGTGGCACACTCACTCCTCACACACTAATACCAACAAAGAAAAGGGTATCAAATCAACACAACACTCAATGTGGCTCCTACATACCGGCCCCATAATTGTATTTGTAGAGGCAAAACAATTACTTATTTAAATTTAAGGAGCCATTTTCCATTTGCAGTCCAATTCAAACTTAAATTCAAAATGTACATCATATATTTGGTATCAGAATAAAAAACAAATAAATACACTTATCTTCAGCTTTCATTACTGAACCGCTTTCTCGCCCTCCAGCACACTTTGGACACTGGCCTCTCCAGTACGCTTGTTTTCGTCTGTAGTTTCACAACACGTATGTGACCTCTCGTATCAGGTTTGGTCTCCAAGATTTTTCCTAGTAGCCATGAACTGCGAGGAGCGGTGTTGTCTGCAATCAAGACGAAATTTCTTCTCTCTCAACCATTTCTGCCTCTCTCTCTTGCAGAAGAGGGAGGTATTCCAGAAGCCACCTAATAGGCCTAATAAGGCTAATTCCAATAATGACTTTCTCAGCCCTTTCCATGTCCTCATGGTGATGTTCTGACCACCCAGTGTGGATTTGAATGCTTGCACCTTTGAAGCAACTTCTTTGCTTTGGAAGCATGTGTTTACGCAAGTTTGGTTGAGGTTGAACTCAATTTCTTTTATTTTTCTTGCAAGCATCATTAGAACATCTCTGAACTTCAAGTGCCAAGCCACTGCCTTTTTGAGTCTCAGCCAATCTGAGAAGTGTGACAGCAGCAGGTCAATTGGGTTTTCTCCATGTAGGACATTGGTACCATATGCAACGACATTCCTTTTGACCTCTTGGTCATCTATTGGGTTAGGCTGGAAATCAATGGGGATAACCGGCCATTCATCCTCTGGCTTCCTGAGAAAGGTTGGACCTTGTATCCATCGCTCATATTCAACAAATTTCTTGCCACTTAATCCTCTGGATACGTCATCAGCTGGGTTTGACTTTGTGCCTACAAACCTCCATTGTGACACACTGGTGTTCTCCCGGATGACAGCTATTCGATTGGATACAAAGGTGTGGAACCGTGTAAGTTCGTTGGCAATGTACCTCAGCACTGTCTGACTATCGGTCCAAAAGACTGAATCTTCAAGTTCCAGTTGCAGCTCTGACTTCAGCATTTTGTCAACTCTCACTAAACCGCACAGCAGCTGTGAGCTCCATCCTGGGGATTGTGATCTGTTTTAAGGGAGCCAATCTACCTTTTCCCATCATGAAGGAAACAGAAACTTCACCTCAGTCATTCTTCGTCCACAGGTAGCTCACAGTGCTGTACCCATGAACAATGATGAAGTTGGGCGCATGCTGGTTCTCCGAAGGTTTTCTTTGTGGAATCTTCTCATCCCATCCATGCTTTTCTTTGCACAGCTCTTGGAGTATACTCTTGGCTGGTAGAGTGAGTGGGGCCAAGAATCCAAGCGGATCATACACTGAGCTACAATGTCACAATAGACAAAAGATGGCGCCAGTATGTTTGGCAGGCCGTCGGTCGCTTCTACTCAGTGTTTTATGTGCTATTGATCTGTTTTTCTGTGTTTGCTGTCGGAATGTTTCGGCTGTACTTGCTTATGATCGCCAAACTTTACTCAATATCCGAGTTTCTGGTGAGACACAAATTAGACATTTGCGAGAACAGACTGCCAGCCTCCCTCCCCTGTTGACGGATATTCCTGCTTACCTGCGCCGCTCACCTGATGCCCCTTCCCGAACGCCGAAAAAGACGGGGGAAAGCGGGGTGGTGTTCTGGTGAAAGTCAAGGCTTATCTGTCATCATCCTGTGTGGCCGATCCTAGCCTCCTTCGTGGGGGATATTGCTACTCTTCTGCTGTCAGACGCTCACTGCAGCTCCGAGGACCGTGGGTGCGGACTGTCGTGCCTTGCCCTCCCGTTGTTGCTCCTTGCTTGACGCTGATCGCTGCTTCGCCGCTGAGCTCCGCACCTCCCGGCAAGATGACAACGCCTGCTCTGCGCGCTGCTTCACTGGGACCGGCGGTCTCTGCCCGGCATGGCCTGAAGACGGTACCTCTACCTGGGCAGCCGAGAGCCCGTAGCGATGGTGTTGTCCACACTAACCTGTGCCCGCTAAGACGAGCTGCGACCAGTGTGACTCCTAACATCACTTTGAATATGGCTCTGATTAATGCCAGATCGCTAGTGAATAAGACTTTTCTACTGAATGATTTTTTCGCTTCTCGCGAGCTGGATTTTATGTTCCTGACGGAGACCTGGCTACATGTCGGTGAGTGTACACCTTTCTCTGAACTCCTCCCTCTCAACTGTACTTTTCTCAGCGCCCCACGGACCACCGGGAAAGGTGGTGGGCTTGCGTGTGTTTTTAAATCCAGTTTTCACTGTCGGCAGATTCCAGCTGTCACTTACTCTAGCTTCGAGCTGCAGCTCTTTGAACTGAACTCCTCTCCTCCCCTGCTATGTGCAGTGGTATATCGCCCACCTAAGTACAACAAGGATTTTATCCAGTATTTTGAAAACTTTCTGTCTGGAACTATGATGGATTATGATCATTCAGGTTTGTTGTGAATCCAGTCCTCTGGTTAAAGACTTCCTGTCTCTGATTGACTCTTTCAATCTCACTCAGTGAGTCTCTGGTCCGACTCATGAAAAAGGGCATATGTATGCGATATATGCGATAGTGTGTGTATTTCTGACCACATGCCGGTTATATTTTCTACTGTTGTCCCATGCTCTGTAGTTGCTACTCGTCCCCCTGCACGCCGTTTTCGTGTTATAAACACTGACACCTCGTTGAAATTCTCTACAGCTTTTAATGACTGTATCCTTTCAACTATGGATGGGTATAGTGCCCTCAGTGTAGAGGAGCTTGTTGCTCTCTTTAATTCCGCATGCACGAGCATCCTGGACTCCATCGGCCCCTTGAGGAGCAAACGCCCCAAGGCACTTTCTGAACCGTGGATTAATGATTCTACCCGTGCGCTCAGACGCTCATGCAGGCGTGCTGAGAGAAAGTGGAAGCAGGATAAATTGCATGTCTCGTTTGGGATTTTACAGGACTGTTTAATGGAGTATCAGAGAGCCATGAAGGCTGCTAAAACGAAGTACATTCGTTTTACAACGAATTGTACGCAAGTTCAAATATTGTCTAAGAATATTGGTAAACCCAAGGTTCTGTTTAATACTCTTGACTCTCTTGTTAACCCTCGGGATACTGCCCCTGTTGTACCATCACCTGCTCTCTGTAATGATTTTCTCAATTTCTTTGTTGATAAAATCTCATCTCTTCGGTCTGTACCCTCTATCGCTGCCCCTGACCCCTCTGTTCCACCTACATGCCCAGCTATTTTGGACAAGTTTAAGCCCATGTCCTCACGGTCTGATGTTGTTTGTGAGTTGCGGCCTACAAACTGCCCCTCTGACAGTGTTCCCTCTCGCCTCTTAAAAGAGGCATTTGACTCAGTTGGGTCTTTCATTCTTGTTTTGGTGCATGCCTGTTTTAGTTCAGGAGTCTTTCCAGCTCGTTTTAAACATGCCATAGTGCAGCCATTAATTAAAAAGCCAAGCTTGGACCCCTCTGTTCTTTCACATTTCAGGCCCATCTCCAAACTGCCCTTTCTGTCCAAAGTGTTGGAGAAAGTAGTCTCTATTCAACTGCAATCTTTTGTAGAGAAAAATTATGTCTATGAGAAATTTCACTCTGGTTTTAGACCTCGTCATAGCACTGAAACGTTGTTTAATGATCTTGAAGAATGTTTAATGATCTTGTTTTAACTGTTGATTCTGGGTGTGCTGCTATCTTGGTAACATAAGATCTGATCGCGGCCTTTGATACTGTGGATCATAAGACCCTTTTATCCCGCCTAGAACAGTGTGTTGGTATTAAAGGTGCTGCCCTCATGTTACTTCAGTCGTATTTGACTGACAGGAGTTTCTCTGTCCATTTAGGTGAGTTCTCCTCAAATGTAGCCCCCCTTACCTGTGGTGTCCCGCAAGGCTCCATCCTAGGCCCTTTATTATTCTCTTTATATATGCTGCCCCTGGGTTCCATTTTTCGTAAGCACAATGTCTCTTTTCATTGCTATGCGGATGATGTCCAAATCTACCTTCCTTTGAAAGTAAAATGTCCAGATTCCCTCAAGCCTCTGCTAGCTGGTCTAACATTACGACATTAAGACTTGGATGAATCTAAATTTCCTCAATCTTAATGACGGGAAGACAGAGGTTATTGTGTTTAGCCATTGTTTTAATGACTCTGTTGGTGCTCTAGGACCCCTTGCTGCCAAAAATCACTCCTTTATCAAAAATCTTGGTGTCACTTTTGATAGTGGTTTTCAATTTGACAAACAAATTGGCTCTGTAGTAAAAGGCTCCTTTTTCCAGTTGAGGCTCCTGTCCAAAATAAAGCCCTACCTCTCTCGCAATGACCTCGAGAGGGTTATCCATGCCTTTATTTCATCCAGGTTGGACTATTGTAATGGTCTGTATGTGGGTCTAGACCAGCTCTCCCTACGACGCCTGCAGCTAGTGCAGAACGCTGCTGCGCGCCTCTTGACCGGCACAAAGAAGCGTGACCACATTACACCGGTGCTGGTTTCCCTGCACTGGCTTCCTGTTCGCTTCAGGATTGATTTTAAAATTATGTTGTTTGTCTTCAATGCATTGAATGGTCTGGCCCCTCAGTACCTAGCTGAACTTCTCCATGTTCGCACCCCAGTTAGAGCACTGAGGTCATCGAATGAGGTACTTTTAGATGTCCCAAGGTCTAGGCTAAAAACTAAAGGCGACCGAGCTTTTGCGGTGGCTGCTCCAAAGTTGTGGAACAGTCTGCCACTACAAATTCGGTCTGCCCAGACCCTAGAGATCACGGCTGAAAGCTCACTTGTTTTCATTGGCTCTTTGAGGCTTGTTAAGCCGTACATCCCTGGTCGTGTTGTGATTATTTATTGTATTTATTGTATTGCATTGACTTGTGCATTTTATATAGTATTTTGTATTGGTCTGTTTCTTTATACTGTAAAGCACTTTGGTGCAACTTCGGTTGATTTTAAATGTGCTATATAAATAAAGGTGACCTTGACCTTGACCTTACCACAGTCTTTGTTTCACTGTGATCTTGAACATGAACGCATCTTTCTCAATGCACCACTGCAATCCAAGTGCCCTTTCAATAGGCAGTTTGTCTTTGTCCAAATCCAACATTTTGACTTCTTTGTCTTCCTCAGGGATTGCAGAGAGCACAGTGCGGCTGTTACTCACCCACTTCGTGAGTTGAAATCCTCCCAAGTTACAGGCAGTTGACAGGTCCTTAACCAGTTGTAGGGCATCCTGATCTGAGGGCATGGATTTTAAACAATCATCGACATAGAAGTTGTACTTAATGGTATCTGTGACCTCTGGGTGGAAGCGACTTTTGTTGTCCTCTGCTGTTCTTTTTAATCTTCTCTTCTTTCGTGTATCGTCTTCATATATCCAGCTTTGTGTCATGTAGCCATGCCCTCGTCTCAGGTCCCACTCGGAAGAGGCCCTCCTCTGAAGGTGGTCTATGCAGGGGACAGGTGGTGATCACGTGGTTGGCAGTCTGCTCAGGCTCCCCGCACTCACACGCTGCACTGTCGGTTAGGCCCCATTTTTTCATGGACGCTTTGAAGCAGCCAACCCCTGTGCGAAGGCGGTTCAGGAGGGTCCATTGCCGGCGAGGTAGGTCTTCTCCTTCAACGCCACCTCCAGGATCCTGGATGTGATGGTGTAGGCGTGTCTGTCCTGCCGACTCCCACTCCTGCTTCCATGCCGCCGCCAGCCAGGCTTTGGTTGTCAGATCCTCCGGGATGGAATTAAGCATCTCTTGCGCGGCCTGATTGTATGGGTGGCGGGACTTGAGTCTGCTTGGAGGTATTGCCAGGGTGGTGGTTTCATGGAGGAGGTGCCAGCTGTGTTCCTCCGTTCTTTTTAATGCAAAGCTTGCACAGCTTGGTGAAGATGTTGCTCCAAACAATTGAACAAGCATGCGGTGTTCAACTATCCTTTGGCTTACATCACCTTTAGGCCACCACAGAAACCTTAGAAACTCTATGTCTTTTGCTGATACCTTCACTTGGTGGAACATTGAACTGATATCTGCCATTACAGCCACTGGCTTCTGCCTCAACCTTAGAAGCACTCCTACTAGGCTGTTGGTCAAATCCGGGCCTTGTAGCAGCTCAGAGTTGAGCGACTTTCCTTGATAGGATGCGCTGCAATCAAAAACTACTCTAAGGTTTGTTTCTTGGGGTGATACACTCCATGGTGTGGAATGTACCACACTCTGCCATCGGTCTTTTCCAGCTGCTCCTGTGGTATTAGTTCAGCATATCCCTTCTCAAGGACATCAGTTACAAACTCTGTATTCTTTCTTGAAATGCTCATCTCTTTGGAATTTTCTTTTTAAACCTAGGAGGTGCTGTTCTGCAACAGACCGGTTATTTGGCATGACCAAGTCATCTTTCCTGAAAGGTAAATCCAGATTATAGTGTCCATCTTTCAGTATAACGCTATAATTTGCACATTTCATGAACTTCTGGTCTTCTGACATTTCAGGTTTGTCCTCAGATGCTCTCTCACTGAAGTCTTGGTTGTATTGACTGATCAAGAGCTCCTCTATACTGGCAACTGAGATTCTATTGCAGAGGACGGTTGGATAATTAGTTGTGTCTAACATTATGACCTCCAAGAGGTCCATTGACAACCCACCCCAGATGCATTCTTACAGCAAAAGGTCCATCCTGTTGACTGTTTATTACCTCCCAGGGTTCCATGACTTTTGGTGCATTTGATCCAATCAACATTTCTACTTTGGCATCAATGACAGGAATGTGTGCTTTGTTTAAGTAAGGCCATTTGGAAAGATCCTCCTTTCTGATGACGTTCTCTTTGGTCACAGGCATCTCCTTCTGTGTGTAAACCTCTGGTAAAGCAATGAAATCAGAACCATCCAATCCAGAGATTTAAAGACCTGTGACGAGATGAGAGGGGACACATTTCTCCTGATTCAAAGTACGCAAGTACGTAACATAATGCTAGTCTTTCTGCCTTTGATGTTCAATCTTGACATTAATTGCTCTGTACAAAAGCTAGCAGAACTGCCAGAGTCAAGGAAGGCATACGTCTTAATGATCTGATTACTTTTGTTGCTTTTTATTTGGACAGGAACAATGGAAAGTGCGCAGTCATTCTTACCGGCCCCAATATGGCCACAAGATTGGAAGGTGATAGGTTGACTGCATGTAGCTCCATCTGCTGGAGTTTGCTCTGTTTGTCATCTTTTCCTTGTATTGTATGTGTAGAACTCCTGGGTGTGGTTTGCTACACACGTCACATGTCAGGCGTCTTTTACAATCCTTGCTCATATGTCCCTTTGCAAGGCATCCAAAGCACATTCCATTTGTCCTTAAAAAGTCTATCTTGTCTTTATTTGACCTTTTTCTGAAATCAGGACACAATGCAAGTGTGTGCTTACCATTGCAGAATGTACAGTGGACTGGTTGAAATAATGGGTAGATTCTTGTAGCAAAACTCCCAGTTGATTTGGGTCTGGACTGAGGCTTGAATTGGTCCTTTCCTTTGCCTTGATTTCCATCTAGGATATTGCCAAACACTGGGTCAGAGCAAATCCAAACTTGCTTATCAAGAAACTTTACAAGGTCCTCTAACCTCACTCTGGTGTTTTGTTGTACTTGCAGATCACAGGCAACTGATCTCCATTTTTCACAGACATTGTAAGGAAGTTTAAGTACTATGGCTTTAAGGTTGGATGCCAGATTAAATTCATCCGTATGACATATCCTCCATGGAATTACAGCAGCCTATGAGAAACAGTGAAGCTTGTAAAGACTTTGGATCTTCTGCTCTGATTAATGGGCCCCTTGTGTATTGTTCAAGGAAGTACATCCTCTCTTCACTACTCTCTACTTTTGACTCAATAACTTGCTCAAATGACTGACAAAAATTGTAATGTCTCTTTTTGGCAGAGAGGCAATTTGTTGTTGTCTTACAAGATAACTTGTGATGTAATTTTGCCTTTCAAGGATCGTGTAGAGTTGATCAGGCTTTACACTCCCCTGTGGAACTGATTGGGTTTGCTCTGCCATCTGAGCTCTGGGTGGAGGAGTTGGTTTCACTGACCTGAGCAGTTTGCAGATTTCTAGTTGCAGTAGTCAGGCTTAGCAGTACATTTTGCATTTGAGAGATGTTTGTCTTACACTGAACAGACTTTGTTGGTATAGAAGTAGTAAACTGATGCAGAGTGGTTCCAGTCTTTGGTTTTACACTTGGTGTTTCAGTTGTGAATGGTAACGCAATCTCCTTCAAATCCAATCCAGTTGCATATTTCTCCATCCGACTATCAAGATAATCATTCATGCCATCCGCAGAAGTTGAAAAGACATTTTCCCCAGCGCCTTTCAGAACAGAGATTTTTGGCTGTTGTTGCTGCCAGTTCTGTATGCAGATACAACATTTCTTTATTTTTCCTTAGTTCTTCCTCTTGATGGTTTAGTTGTTCCTCTTTTTCCTCCAGGTGATGCTTTTCCTTCAGAGCAGCTGCCTTTACCATGAGGGGTCGCCCTTTCAGCCTCAGCCTGGATTCGTACCGATAATGTGGCGCGATGTGGAGCGATTGCTCCTCTTTGACCTGTAACTTGAAACTGCAGAGATACTGTCATTAGGTTTAATGTCATCATCAACATCTACAGCAGGCTGTTCAGGGTTTTTCTCTCCATTCGCATTCGTGCTGAGCAGCCATTTTGAAAGAGGAAAGGAATTCAGATAGGTCTGCCCACTTGGGTTCAAACCATGTTCTGGTATCTTCCTCAAGTTCATCTTCATTTAACAGGTGTTGGTATTGTGTGTGAGCACGTTTAAACTCATCCAACTTTCCATTGTACATCATTTCATTAGCTTTTACTTCATTAACAGTAGTTACATCTTTCATTAATTCCTTAATGATATTCATGCGCCGAGTGAGTTGACCAAGTTTAGTTTTTCTGTTTGTGCGCATTTCTTCCAAACTGCCTTCAATCATTATATCCTTCTCTGGGTCAATAGAAACAGGTTCAAGAGGCACTTTTGTAGCCATTTCATCTGCCATTTAAAAAAAAAAAATTTTAGTCCACTTTAGAATATGTGTAATGTATATGCTGCTATAAGTTTAACCAATTAACTTCCAAACTTCAAATGAAAATTTGCATCATTCCAAGTTTGTTTCACAAACTGTTCCAGTTCACTAGGCCATCTCTTTTCTCATTCATATGCCATAGTCCAACTTTGCATCAAAGCATTTCATGTCCATTTCTTACTTTCATTAATCCACAAAATTAAATGCAAAAACTTTCATTTCCACTTAGGCAACAATGTTCATTTTCCATTGATGAGTTGCAAGAACTTGTCTTACTTGCTTCTGTATGTTCCTCTGTTATCCAAGATGGACGTGTGTCCTTTGTTCTTTGTTACCTAGCTACCATGTGGCCATACAAACAAACAGTCCAAGTCCAACAAAATGCCTATCTTCAGAAAAGGCAGCTTCTTACCTTAATGTAGTGACCTTTTGTCACTTCTTTGCTGACTGATTGGGAATACTGGTTCCTTTTACTGACCGTCCTTGCCATGCATCAAAAAAAGGGAATGTCCAGAGGTTGAAGTTGTGTGAAATCAAAATGAGAAACTTTATTCCAGGCTTGGATAAAACATCAAGCAATGTTATATGAAAATCTTTAAATAATAAGATACAGGACAAGACACAGACGTAAGAAGCTGTTGCCTCCAATCAACCACACCCAGGAACTGTGTCACGGTTTCTTAAGGCCTCCTCCCAATTAGGCTTCCCCACAGACTCCCAATCAGCTTCTAGAGGGGGTGGACCTTTACCTGAGTGGCACACTCACTCCTCACACACTAATGCCAGCAAAGAAAAGGGTAAAAATCACACTCAATTTGGCTCCTACACATGTGGTTTCAACCCATACAGGTTAAAAGACCAAGACCAAGGTACAGGTGGGGTGATTACATCTCCACGCTGACCTGGGAACGCCTCGGGATCCCCCAGTCAGAACTGGTCAATGTTGCCAGGGAGAGGGAAGTTTGGAGTCCCCTGCTGTATTTAAATTAGATTTGACATCACTTGCAAGTCATCAATACATGTATTTCCAGCACTTGTGCCAGTAGGCCAAATCGATCCAAAACATATATATTGCATTCTTGTCTACTCGTCTTATTCAAGACATCCTCTAATGGAAAAATGGCCAGTGTGACATGATTGGTTCTTTGTGAAGCTAGAGTTGGTCCAGATCTGGCTACAGAAGAGGGGGCACAGATACAAAAGATACATTACTGAATAGTAATTTACTGGAATAACGTTATTTTTTTATTAAATTGGGCCACAGTATTGGGGATTCAGTGCCAGATTGAGAGTTACAGACGGCAATTAAGCATTACCTCCATAGAAGGCCTTTCCATTTCTAGACTCTAAGCAATTATTTTTAAATGATTTATTTATATTTTATTAACATTTGTATATGTTCATGCCACTATCATTAAATTAATTCGATTCACGTTTAAAGTCTTTGAAACCAGAAGGCCTGTTTTCAGCACTGGCCTTTTGTCATATTCCTAAATCCTAAAACGCTGCAGCATTTAAAAAAAATGTCAATAATAAAAATCCACACAAGTCATAAGATGTCACACTTTTAGTTAGGACTCAGTTTAAAGTCACACTGCAGAACGTTTTTAAATTAAGACAGTGCATGTGCCACATGTGTTGCTTTATACCTAGTAGACTGTTTTTACATCTTATATATAGTTTATAGTATTGTATACAGCATATAGTATACAGTGTCGTTCAAATAATAGTATTGCATAGTAAAGTATAGCATTTTTGTAGAAATTCATATACTGCGGGAGGGAATGGGGCATTCCATTGTACTTGTTACAATTATGACAGTTATATGTCAAATAAAGAATTTGGGATCTTGAATTCTATCAGTAAAAAGCGTGGATTGGCTTGTATTTTGTGAACCTAAACAACTGTAGTAAACTGGTGAATTTCCAGTGTACTTATCTGTTCAAAATGCATACTCAAATCAGTGCAAGGCGCATGTGATGCAAAGTCCCAGCACAATGAAGCAGAAATCCACTAGTTGGAGGATATAATCTAGGGATATAATCTCAAAACACGTGGGTATGTGACACAACGTCATTGGACGTGCGTGCTAATATTAAAGTGTCGACGCAGGGTGGCGCTAGAGAGACATCCATCCTACTCGATGCGGAAAATAAACGCGTATCCTAGCGTCTGGGGTAGGCAATAGTCTGTCCGTATTGCGATTCAAATGCAGAGATTGTGTTAAAAGATGCCGCTCAGTCAAGAAATGCTGACAACTGCACTGTAGTATGGGACTCGTTGACTGCATGGACATCAACACTTTATCTCCAAAAATGAGCATGTCTTGTGTTTCGACCGGGAGGTGGAGTTAAGAATGAAGGTACCTCCTGCTTCTCCTGGGAAGGGAATTAAACGCACCCAACCAAAGACCAACGATAGCGATTTTTGACTTGTGACGCTACATCTGTAAAAGGCAGACGCTTTTGGGCTACACTAAAACGCTCCATCCATTGACTTCTGGTATCTTTGCTGTAGTCATTTGTACATCGAACACAAGCCCTAACGCCAAGTTGCTCCAGATTTGGTAAGCATTGCTATGCTGCAGTGACTAGCGGAGTTTAAGCTATGCATAGTCTAGCGCTCTCTGTAAACTTGTGAACTGGTCGGTTAGAGACGAGCCACCTTTTGTATTGTATTTTGTGTTGAGGTGTACAGGGGGAGGTATTTCAGGGCAACCTTGCACCTTTTACATTTATTTTCTTTTATGTGTTTTATTTTTTAAAGCTGGAGACATCCTCCACGACTTCTCGGCCAGGCTGTGTGGGAGCCAACAAACCGACGTCGAAAGCCAGCGACCGTCAAACCTGTTGTTATCGGTGCTGACTGAGCGATGGTGTCCGTGCATAGAGGAGGTTTGCCGCTCTGCGAGCTGTCGCGTGTTGACGGCTAACCTGTGTGTGTGTGTGTGTGTGTGTGTGTGTGTCTTTCCTCGCGCGCCCCCTCCCCCCCACCCCCTGGCCATGCGAGTCGCGCGCGCGTCACAGAAGCCTGTAAAAAAAGCATCTCGAGACTCGACTGCCAATGCCTCGTGACTGATCTTCTGGAAAGGCGCAGTCTGAGCGGGTTCCGCAACAGCCCCCCCTCCCCGATCTCTTATTGCAGAGAGACCCCCACGACTACTACTACCACCACCACCACCACTAGTACAACAACAACAACAACAACAACAACACACACCGGCGGGACCTATCCGGAGTCCTTCATATCCATCCCTTCGTCACTGTTGCTGGCGGGTTTTTTTTTTGTGTGGCCACCCGTATGCACTCACCGACGCCCGGTTGGACGTCCTGAAGGCGGAGCGGGCGGGACGACGCCAGCCCCCGGGGGTCCCCGTGTGTGTCGTCGTGTGGAGAGACGGTCGCTGCAATGAGATGAGGCTCAGAAATGGAACGGTTGCCACTGCGATTATTTTTTGCACGTCGTTTCTCAGCCTGTCCTGGTACACAGCCTGGCAGAATGGGAAAGGTAAGCTCGCCCGACCCGCCGTGTGTGTGTGTGTGTGTGTGTGTGTGTGTGTGTGTGTGTGTGTGTGTGTGTGTGTGTGTGTGTGTGTGTGTGTGTGGTGTGTGTGTGTGTGTGTGTGTGTGTGTGTGTGTGTGTGTGTGTGTGTGTGTGTGTGTGTGTGTGTGTGTGTGTGTGTGTGTGTGTGTGTGTGTGTGTGTGTGTGTGTGTGTGTGTGTGTGTGTGTGTGTGTGTGTGTGTGTGTCCAGTGGTTACAGGAGCCCCGTGCCGACGCAGGCTACCTCGACTGCTAGCTCGCCGAGACCGATGTCTGCGATGGTCGAGCCGACATTGAGTTGATCCTCATGATCATGACAACATCTCGACGTGTCGCGGGACAGCTGCGGCTCTCCGGTCGTCTCCTCTCCCCGGTTGTTTCTTCTCTTTGCATCACTTGTGATGGCATCAAACGGGAACATATAGCGTTCAGGTGCAATGTATGGAAAACCAACAACCACCACACCCGAAAGCAATAGAGACCTTCCAAAGACAGTTGGTGTTATCGTGACGTGAAGAATATGGCGCGAATAACCGCGGTGTTACGTTTTGCTAGCGTTACACTAATCGACTAAATTAATCGATTACGCATAATGTAACGCCCTCATGCATATAATTCAACGGGTAGTTCACCCTTAGAACTAATTGGACTACTCGCTATCGGATAGCAATGATGATTCGTTTGAAACATTTGCCTTGTTGGTCCAATATCCTTGTTGCACGTTTTACAACGGCCTACACTTCACTTCCTACTGTATCACTTCCTACTGTATCACTGCCTACTGTATCACTGCCTACTTCCCAGGGTTGAGTAAGGGCTGGTTGGTGGGTCGTAATCTAGACTTTAGTGACTTGTTATCAGCAGCAGTGTAAACAATTGCAGACTTTAGATCAATTCCGACGCGAGGCCCCACGTCCCTTATCAGCTCAATTAAAGTGCTGCGCTATAAACGGAGCCCAGTGAGTGTTGCCACTTGGGAAGCAGACCAACAGGCTCTGATAAGAGCGGCTGGGATACACAGACGCTTGTGGGAAAACCATCACCTGCTAAAGCAAACCAGACTGTCCGCAGAAAGGCTGCGGAGACAAAAGCCTGGCGATATAGTCATTGTAAAAACTTTACGTGTACAATTGGTCTCGTCTCGGTCGCCATGGTTGTGGGAAGTATTGCAACAACAGACGCCAATGCTGCTTTCCATGGCTTTGTTGTTATGAGATGGCACACAGGCGGCCGTAACGTTTGAAGCAACTCAAAGTAGCAGCTTTGTGGTAACGGGTGTATGGAGTAGAAAACAAAACCTCATCGGACTTGGCTTATTCTATTTAAACCGTATTTTAAAATGGCAGGACAACAAGGCAATTTGTTGAGCCGTCTATTGTTTTGTTTTTTTTACTTTGAAAAAACAACACCAACAGTGGTGTGGTTCATGCATCAAAACCATGCATCATTCAAAACCAATCCCCTCTCCTTCTGGTCTGTATGTTAATACATTGTCAATAGTGAGAGAGGAGTTGTAAACATTCCTGTTCTCCACTTTGCATTTAGTTGTGTTAATGTTTGTTGCTATAGGAATATCATTGATAGACTGGTATCCCCGTTCTCTTGACGTGTGTGGTGTGTGTGGTGTGTGTGTGTGCGTGTGTGTGTGTGGTGTGTGTGGTGTGTGTGTGTGTGTGTGTGTGTGTGTGTGTGTGTGTGTGTGTGTGTGTGTGTGTGTGTGTGTGTGTGTGTGTGTGTGTGTGTGTGTGTGTGTGTGTGTGTGTGTGTGTGTGTGTGTGTGTGTGTGTGTGTGTGTGTGTGTGTGTGTGTGTGTGTGTGTGTGTGTGTGTGTGTGTGTGTTCTCTCTCTATAGGACTAATCCCCCTCATTCGCCATCTCAGTTTCTAGTCATTTTACTGTGAATCAATCCAGTGTGTTTCAGCAGTCCTAACACACACACACCGACCGGCTGACCAGAATGTGTACTCCTCTTGTCATAAATGTACCACAGTCTCCTATTGTGTCCCCTCTCTCCTTGGCATTGACTGGCAGGAGGATGAAGGATGGTGTGTTTGAAAAGTGCCACTAGAGTGGTCCTCCGAGACTGGAAGGCCGTGCTTTGCATCTTGAGTCAACCGGAACCTGGCATGCGGCGCTGTTCCGTTTTCACAGTCCAGAGACCTTTACTCCCTTGAAACAGTCTGTTCCCTTTCCTCACTGATCATAGGCAAACACAATGAGGCCCTAAAATAGCCCCAGAGAAGCAGTGATTAGGGCCAAGGGAACTCCGTGAGGGTGGGAGCGGTGAGGCATTGTTGTGGAGAGGAACTTGTCTTTACCCTTAGAAATGGAGAGAGAACCCACAATGGGCCGGATGTCTGGCTGCGCTTTTTTTCTTATGGGTTTATGTATTTGGTTGATGTTTTATCTCTCCTTTTTATGTAGTTGGGAGTGGGCAACCGGCCAGGAATGTGCAAATCGGTGTCCACGGGGGGCTGGATCTAGAGGAGGAGGCCATGTGACTCAAGGAGAAGAGCACAGTAAACCCAGTGAAAGGACTGGGTCGCACACTGGCAGCCTACTAACTGGTGTCCCATCGATTCTCACAGCCCATGATGTGCCTTTCTTCACATCCTCTGCTCCACAATCGTCTTCCTCTCTTGCATGTGGTCAGAATTCCCCAAGGCACACATGCATTACTCCTTTGTGTCGTGAATAACAGTCCATTGTTTGGTGTAAACTGTTGTTCCTTGTTGGGTAAAGTCTTATCTGCAATGACAATGCTGTGCATGCAAGATTGAGTGTCTGTGTGTGTGTGTGTGAGTGAGTATAATTGGATGCCATTCTGCCATACGTGTGCTTGTGTGTCTATTGCACGGTTCTATTTTGTGTGTGGCCATCAACGGCGCTAGCGACTGAACGGAGCCTCTGTGGAGTGAATGTCCCAAGTACCTAAAATAAGATGCGCTGGGGCTGGCAGTGTTTCCCAAAGGGGCTTTGGAAAAACTGGTGTTGATTGGATTGTGCAGAAGTGCCAAAACTCATACCAGTACTAGAAACCTGTGTTGGCTTGTTTCAGGCTTGTGAAAGAGAAGAGGGGGGGCTAAGCTTGCAAGTGTACAACTTTCAGCTGTAGAGTAAGTTAAATTGATTTGATATGTATTTCGATAATCAAAGGTTTTATGTAGGTATGCAAAAGTGACACTATGGACATCAAAAAAAAAAGTGATCTGGATAGTGAATAAATGTTTTCATATCCCAGTGAGTAGGTGTGCACACATGTACAATCTTCTGCCTCATTTGGCAAGTATATGACGCACACGCTTGGGATGTTTCCCTTCTGTTAAAAAATCTTTTTTTGTTTGCTTATGAAGATTCAGAAGTCGGTTCACTTGGTTATTTGAATAGTCAAGTCAAGTTTATTGTCACTTCACAGTTTACACAAGTATAAAGCAGTGGTGTGAAAATATTATGTGCAAAACCCGACGACAGACAGCAGTTATAAATAGAATAAAGTTAAAAAATAAAAATGCAATTTATAAAAGGCAATATATTGCCACAGAAAAAGAGCAATATGTGTATATATATATCAATGTAATAAAATATAAATTGTTATATGCTACACGCCCTTGTTCAGCAGCCTGATGGCCTGACTGTGATGAAGTAGTTCACCAATGGAAGGACCGAACTGGATTGTGGGTTTACCAGAGAGAGAAGCGCTACCATGGCGGTTTGAACAGGGCCAAGGAGGAAGCAGAAGGGCCAGGATTACACTGTGGGGGACGTGCCGCAAGACTTTTGAGGTCGACGGGGAGCCCCTCAATCTCGCAGAGCAGAGGGGTTGGAAAACACTAGGTACGCGGTGATGGGAGCTCGGGGAAGCAGGATTCAGTCCTGAAAGTTGGCGGGGTACACGTATCACCCGTGTGGCAAGAAAGAAGGAGTTTTGTTTTGTTGCCAATTGCCATAGTTTTCCCACAATTTACCTCTCAATTCCTCTACAGCCGATATTGTTAGGTTTGTTATTGGGGTAGTGATGACTACAGCTTGTGGAAAGTCCCATCTTGGCTTTCTAACCAATAATGCGATCTTGTTTCCCCACCACTTCATATATAGCCTGCAATGGGCACAGCATGGCTGGCTAGCATATTTTGTCTCTTTGGCACAGTCCATTCAAATCCCAAAGGACCAAGTCACGTCATTTCTTATGGTTTTGTTCAGAGCAAAATTCCTGGTTAACTTTGGATTACGAACATTAGTTATCGGACTAAGATGCACTCGGAAAACAACATCCCAGTTTTAGATTAAGGAAAATACATTTGGGGCAAAAAAAACTCCAGAAATGGGTGGGTTTTGGGGGGGAGAGAGTGCGTGGCCATCTGTATTTTTCTCTCCTTGCACAGCATGCACCCAGGGAATATCGCTCACCTGTCTTCGGATCAGCTTACGTTCCCCTGTTGAAATATATCAGGTTAGATCAATACTACTACTGTGTGCAACAATACCCCAACAACGTCATGCTCGTTTTGACCCTTACTGGCGATGGCTTTTGTGGGGTGTCGCGAGGAGTGGAGGTTGGTCCGATAACTCGTGAAGCTCTACATGATGATTTGACGTGTTGGTGGATGTGCCTCCAGTTGCCAGAACCATAGCAAACTGAAAGAGAAACATAGCAATCATTGTATTAGTAAAATCCTTTAAAATGCACTACCATGCTTTGACGTTCATTTAGTTAATCCAGCAGCCAGACGCTTGGCGTGTTTGGTGTATGATAATGTAAAGCTCCTCTCTAGCCAATGACGTGATTCACGTGAATTACATTCCCATGCGATGGTGTCATTACGTGCCAGCGTATTGACACCATCTACTATCCAGAATCCATAACCCTTTAGCTGGCAAATATGAAAACGCCATTTGAAGTCTCGGCATGCAGTTGAGTCGAACCAGCCCCAATGCGGCTGGGTCATGTTCTGGAGTTGGATGTTAACCGCTGAACGCCGAGATCTTATCTCTAGCTGGATAGCAGAAGCTACTAGTTCATGTCATTTCCTTTTTGTTCTTCCCTTCAGTCAATGGAGGCTCGCACTCAGCAAACATCTGCCCTACTTGAAGATAATAGAGGAGGCGGAGGAGAGGTTGAGGTCCTCAAACACACAAGTGGTTTGCAAGTCCATGTTGTCCAATGCAGTCTGGCAGCAGATGCCCACCGCCAACATGTTTTAACAACAACGGCCGCCTACGTAAAGACCTCAGTTTTCTGGAGTCTACGTGTTCCTTTCTAATTTTCCTAATTCCTGTGGGGGGGGGGGGAAGTGCAATCGTGACTGTTGTTGATGAGGACATATCCACATACGTATACTCTGTAGTACTCTTGTCTGTCACTTCGGTCAGCATAAACCTGCGGTTGGGGTGTTTATTCACAGTGAACTCAAAGAGGAAGTGATGTGTTCATGTTTTTAATACATGCAAATCATGTATAGAAAGGAGAGGGAGAGAGACTTGCTCGTTCACGATCTCAAAGGGCATGTCTCTTTATAGTGCATGGTTTTAAGGGCAAGTTGTTTACCTTACATAGAATTTATACTTTTGTCTCCTGTTTTTGCCTTCGTACCCTTAAAACATAATTCTCTGAATTATTATGAGGAAGACCTTACATGAAGTTGTTTCGCTCGGTCAATTTTGTGTCCAGCACTGTAGTTCGTAGTTGGCCCCTCCCACATCCTTCCTCATTAATAAATCACATGAGTCGACGCAATCAGGGGGTGCCACCTCACAGGATACCGGTGGCTGGAGCGGGATAAAGGGAGGGGTGACGACAGTGGCGGACGGGGATGAGGGTGAGATGGAGCCTTAAAAGCTTCAGGCCATAAAAAAAAAGAAGACTAACAGAAATGGGTGGTTTGAAGTAGACTCTGAGAAGAGTGAAGCACAATAGGTAGTCAAAGTTGAAGGATAGAGCGAAGCAGAGGGGTGGATGATGATTATGTGGAGGCGATGTCTGCTTAGAAGAGAGGAGGCCTGTGGGTAGTGGTAGAGAGGAGGATTCTGCTGTGCCTCAGGTTTACAGCCACAGTACCACCACCACGCGCCATCAACTGCAGCCAGAGCAGGGGAGGAGAATAATGAGATTTTCAAGACGTGGTCCAGATCACAGGTTGGGCTAATGGGCAAATGAGTTTGCTGTGCTCAGCCCTTTTTATCTAATTGGCCTATATGTAATGCCTGTAATGACGTTGGAGACCTTCTTTTAACCCACTGACTCCCGACTCCAGTGGGAAGGTGTGACCAGATTACAGATGTTTATCAAAAGGCTGGGGGGTTTTGGTCAGCGACCAAAAACCAGTTTGATGGCTTGAAGGTTTGGGTATATCAGGTATTCAGGAGTTAAAGTCCTAGAGGCTTCGCTGACATTTAGCAGAAATGTCAACTGACTCTAACGACGCTCAACACCCTCGGGCATAAGCACACGGCTCTGCAATCCCCGCGGAGAGGGCCTATTGTGTGTACCCGTTTGCGTTAAGCAAGCCTCATGGAGGATTACGCAAGGGAAGTGGATATGTGACTTGATTCACCTGCTAGGCCTGTAGTTCCACTGACTGTTGGTCTCCCCAGCAGAGCAGGGGAAAATAATCTGCCTGAGAAGAAAGCAATGCTATTGTTTTGGCATCCTGTTATGTGAGTCCCCGGCCCCCCTGCCCACCCACCCTTCTCCCTGCGAGGCCTCATTCCTTTTTCCTTCACAGTGGGATTAAAGGTGTGGTTTCACCCTCGGCGGGGTCCGGGGTCTCGCCATCAAAGGCAGCCGCCAAGATGAAAGTCTTGTTTGTTCTGCATGACGCCGCCCTTTGCCAAACCCAACGACTGCATCTGTCACAACAGGCTGTCTGCGTGTAGACGACGCGGCCAGGGAGGGCCCAGCGAACACACTATGGCACTGAGTCACACACAGAGACACAGAGACCCATAGAGTCAGACAGGCAGGGACGTCAGAGGGACGGCAGAGGAAAGGGATAAAGGCATAAAGGCATCGGGGACCGCTGTTGAGAAGGAATGGTCTTCAGGTGGATATAAAAAAATGGGTGGGAACACACACACACACTGTCCATACACACACACACACACATACACACTGTCCATACACGCTGTCCATACCTCACACCAACACAACACCCTATCCGACCTCGGTCCTGTAGGAGTGGGTGTTCTGTTGCTTGATCCTCCCATTGAACCAGGGTTTCATGTGGATAGGATGCCGGAGAAAGCAAGCCAGGTGCTTGTTTTGTCATTTCTAATCTCCTATTGCAGCACACTGTGACAAACTTGGAGCCCTGTTCAAACCCTACTGCCTGATTTAAATATATGCATAGATCCATCTCAGAACTTGGTGAACTGCCACCACACCAATAATACACCGCTAACCACATGAGAGCAAAGTCTGTCAATGTCTGTGTGGACCAATGTGGAAACACTGAACACCTTTCCAAGGAGAACAATTAGGCTGCCACTGGCTGGTTGGTCACTTGCCATGTGTGAGCTCAAGGAAGACCTCGCTTCCGAGGAATGGCCGTCCTTGTTTTGGCCACCAAACATAGAGGTGTGGCGTGTTTTGACTTGTTTGACTTTTCTCCACAGCTCAATTCAAGTCCACAAAGTCGACTCACTAATCAAATCGCCCCCCCCCCCCTTCTCTTTTCTAGAGAAGCTAGTAGCGTACCAGCGGGAGTTTCACGCCCTGAAAGAGCGCCTCCGCGTAGCGGAGCACAGGACCTTGCAGCGCTCCTCTGAGCTCAACAACATCCTGGAGCAGTTCCGCCGGGCCATCGCGGAGACAAATGGCAGCAAGGACGCCATCTCCAACTTCTCCGGTAACGTGTGCACGGCACGCTGACGATAAACGCGCTCGGCGGAGTTTTGGGAGCGTTCTATCCAACAAGTTGGGTTGTTGGTTTAATGTGCCAAACTCTCCCAGTTCCTTTGATTTAAACAGAGTCTGGGGTCTCTTCGGGCCTCCTCTGTGGCCTGTGGCGTTTCCTCTTTGGCCTTACCCCTGTAGATTAACATCATGCCAGCGCTGTGTTACAGGAAAGACCCCATCTTAACGTGAATTCAGAATGCAGCGTTGGCTCGTTTCCCGAGCGCCTGAGTCTGACTTGTTGTCCCGGTTACCTCACGCTCCCAGATGAGACCCAGAAGCTGCTGAAGGAGCTTGCCAGCCGGAAGCCCCTGCAGATCCCCAACATTTACCACCACCTGCCTCACCTGCTCAATAATGAGGGAAGTCTTCAGCCTGCCGTGCAGGTTGGACTGGGACGTACTGGAGGTAAACACACACACACACACACACACACACACACACACACACACACACACACACACACACACACACACACACACACACACACACACACACACACACACACACACACACACACACACACACACACACACACACACACACACACACACACACACAGGTGCGGCATTTGCAGACGAGCTACAACAGGCTCTGCTTTGCAAGTGTCTTCTCTTGGGGGACACTTGGTTGTCAACGGTGAGGATGCCCCGGGGGGACCTTCACGGTACTAGAGTACAGTAGACCAACGAGAGCAGCCGACAGAACAAAGTAGTAGTAAATGCAAAATGTATTGGAACCACTGTTTATTGTGACGGCAAAAAAGAAGATATACTTTGTGGGGAAAAAACACGCCACTAAAAGTTTGTCTCTAAAAGTTGGGCAGTTTAATATAATCTTTAGACTATTAATATTTTAACACTTTTGTTTGCATTTAGGGGATTTTTCGTTTCATTGACTTAAGAAGTGAATTAAGATCAGTGTTGTTTTAAATTTTATTTACTTATTGAAGTACGGAGTGCCCGTGGCTTTGAATGTCGATATGGATATTAAACTCAAGGCGCACTCACGGCGTAATTCGCACATACAGTAAATAGCCTATCCTGTTATATGTTTGCCCGGGTGTTGGGAAACGCTGCTCTACATCCCTCTGACGGCCAACACGGGCACACAAGTAGTTGTTATGAGAGTACACGAGTTTCACACACCATCGTGCGTCGTGAAATAAATTCTGCATATGCAGAATTCTCTCCTATCAGGAAGGTCTTTGTGTTATACTCGCAACTCATACAGTCGGGCCAAAACCAGCTTTATCATGACAGCCGCCATATTTTCTGATGGATTCCCATGATTCCGTGCATTAGTAGAATAACCGAATAGCTGATATCAGTATTTAAATAGTAATGCCTCGAACGGTTACCGTTAACGGTTAAATTAGTCGATTATCTGTCCTCGGGAATCAGCGGTGACCGCTGTTGTATAAATATCAAAAAAGCCTTCAGCCTATGACCCTGAATAAAGTGACGTCACTCCATTTTTATTTCCTCCATTCATTTTCAATTCACTGCTCTTTTCCATTACCTTTTTGTTTATTATTTATTTATTCTGTATAAAAATAAGTCATCATTTAAATTCAACCCCCACGCTTCACTCCAGCTCTTGGGCTGTGTTTCACATGGCATGGTATATTGCGGCCATATCGGGTTCCCTCTAATATAAGGGGATTAGGGGCCTGGCTGCGTGACAGTGGGTATGGGGGCTGAACTTGATGGAAGGGGGGGGGGGGGCCGAGGGGGTACACAAACGGGTGTTTCCTGATGCTCGTGACAATGGCTGAGGGGTGGGAAACGGGTCCGAGACCAATGAGGAGTAGAATGAGGAGGGAAGGCATGCAGGGAATTAAACGGCATCGTGACGTCTCATCTCCCATTTAAAGCGCAGTGATCCATGAGTGGAAGAAGGTATTTGAGAGAGAGACACTCTCACGGGAGGAGAAAGAGAGAGAGACACTCTCACGGGAGGAGAAAGAGCGGGAGAAAAGTGATCTCAACCCTCTGCTCCTCTCCGTCCACAACGGCTCAAGTGACCGGCACACAGGCGCATGTAAACAGGCTTTACATAATTCCAAAAAACTTGGTTCGGTCCGACTTCAATCACTTTTGTCACTGCGCAGTGGATTCAGATGCATGGGTTAGGCATCCTGCTTATTTGATGCCTACAGCCAATGACATCCCTTTGGGTTGAGAAGTGGAGAGGACATTGGTTGACATTGGGGACATTTTCTCATTCGTTGTTTGTTAACATTTCTCAACGCAAGCTATTTTCCAGAACATATTTAACAAACTATTCTTTTAAAAAGTGACGGGGACAAAATCTACCATTTCCAAAAAAGTGGTGGACACCTATGCCCACAGGTAGGCTTCAGACATCTGGAATCTAACCCAGTACCCTTTGGCTGGAATCTGATCCCTCAAACTGCGGCACGGACTGGATGCAGGATGTAGTGGGGCTGTGTGATGGTGGTGGTTAGTCAAGTTGGGTCTTGTCCATTCACGGGGACGGTGGCTCCTAAGCAGCAGTGGTGTATTTCAGATCTCCGTGGGGACTGGCAGCCGGATGCTCCTCCAGTATGCACTCTGAGTCATCGGCCTTCCTGGGTCCATTGTTTTTTTGTTGTAACTTTCTACTCTCCGCTATCGGACGTGGGGTTATTTATAGTGATGAGAATTAGGACATCATCCCACTTTAGATCAATTGAGTGTGTGTGTGTATGTATGTGTGTGTATGCTAATGGCTGGCTAGTCACTTACAGAACGGACGTTCAAGTCATGTTCTTGGGATGTCTCATCTCTTGTAACAGATACACTTAAGTTAATCAATGCAGCCGTCTCCGGAGGGAACGAGCTGACATGTGACTTGGCTCTGTCCATTGCCAACCATACGCTAATCTGCTCTGTTTCCTGTACATTTATTAATACGTTGTTTAAAAAAAACATCATTCTTGAACATCATTCTCTTAGGGCTTCTTGTTTTGGAAACGACAACTAATTTGTCTGGTTGCCACGGTTACAGAGGCAGTAAATCACACAAAGCGTTGCCACACACACACACACACAAGCAGATTATTTTTCGAGAGCCATTTCTAAAATAAAACGTGTACCCATCAAGATATTAAGTGATTGTTTCATTTTGTGTGGCACTTGTTAATCTGCGGTTTAACCTCAGAGTGGATGTTCCGTATTTTTGGTTCTGCGTTTGTTTGCTGGGAAAATGACGCTTATGTCCCAAATGTGCAGCTGGCCTGTGGAGATCAGTGGTGGGGGTGAGGCTGTTGTTTGTCCCTCCTTCCACTGCACTGTTACATTTATAAAGGCATCATGTCATCTTTCATGTGACTGGATGCAGTTCCAGTGAAATGAATCCGGTTGTTCCTTGCAGTAGTCCTGCATGGTAACAGTGGGCCTTTTGTCACCTCACCATTAGCTGATCAGATTCTATACCTTTTTTTTTCGGGCCCCTTCCGATTTCTATTGCGGTCATTTGAGAGGAGGGGGTGCACGGGGCATCAAATCACTTGGCCTTGTCAGGTGAGCTCAAGCTCTGACGGGGACATAAGATGGGGATAGTGTGAGAAGGGCAGAATGCAGGGAAAAGGGGGAGAAAGGGACACACGCGGAAGGGGGAGAGTTTGTAGTCAGAGCTCAGAATTCCGTGGTTTGCATGCATCCTCACTTGTTGGCTGTCTCCCGCCCTCCCTTATTCTGTCAGTCTCCGTCTGCCTGCCTTCCTCCCACACTCTGCTTTTATCCTCGACCTACTTCCCTGCTGCTGCTGCTTCTGGTGGTGGGACGACACCATACACTGCATGGCTCGCAGCACTGGGAGGACACAAAGCCATGAAATGGGGACAGATTCTCCATGCTGCTTTGAGTGGTCTGGAGGACTGGAGCTCTCCCCCCTCCCCCTCCCCCTCTTCCCAAAACATTTGCAATGGGAAAGACTTATGCAAACCCGGTGTAGTACTGACGCTACTAGTGTAACCAAAGACATTTAAATGTTGTTCCCGACAGCAGGCAGTGTCACTGGCTACTTTGGCCAATAAAAACCGCAGAGCCGTAGCTCTAGTGGAGAGTGGAGCTCCTGAGTGGTCGGTGTAGTGCTCATTTCTTCAAGTGGTTTTGCTGGAGGTTCACCTTGGACTGTAGCCAACGTCAAGCGCCAGCGTACGTGACCATAGTAGGCAAGCTCATGCAAGTGCTGTCTTTCAACGGCCTTCAACAATTACCCGTCCCATTAGCGTCTCCTAGCCCTGCCAGGGTGATTGTGTTGTTAAAATCTGTTTAAACAATAGAATGTTGACAACAAATTATATGCAGGATGCGATACCGTTTTGACGAGGGGGGGGGGGGTGGGGGTGTGTGTGTGTGTGTGTGTGTGTGTGTGTCCAAACACAGTGAAAGTGATCCTTGTCTACCAGTAGGTCACATTCAGTCTCATACGGCTGGAGATATCCATCTCTGCTACAGAGGTTTTAGTGTGTGTTTCTTTCTCACAGTCTGGTGAAGAGGCTGTCTGTATCCCTCCCCACCCCACCCCATCCACCTCCTTCAGATCTCATACATTTGAAGAGATAAGGAGACGACAATAGCTCCTCTCCCTCTCACCTACTCTCCCTCCCTCTCCAGTCTTTAGTGCCTGTCCGGCCCCTCATGTTCTCTTCATCCCCAGAGGAGCTGAACTCAGTGATCCGTCCGTGTTCAACCACCCGCATTGCACATACTTTTGTGATTGTCATTAGTATTATTATTTGTTTTCCAGTGCTCCAGCGTGCGTGGGAGGGAGGGAGGCGGAGGAGAGGGGGGGGGGGGGTAGGGTTCTCACAGCAGGGTAGGGTCTTGCAGCTGTTTGCTTGGGGTGAGAACGGCTTGTGCTTATTCTGGTATCCAATGAGTGAGAGTAACCTTTGGGGAGGCCTCTACACTAGGAGCTATACAGTCTTGCTCTTACACTTATGTTACCGCTGTAGTCTAACAGGTTATCGTGTGTGTGTGTGCGTGTTCTCCGCTAACTGCTCAGTCTGCTGGTGGTTGTTGTAAACCCTCCCTCCCTCTCCCCTTAGTCTCCATGGTGATGGGGATCCCTACGGTGCGGCGCAAGGTGAAGTCGTATCTGGCGGAGACGCTGCACTCGCTCATCGACAAGCTGTCGCCTGAGGAGAAGCTGGACTGTGTCATCATAGTCTATGTGGGAGAGGTGAGCTCACTAGTTAGTAGTAGTAGTAGTAGCCGGGCGTCTGTTTCACCACAAGCGTGCGCACTCTCTCACACACTGAATCACTCTCGCATACACTGTTACGTTCTCATACGCAGGCAAGCACGCACGCACACGTTGAACCGCTGGGAGTGCTACCACTTTCACTTTCATAACATTGTCATTAACATTAATAAATAAATTAACGTTACTAACATTGCACTTACATACTTTGCTGGACTTTCTGGACTCATCACTGTTACTGCACTGTACTGCACTGTATTCATGATGCTGCTGCACTACTGGCACTTTAATTGCGTTTAAATATTCTTGAAAAAAACACATTCAACACATTCAACACATGCACATATCATTTAAGTCACTTTGCTGCTCTTTTTTGTTACTTTTTATTGTATATATTATTTTTATTTGTATGGTGTTTTAAAGGAGATGTATACTGTGGGAGGGAATGGGAAGTAAGCGTTCCTATGTACCTATGTACAAATAAAATATTTTGTATCTTGCAAGCATGCACAGACCCTGAACTCCTTGAAGCTATGCGTTTATCTATGTCTGGTTACTCCATGTGCGTTTGTCTATGTCTGGTTACTCCATGTGCGTTTTGTCTATGTCTGGTTACTCCATGTGCGTTTGTCTGTCTGGTTACTCCATGTGCGTTTTGTCTATGTCTGGTTACTCCATGTGTGTTTGTCTGGTTACTCCATGTGTGTTTGTCTGGTTACTCCATGTGTGTTTGTCTGGTTACTCCATGTGTGTTTGTCTGGTTACTCCATGTGTGTTTGTCTGGTTACTCCATGTGTGTTTGTCTGGTTACTCCATGTGTGTTTGTCTGGTTACTCCATGTGTGTTTGTTCTCTCTGCAGACGGACGTGGACTATGTCAACAGCGTGGTGGCCGGACTGGAAAAGGAGTGAGTGGGCGCACACACACGCACACACACGCACGCAACGGTTCAGTGGCACATGCTCCTTTCCAGCGCCACCATGTAACATTTTATATAAATATCTATATAATATATCCGTAACATTTATTAGTCTGGCTGTAGCGACGCAAACATTTAGTTGACCCCGTTGTTTTTTTCCCCCCCATTTAATTTATGAATTGTTTAAAAGAAACGTTCTATGTAACACTTCAAAAAACAAAGTATCACAGTATCTCGAGTGCTATGTGGAGGTGAAGAAAGTCTGTGGCTTTCCGATCAACTTTAGGCTGGTAACTGCTGGTAACTGCCGTTTCCCTTCCAACCACCAACCACCCACCCACACACATAACGGCATTCACAACTGCCAAACTTTAGTAGTCAACTACTTCCCAAAAGTCAGAGAAAAGTCTATTCATCACTAGAGATATATCAGTTTTTTGCACCCAATAATAACATTGTTTCTCGTCAAAAAGGGTCTCAGACACAACCTGTAAAGGGACAACTAGGTACTGTAGGTGGGACCAACCTGGGTCTATGCGAAATGGAGTCCCCAATTGGCTCTGAGAGGCTGTTTTTACAAATGAGCCGCAATCTGATTGGACTAAACCCCCAGCGAGCTTGTCTGAGCTGGAGGTACACTTTGACTGCAGTAACAACGTGACTGCTTTGTTGCGGGGATAGCGGGAGTCTTTCCTTCTGCAAGTACCTTCAATTCAGTTTATTAAACAGTATATAGACGGAATGTAGAAAAGGATTGTTCAAACTAATCTATGTCCAACAATGACCAGTTATGTCCATCTTTGGTCATTGGAAGGCATCTCAAAACTAGATTAGCCTACTATGATGCACTATGATTATATGCTCAAATACAAGATCAGTTATACCTTGCAAAACTACTGTAGCAATCTCTGCAATTTATATTGCCGAGTTTACAAATGTATTGGTTTATTGAAATAAACATGACTGACTGGCGGAATGACCTGTCATTCGCAGTCAGTCATGTTTATTTCAATAAACCAATAACCTGTAAACGTCCTCATTTATGATCTTCGTCCTGCACTCCAAAGATGAGGTGTCAACAGATGAGGGAGGCTTGTGTTTCGTGTTCCCGGCCAGGGAGAAAAGCCTCTCATTTGGGGTAGTGGTGGCTGCCAGGTAGCTTTTGGCCAGGTGCTCGGCCAGGTGGGGGAACCGCTTCTCGTTGCATGCCAACCACTCTAGAGGGTTGCTCATGGTGCCTTTTTTCTCTGGGCAGGTGTTGGCACTTTTGTTTTCGTAGTCAAAATGCTGTTTGTGTTTAAGTTCAAGGCTTCAGAGAATGAAAGTTCTCCAATTTTGCAAATTTGTTAAATGTCAAATTTTGGAATTGATTTAAGTTTTTGGGGGTTTTCTGGAAAAGCATCTCCACCATGAAACTTTCTCTACCGTGTTGTGCCACACAGCCTATTTTAAGCATACACTGCTGCATGACTACAAGATGGAACAATTGTTATAGAATTACATTAACGGCTATTAAGATAGTGAATGCATCAAGAACAAAGTTACCTGATGCTGCAGGCTGGTCCACCTCTCTCTCACAGTAACTGAAACCTCTGCTTTGAGGAAATGGGAGAAAATAGAGAACCTGGTTTTCAGACGTTTTTCACACCGCATTCTTAAAGCTGCATCTTCAGCATCTCCCCGTCCTCCACCAGGATAACGTAAATAAACAAGGTACCCGTTGTGCATCTCCATCCACACATGATTGTAGTTACCTTTGCCAGGGGTCTCGGCGCTGCCAGTAGCTGCTGGATCAGCTATCATTGTGAGGGTTTTTTCTGGTGGTGGATTTGGTGTCTGCTTGGACAGAGATGCAGTGCTTGTGAAACTCCTGCCCCAGCATTGTAAAGGTTGAATTCCAACGTGTGGGACAGTCTGTCTGGGGCCTGTTCTCTCTGACATTAAGCCTCGCCCGCCGCTTCTTCAGCCCCTAGGTCGCCGTGACTTGGCGCATCAATGGCTTTCGTTACTTCGGGTGAACCCGGCCGAGGTCGTGGGAGAAACCTTCACACAGTCAGTCATCACCAGGTTCAGGCTGCTGGCGTTATCGTGTGTAACGCCGAACACTGCCAGGCCCCCCGCTCTCTGATTGTGTCAGTTGGGAAACGTTTGCAGCAGTGCCTTCATCTCCCAGGTGGCCGTGAGATAATGTGCTGTCAGACACAGTGATGTATGGCTCCATGGTGGGAGAAGTCCATAGGTCTGTGGTGAGCGAGAGACTCTTGATCTTTCGTATCCGATGCCAATTATGCAATTCTTTGTACTGCTGTGTGACAGCGTTCCACGGCGTATAGTATGTGAGGAGATAACGGTTTGACCGGTTTCTCCCATGGAGCAAGCAATCCAATGTCCTTCACAATGACATGTACTAGCAGACCTGGTATTTTCGGACGAGAATTCGAGTAATGGAAAATAAATACCAAAAAATTAAAACGAGGTCAAAATAATGAAAGGATGGATGAATGAGGCTGAACATAAAACATACCAGCAGAAACCAGGGACTGAAATGAATGAACTCCATGAAATGGACTGAACCAATGAGCCAACTCGAATAAAGATAAATGTATGTTATATGAACCTGGATTCTGTATGTGCATTATGTATGTTAAAATATACTAATAAAATGTGTGGCTGGAACCCCAGTCCTCACAGGTAGCCTTGCATATATATATATTGACAGTTTTATTTGCTCTGGTGTTGTATTCCCAAACTGTTGACCGTAGTCCAGCATTGGGACTTACAGCCAATGTTAAAGTCACTCATGACCAGAACAATGACTTGTCAATCACTACCCACAGCCGCCTCTGCTGCATATCTGCTGTAGATGCATTGCTGCTGCTTCATAACCGTGCTGTGCTAGCGCCACAGATGATCAGATTCGTTTTTTATTGACAACTATTCAGCCGCTTCACTTGACCCTCGGCGGGTGTGTGGCCAAGGAAGGGCTGAGTGTTGAGCGGGAAGTTGTTTGGATGAGGAAGTTGTTTTCATGTTTTCATGTAAATACACTTTGAACGGACAAGCCATCAGTGAATGGGCACGCCCTCTATCGGTCAGGCTCTAGTCAACCTCCTACTCTTCCCCTCCGTCTCCGTCTCCCCCCCCCCCCCCCTTCCCCAGGTTCTCCACGGAGTTCAGCTCAGGTCTGCTGGAGGTGATCTCTCCTCCAACCGCCTACTACCCTGAACTCTCCAACCTCAAGGAGACCTTCGGAGACTCCAGGGAGAGGGTCAGGTGAGACACACACACACACACACACACACACACACACACACACACACACACACACACACACACACACACACACACACACACACACACACACACACACACACACACACACACACACACACACACACACACACACACACACACACACACACACACACACACACACACACACACAGAGTGTGGGGAGAGGAAATGAGATAGAGGCAGTGGAATGAGTGAGAGAGGAAGGTAGGAAGCAAAGGAAGAGGGCGAGTAAAACATTATAGACTGCCCACTGCCCTCCTTGGAAGACATTTTCAGTTCCAGCAGAGAAGCCAACATACAGAAAGATTCCTCCCACCCGGGACGTCATCTGTTTGACCTGCTTCCCTCTGGGAGACGCTTCAAATCCAAATCACGGACAAACAGACTCGAGAACAGTTTTCTACCCTAGTACCATATGAGAATTGAACACTGTCAAACACTCACACTGACTTTTCGGTGTAACTACAATACGGTATTGCATCAATACTACATTACATAGTTACATAACGCTGCAACTAGGTATGCATATACATACACATGCATCTTTTATTTTTGCACTACGCTACATAGGGCCACTGCAGTATGTGTATACTGTTTGTACAATTGTACTGATTTTGGCCATTTTCTATGTTTATTCTGTTTTATAGTTTAAATTTTAAAATAATTTATATTATAAAATTGCAGTTGTGTGTTAAGAGTGAGCGTGAGGATTGCTACACAATTTCCCTGAACTTGCAACTTTCTCTGCAATGACAATAAAGGCTTTGTGATCTGAGTGAACGAGAGAGGAGGAGGAGGAGGAGGAGGAGGGAGGAGGAGGGGGGGAAGGGAGGCAGATAAGAGACATGATGTAAATGAGGAATACGATGCATGAGAACAGTGAGCAGGAGTGTGGTGCCTGAAGGAGGGAAGAGTCAGGAGCCGGTGGGGAGGGAGAGAAGGAGCGGCTTCTCAGGAGGCTATTACTATTCCACAGGCGTTCCTCAAAGTCAGCCCAGGGTCATTCTCTCTCTCGCTCTCTCTCGCTCGCTCGCGCGCTCCCCTTTTGTGAGGTTCTGATGTGCACAGCCACCAACGACTCCTCATTTCCAATGAGGTTTATGGTGTGCTCGGTGTCTACCCACTCTGTACTGATATACAAACATTTGTGTGTCATGTTCCTGTGTGTGTGTGTGTGTGTCTGCGTTGGCACACGGATGCATGATATATTGTGTGCGTGTCTGTCCACATCGATGACTAAATGATGAACAGGTCTGATATAAAAACTTCCTACATCTGAAACAGCAATGCCACCTGGCTCGTGTGTGTGTGTGTGGTGTGGGGCGAACACACACACACACAGTGTAGTTGTGTGTGTGTGTGTTCGCCCAGTGTGTGTGAGATACACTTTTCTGTGCCTTGTATGATTATAGTGCACACAGACCGTGTTCGGGAGGACTTGACTTGAACAAATGGCGGGGGCGCTTTAACTGGTGTTTAACGGTTGATTGTATGGAAACATTGTTTTGTCTCAGGTGGCGAACCAAACAGAACTTGGACTACTCTTTCCTCATGATGTACGCCGTCAGCAAAGGGGTGTATTATGTACAGGTATGGAATACTATCACATATTCAGGTTCTCTGGTTTCACACTTGTGCAACATTGAAGATGATGGAAGCAAATGTTGGAAAGGCTGACTGGCCAACACTGCCTTGTTGATGTAGTTATTAAAGGTTTACGGAAGAGTATGGCGCAATGAGGAGGCTTCTGGTGTGTAGGAAGAGGAGTGTTTTTGTTATTTGATCTGGTCGGTTGGTGTGCTTCCACATTTTCCACAAGTTGTCTGAACACACTGCAGTGGTGGTGGTGGCGGCGGCTGTGAATTCATGAACAATAACAGACTTTAGCTTTAGATTTTTGGGCAGTAGGATAGCTCCGTGACTGTTGGGACTTGGCTTGGGAACCGGAAGGTCGCCGGTTCAAGTCCCAGAAACACCCGGGCAGGTGCCCTTGAGCAAGGCACTAGATTCCCCTACGCTGCTCTCCGGGCAGCTGTATATACAATAGCTGCCCACTGCTCCTAATACTAGGATGGGTTAAATGCAGAAAAACCAATTCAACTGTGTACATGTATGTGACCAATAAATAGGAGTCAATCCTCTAGATTTTAGATTTGTTTTTGGACTGGTCCCAAACTTGGAGGCGTAAGGGTTCACGGTTTGTTGTGCCGTTCAGGTTTACAAACCACCATCCACTGTAGCCCGTGCGGATGCGGTCGTAGGACTTTGTCTCTACTCGACAGTTTTTGTCGTAGCCTTCAAGTCATCCACCATGGTTTGGTTGGTACAGTTCAGTACCCAATCAATGTTCCCATAGCAACAGTTTGGAATCCCTGGAGTTGGCCGCCGCGACACACACACATTTTAGTATCAAAGTGACACACACTCCTTTGATTCTAAATAAGTCTCAAGCTTAAAAAGTGTTGATGACTATCATGCTACTTTGCTACTTATGCTACTACTACAAATACAATGGAATGCTAACTCCCCATTCCCTCCCGCAGAATTAATTCCCTAGAAACACCATACTATGAAAAAAATACATACTGTTCTGCACTATACAGTGCAGTAACTGTAATGAGTCCAGAAAGTCCAGCAAAGTTATGATAGTGTAATGTTAATGACAATGTTATGATGGTGGCAGCACTCCTAGCAGTTCAGTAGGCGCACTGCCTGTGGATAAAAAGTGTGCCTCTAATTTCACACCATAACGTTCTGGTCAGCGTTCTATGAACGTTGTAATCATTCAATTTCCGAGCGTTCTAGGAGAGGGGGACACATCTGGCGTGTGACTAACGCATGACTAGCGTGTGACTAAACGCATGAGGAGCGTGTACCAGCGACCAAGTAAGACGCCCCTGAAAATGATTAGCGTGTGCTGACGTGTCACTGGCGCGGGAGGTCGTTCCGCGGAGTACCGGCAGGTAGTAGACCGGCGAGTAGTCCGGGACGGGAGAGGAGTCTGGGTACCGGGAGGTAGGAGTAGCGACAGGTAGGAATTATAATGACCGGGGAGCTCGTATAGACCGGCGTAACGCGAGACAGGCGGGTGACGCGGGATAGGCAAAGAATCTGGATCTCCGGGACATCAGCGTGGCGATTCCGTCCAGAATGTACGACGTAACATGAACAAAGTACGATGTACGACCTAACCCCGGGGTAACGGGAAGCCAGGGTCTATATACCCCAGGTGAGGGGATTAGCAATCAGCCACGGCAATTGCTGACAGGTGTGTGTGCGCCGCTAGCGCACGTGGCTTGGCCACGCCCCCTATCAACCACCGTAACCGTGACAGTTCTTCTGGATATTGCTACTCCATCTCCATGTCGTCTGTACTCCATCTCCAATCTGAAAATAGGCACACAATGTGGGATGTGTGTATGACTAAAAGCACTGGTCCTGACCCCCACACACACACTCCATCTCTCATCCAGACAGAGGCACACCATGTCAGATGTGTACCAGTGAGTCGTTCACTGCAAAGCAAAGATTGTGAACGATTAATAACAACCAAGTAACGCTAGGGTAACGACTGACTAACAATAGCCGAACGCGTGCAACGTTCGGCGAACGTTCTCCAGCGTCTAACGTTAAACGTTGAACGCTGGTCTCCATGAGAACTTTTGTGCATGTTCAAAACTTTATTTTCGGACCAGCGTTCTCCGCCGATCACCGACGATTACCAGCGTTCACCAGCGTTCACCCAACGCTCTTCTGGCGCTATGCCAGCGACCACGGACGATTACCAACGTTTCCTCAAACGCTGACCAGAACGTTATGGTGTGACGGGGGCCTTTAGCCTCTAAAACGTGACCTATATTGGGTGCCGCATATCAATAAAATGTGTTTGTTTGATTTTTTGTCCTATTTGTGATTTTAAATCCAGATGGAAGATGACATTGTGGCAAAGCCCAACTACTTTGCTACCATGAAGAACTTTGCCCTGCAGCTCGCCTCCGAGGACTGGATGATTCTGGAATTCTCTCAGCTGGGCTTCATCGGTACACACACACACACACACACACACACACACACACTAGTGAATTATAGATGCCAGATGCAATGTTGAATCCCCTGGGTGAATAAAGTGGCTTTAGATTTCATGTATGTTGATTCGGCCGGAAGTTTAGGTTACGTATTAACGTATAGAAGTAGGGTCATTTCAGATTTCCTGTTTCCTCTTTTTAGTTTAAATGATTGTTTATTTATTGTGCTCACATTCTGGGGCAGCTTTTCCCATTTGTTGCTCTGAGCTGCAGCACCGTAATAATTAGTTGGGTAAACTCTTGATTACTGGCAGTTTAATGAGCCATGCTGCAGGATGGGCGGACCCCCTGTAACCGGTGTGGCTTCTTCTTCTGTGTTCCAGGGAAGATGTTCCAAGCCCCTGACCTCAATCTCATCGTAGAGTTCATCTTCATGTTTTATAAAGAGAAACCCATAGACTGGCTGCTAGACCACATTCTCTGGGTCAAAGTTTGCAATCCTGAGAAGGATGCGGTACGTGCTCCGTGCGTGCTGCGTGCGTGCGTGCGTGCGTGCGTGCGTGTGTGTGTGTGTGAATTGTAATAAGTTTAATATAATTGTGTTTGCCTTCGTCGTCACCGCCCTGGTCTCTCCCTTAACAGAAGCACTGTGAGCGACAGAAGTCGAGTCTGCGCGTGCGTTTCAGACCCTCGCTGTTTCAGCACGTGGGCCTCCATTCTTCTCTTGCTGGAAAGATTCAAAAGCTCACGGTGAGTCTCTCACCCCCTCTGTTCCTCGTCCACGTGGTGAAAGGCATTTGCTCTATTCAAGAGCGCCCGGCGAGACCTTGCATACTAACCACTGAGGCTGCCTCCTGCCAAGATGTAATCACCTCTTCTCTGCCGCTTGTGTAGGACAAAGACTTCCTGAAACCGCTGCTCCACAAGATCCACGTCAATCCCCCGGCCGAAGTGTCTACCTCAATGAAGGTAACCGGACTACGTGACGCGGCTCTGCAGCTCTAGTACCGTCCCCAGGAAGAGACGACACCTATTGGTGGACAAAGGCTGAAGCCCGTTGTAAACAAGCAGCCTGATATGGGATTGCATTTCACCGACACTAGCTTCAGCCTTTGTATTGTTTTATTATTTTTTCCCAGTTCAAACGTTTTTTGAACTTCTTTTTTCACCTACACACGTTGGGTCGGTGGATAGACCATCTAGCCTGGGAACCAGACAAATCTGTTGACTCCACTATCGCAACAGTATTAAACTAACGGGACGGTATATTTTACTGCACTTGCCGTACTTCCGACAGGATTTAATCAAAGTTGAATTTGCATACACGCTACGTCATGTTCCTTTGATTGGTTGTAGGTCCATCCAATTGCGTCCAGGCGGCATTTTGGTCTGCTTGTTGATAACGCCTCCTCGGAAATCGAAAATGAAGGGAGAGGTTTCAGACTTATACTCAATTTGCCGATTGGTCTGGCGATGTCGGGCTATAGGAGGCCGTTTAAATATGTTGGGGACCAGCCATACATTACGTTAGATGAAGAAAGTGATTACCTGGTTCCAGCCCTGAATCCCGTCCACTTTTTAATCAAATTCCCTGAGCAAATCAGCGTTGTGTATGCAGGGGGTCTAAATACAATCACAGTGTGACTGACCACAGTGTGTGCTACAAAAGACTAAATGTTGGGTTCTTTAAAGTCTATGGAATCTGCTATTGAAGCTGTTTTTTTTTTTTTTTAAAGAATAAAGTCAATATATATTGTCTCGCTTCTATAAATATTGGCCCACAGCCAGAGAGCAACGTTACTTAGGGAATTCTCATCCGCTGTGTGATGGGTTTACGTGGAAGCCACCAAGTCTCTCTGCACACGGCTCAGCAGAGCTGGGAATCAAAAACAGAACATTCAGGATGATTAACAGACTAGGTAGACAAAGCCATTCAAAAGAGAACATTTTTAATGTGTGTGTGTGTGTGTGTGTGTGTGTGTGTGTGTGTGTGTGTGTGTGTGTGTGTGTGTGTGTGTGTGTGTGTGTGTGTGTGTGTGTGTGTGTGTGTGTGTGTGTGTGTGTGTGTGTGTGTGTGTGTGTGTGTGTGTGTGTGTGTGTGTGGTGTGTGTGTGTGTGTGTGTGTGTGTGTGTGTGTGTGTGTGTGTGTGTGTGTGTGTGTGTGCGTTCCAGGTGTACCAGGGCCACACGCTGGAGAAGACCTACCTGGGGGAAGACTTCTTTTGGGCCGTGACCCCCACCGCTGGAGACTACGTCCTCTTTAAGTTTGACAGACCGGTTAGCATAGAGAGGTAGGCTCCGCCCCCTGAGCATGCAAGTCACTTATTTTGTAGTGACAAGCCTTCCTAATTAGCATATTCAGCATTGCCACACCGTTGCACACGGTTTCGGCGTTTACATTCTGACTGTAAAACCATCCGGCTTCTGTTTTTTCTCTTGAATTTGTCTCTCACTGGCTCCCCTCACTCTTGCTACAGCCACCCCACCCATGTCTTCTGTGCGGTGGTTTCAGGGTTAGCTCTGGCTTGTCTGCGTGTCTCTGGGGATAAGGAAGTGCTAATGAGAGGTTTCTAAAATAGGCATGCTGAGGCCAAGCACCCACTCACTGCAGAACACGGTGAGATAGAGACAGAGAGAGAGACGGAGAGGGAGAGGGAGAGATGTTGGGTGATGAGGAAAGAAAGAGGATGTTGGGTCAGTTTGGCAAGTTGAGGAAATTAGGTCGATTTTGGCCGTGTGCCAATGCAAAGTTGCACACTCAGAGAAGAATAGGCGGTTCATATTTGCTGGTGTGGGGTGGAAGCCGTTTTTAAGTGAAGCTCTGGTCAGGCGAGTCCCATTGACAAGACAGTGGAGGGCAGAGAGAGAGGTGGAGACTTCACTGAAGCTCACTCACTCATTCACTCATTCGTATTATTAGGTTATATGTTTAGTCTGTCTAATGTTATCGACCTGGCAAACTACACGCTTGTTTTTTACCGTTGGTTAAAGTACACGGTAAAAGTTGAACAACCTAGTTGGTTTCGCCAACCGCCATGTTGGATATTTTTTAGACATTTAGCACCTTCTGGACGCAAGTGAATGGGGTGTGAAAATGTGACATGCAAGTACATACCATAGCCATTATTCCAACTAGGCCTCTTGAGGTACCGATAACAGACAAGATGCAATCATCAGCAGTTTCTCTCTCTCTCTCTCTGTCCCTCTTCTCTTTTGCATATCCTGGCATGCCCTGGACTGCATGGCCTTAAAAGTTCTAAATCTGAAGGATAGAATCCTCTTCATTGGTCACATGTACACACACACACACACAGTGAAATGTGTTTCTCTGCATTTAACACATCCTAGTATTGGAAGCAGCGGGCGGCTATGTGTTGGGTTCTGGTGCCTTCCTCAAGGACACCTTGGCAGGAGGTGCCCAGGAGGCGAACCCAGGCACCCTTTTTCCAAGTACGAATTTAAGGTGGTCCCATGGTTTTTAATTGACAGATTCCTGTTCCGGAGCGGGAACCAGGAGCATCCCGGGGACCGGATACGGAACACCACGGTTGAAATAATGCCCTTCTCGGTGAGGAACCAAAACCGGACCAGCCAGCGCACGGGTCTCTGGGTGATCGTAACGGCCTCTCCTGGCTTCATCTTAAGCCACCCCGTGAACAATATCATCCGTCATTTGTCAAATCACGTTGTCTGGCCGATTGTGACCTAAGAACTTTCCGCCGGAACGTGCCTGCCGTGCATGTAAACAATAGTAGCACACAACGTAGCACTTTGGTCTTTGCGATCAGAGTACCCGTAAGACGGTTGACACTGCGATGTGTGGTCCACAGACGCCACACTGACTGACGCACATTGATTTACAAAAGACCAAAGTGCTACATTGCTGTTTGTTTACCATTTGTGGCAGGCAGGCTTCCGGGCGCTCACTGCTCTGCAGGATCGCTGCAACAAAAGTCTGGTTAGAAAGGCTGTTTCAGTGAAGCCAGGAAGAGACCTTTAGCGATGGGTTTGACCAACCCGGCCCGGTCCTTTAACACCCTGCCGGTGCCGCCATGAGCTGAGAGTGCTTCAGAATGGTGTCCGATCAGATTATCGATCGGGTTTTTCCCCCTGCCCCGCCCCGCCCTGGCTTTGGACACCGTTTGATCGACTTGAGGTCATGGATTACATCATGACGTGGCTTGTTGCTTTTGTGGAAACGGTTTTCCCAGACGCTGGTGTTCCTTACCGAGCTCCTGGCTTCTGTTTTTTGTGTCTTTTAATTTTTTTTTTAGGAAGCTTCAGTCAAGACCAAAGAGAAATACAAGCGAACTGAAGACCGCTTCTACAGAATAGGTCAGTTCAGCATCAACATCTGTGAATAATACACACACACGGACACACACACACACACACACATGGATACACACGGACACACACACCTCTACACACACGCACGCACGCTCATGACCTACTTAGAGTTCATAACTCTCTGGTCTGCTCTCTCTGTGTGAGGAAACTTATGGATAATGTGGTCACATTGTCACACCTCCCACTGGTGTGGAGTGTTTGCTAACAACCCGTCAACAATGACTCTTTGTAACCTATTTCTTTTTCTGATGGGGTGGGGGGGGGAAGGGCACACAGAGTTTTCGTCCATGTGATCCGTTTTTGATGAGTCACCGGCCTGTACCGATAGATCACATAGCCTTTGTTTAATTGACTGTGCTGTGCAAGCATAATGTAAGAGTCTCTCTCTCTCTCTCTCTCTCTCTCTCTCTCTCTCTCTCTCTCTCCTCTCGCCCTCCTCCCCCCTCCTCCAGGTCAATTTGAGAAGGGAGTGGCTGAAGGTGCTGTGGATCCCATCTTCAATCCAATAGTGGCGCTACGCCTGTCCGTCCGCAGAGATTCTGCAGTGTGGGCCATCCTCAGTGAAGTAAGCACACACACACACACACACACACACACACACACACACACACACACACACACACACACACACACACACACACACACACACACACACACACACACACACACACACACACACACACACACACACACACACACACACACACACACACACACACACACACACACACACACACACACACACACACACACACACACACACACACACACACTCTCACACATTTAGTTACACACTGAAACGTATTTGGGAAGTAGTCCAAAATGGCTTGCTTGTCCGCTAAACCTTAATCCTAATTATAGTCGTGTTGTCATCGCTTGGCGCCTGAATGGCCCGTGTTTGCGAAGCGTTATGGTTAATTTCACCCTGGATTTATTTTCTAGATAAAACTGTAATGTTAGGAGTTGGGGAAACTGTTAATGGAAAGTGATTTGTAATAAATTCAGGCATGGCTCTTATTTTGCTCTGGGTTTTTTCTCTCCACGACAATGCATCTGTCTCTCACCTGCAGATCCATATAAAGAGGAACACGGGCTAACGGACTTTGCTGGGGGGCCCACATCAGTCACGGACCCTGGGGGGGGGGGGCTCCACATCCATGACACTACGGACATGGGCCCTCTGGCGCCTGGTAACCAGCGTTGACATCATCACAGCCCACGAGTGTCTCTTTGAGCCTTTCAGATGAAGGCTATAGCCATCTCTCACTCCCTCCCTTGTGCCGTTTCGGTCCTCTCTCTCTCTTAGTCAAACTGCTGACGCTTTGCTCTTTTTTCCATGTCTGTATTTCGCGACTCTGCCCCCAGGGCTCTTTTTTTTTTTTTTTTTGCTTTTTGCAACTCTGTTGCTCCGAGTCCGTTCGTGTGAATGTCTATACTACTGAATACCGTGCTCTGGCTCTTCAGATGGTGTTAATCAGCGTCTTTGAACTCAATCGCGTGATGTGGGCGAATGGGAACCAAAAGTCCATCCGGCAAGACCATCTGACAAGAAGGAACTAACCGGCAGCTGATTCGCCCCTGTTCTGTTACTTGATTGCTGTTGCCACCTATGGGCTGCCATGGGTATTGCAGCCTACTTTATGAAGAATGTTGTCATCCCTAATGGGCCCACCCTCTCACTGGTCTCAAGAGAAACGTGGCTTGTAGCAGGCTGACAATGGGAAAGGAAAAACACGTTTTTTACACATTTTCTAGGGAATGACATGCTCAACTTTAGGTCCCGGATGCGCCAAATGTTACTTTCTATCCTGGCTGAAGTTCAATTGGTTACAGATTGCCTTCGGTCGACATTCCTTGGTTAAGTTCCCAGTTCAGTGTGTAAAACTAGAAGGAATCCATGTGGTTATTTGTCTTACATTCTGCCTCGTGGGTCGTACGTGACCGAAAGTGCGTTTATGGCAAACTTCTCAGACGTTGGTTGGTTGGTTGTTGTTGTTTTTAAAGGCATATATTGATATATTGTACCACGACGATCTATGAAGGTGACTTAATTTATTTGAAATAAATCTTTTAATTTGTACAAGAGCTTAAATATATATTTTTTAATTCTATAAAGTGTTTATGATAGTTTAGGCGTGTGCCATGACTTCCGTTTTTCAAAGCGCCCCATGTTATTTACGTCTATTATTATTATTATTGTTGTTGTTGCTTTGTTTGCTGGTTCGCAAAGCTCCGTTCTAACTGCTGTATTGTTTAATTTCATCGACTAACATTCAGCCAAACATTGTAAATAATTCAACAATAATTCTAAAAGGTGTACTAAAGAGTTTCTGCCAAACTCTACAAAGCAGTTCCAGATCGGGATCTGCTCAAAAATTTGTACAAACAAAATTGTGCCTTACTTACATAGGTCGGCAGATAGTTACTCTTCTTTTCCGCTCGTCTCATTGGTGGAGTGCAGTAATAGTCAGTGAAAATAAAGTTTCAGGTGTGTTTTATGACGCTTCTTTTCATCATTCGCAATACGTGGGGTCTTTGTAAAGGAGGTTAAGATGGACATCTGAGGGGGGGAAAAAGCGTGGTCTGCACTGATTATTATTTTTTGTTCACAATTGTTTGTTACCGCATCTTCAACCGAACCCAGCTGTAAAGAGGTCAACTCTTATTTAAATTGTTTAACCATGGAATGCTTTCATTTTGTCCAATCTGGTGATTTGTTGTGATGGGCAGGATATTTTGACTACTGTTTTTATTTTTTAAATATATATATATTTTGAACTTGCCATTTCCTTGCAGCTTGTACGTAGATATTGGTTCCATAGAAGCTTTTCGGATTGTAAAGATATAGTCTACCTATATTACAAGCAAAGTCATGAGTGTGAGTGTGAGTGTGAGTGTGTGTGTTCTACTGTGGGGATAAGTGAAAGTGCCTTTGGCCTGAGCATTTTCCCGAATCAACATCTGTGTGTATTTATTTATAATTTTTGTACTTTTGATTCAGTTTGCCATTTCCATCCCCCCTCCGCCGCCTTGGGTTAAAGCTACCAAACGGTCCACACTGTCAACAGTCTGAAGTGGGTGGCGGGGCGGGGCTTAAAGGAGGAGAGGGCGACCCACTTGGAGGTAGAAGAGCTGGCTCGGGAGGAGAAAGACACTTTCTGTACAATCTCCACACGTTGATCTGTGTTCCTTGACCCGAGTCTGAGACTGAAGGATTTTCTGTGTGTAATGCTTAACGGATGACAAGAGAAATATGCCGTCTCTCCTGAACATGCCAGACGTGTGTGTGTGTGTGTGTGTGTGTGTGTGTGTGTGTGTGTGTGTGTGTGTGTGTGTGTGTGTGTGTGTGTGTGTGTGTGTGTGTGTGTGTGTGTGTGTGTGTGTGTGTGTGTGTGTGTGTGTGTGTGTGTGTGTGTGTGTGGTGTGTGTGTGTGTGTGTGTGTGTGTGTGTGTGTGTGTGTGTGTGTGTGTGTGTGTGTGTGTGTGTGTGTGTGTGTGTGTGTGTGTGTGTGTGTGTGTGGCTTTGACATGAATTTTCATGTACATCTTTGAAATAAATGAAAAATTGTTGATACAATCCACGACCATTCATGAGATGCTTTGTTTCTTATTGTAGCTGAACGACGAGATAAAATGGTGCTGATGTAATGCATGTCGCCTACAAGGCTGATAAGGCTACATCAATACATGTATGGCAGGGTTGAACATATGAAAACAATATATATATTATAATATAGATTTATATGTATATGATATTAATATAATATCGTAGTCCCAACCATCGGTGGTCATACAGTAAATAAACATTCACATCACTATTAATATTAGAAAAGGATATTTAAACGACAATTTTGAATTGCTATATATTTGTGAAACACACGAGGATGTTAGTTTGGCGTGTTTGATTGGGTATATCATCAAATGTTATTGCAGTCACGGCCGATAGACAGCGCTGTTGCAATATACGACGTGAACACTTCACAGTTGAAGTGACCGAGGAAGAAAAATAAAAACAATGGAGACATCCGTGGATTTGTGACACAAATGCTTGCGGATACACCACATAATACGCCTGAAAATTGCCTGCCGTTGGTTCGTCTATGTTGAATAGACAATATGCCGAAGTACTACGAGGATAAAGAAGAGGACAGCAGGGCGTGTACTGGTCTAAGAGAAGACTTCAAGGCATGTCTACTTCAACACGACTGCGTCGTAAAGGTACGAGGAGGTACACATCACACTGCTAGAGACGTTTGAGAAGTTCATTTTGGGCGAATATTTAAATAAACATTTTATTTTGCAGGAAGGGAAAAAGCCCAGCGAGTGCTTACGCGAAGGCCATTGCAAACCCTTGCAGGTTTCCTTCTTTGAGTGCAAGAGGTCAATGGTAGGTCATATTATTAGTTCAGAAGATGTAGATCAATGCAATACAACATCTAAATACTGTCATGTTATGTATAGGTATGAGTACTGTTTTACCACTAGCTGTATGATCATTAGATTGACTATAGACTGTACCAACTTGTAGTCTTATCTATAATACATCTGGGTAGACACCCTAACTTGTGCCGTCACTTTGTCAAAGACAATTTTAAGTCCCATGTCAACTTAGAAACAGCTTGTAATGGCTAATCTCACTGAAAATAGGGGCCAATTAAAATGAAATGGAAAAACAAAGGCATAGAATAATCGCAATGTGATCTGAACTCCACACGCAATTTCCATTGTGCACTGAATATGGTCTTGTAGGTTTCGTCTACTTGTTAAGATGTATTTATTCATTTGAGAAGAACTAACATCAAATGTCTCTCTGTCGTTATCATCAGCTGGACCCAAGGTCGCGATTCCGTGGAAGAAAGGGATATTGACGAGTAACCCTGAAAGACAGCTGTGACGCTGCCATACATGTGAATAGTGATGCCTGTGAATGAAATGACTGGCAGCGTAGCATTCAAAACTAATGCTACAGAAATAAATGTAAACAGGATGTTAAGGTTTTATTCACGATATAATATGTAAGTATGCGTGGTATGGAAAATAAATGAACATGACACATGTTACGTTTTATTGGGCTGCGGTCATGTATGATCCACTTTTGTATTTTGTAGGCTGTAGTAAAACAATTCGTCTTTTGGGTAAATGGAGAGCACTTATAGAATGCTTCTACCCAAAGCGCTTTACATTTATTTGCCTCACATTCACACACCGGACGGCCGTGTCAGCCATGCAAGGAGACAGCCAGCTTGTTAGGGTGTCTTGCTCAGGAATACCTCGACACTCTACGAGGAGGAGAACGGGGATTGAAACCGCCAAACAACCCCCTAAGCTACTGCCGCCTTTTAAATTATTATTCAATTATCAACACAATAGTTACAGGTACAAAAAGTGGTCCCATTTTATTCAAACACCTTGTGTGTGAACAGCTTGTTCAATCTGGCTGTATCTTGACAGGATGAGGTACTACATAAAACAGTTTTAATAATCATGTCAAGGCATCCATCATCATCTCCATGAACCGGTCCAGGTCCATCTTCTTCATCACCCGGACCTTGTGGCTCTTCTTCAGCATGTCCGTAGTGTCCAGTACCATCATGCCCCGGGTGTGTGTACCCGTAAGCTCCACACTCACAGGGTAGAGGTCGCTCTCCAGGACGATGGTGTCGTCGATGGCGGCGGCCATGGCGTAGGAGTCGCACGAGACTAGGCCGGTGCCGGCCACAAACTCCTTCTGCAGGCGCTCGCTCACAGACACGCCCATGCTGTAGCGGAAGATGCGCTCCATGAAGCGGGCCTTATCCGTGTCTTGGGCCAGCCAGTTGGCGCAGAACGTCTGTGGAACCGTGGGCCGGGAGTGGTGTTAACATGCAGCCAAAGACCCTTCTCTTGTGTTATTGTGACAGGAAGTTGTTTTTTTTTAACTCTAAGGAGACATTTCAATACAGGGAATACATTTCAATTCTAAAACAACTATTGTCCATTTTCATTTCCTTTGTTCTCCAGGGGTTTCATGAGAAGGAATCTGCCCTTGAATAACAAAATAGCCACACTGGTGTCTTTGCATATTCTTTTGTTTTATAACTACAGGGCAGTATATATAAAGTATTGATATACACCTGAGGAAGGTGGTGTGTGTGTGTAGGGGGGGAAGGGAGGCGTTACCCAGCTCAGTTTGCTGTGGCAGGTGAACTCCCAGCAGGCCATCGTGGTGGGACAGTAGTACTCGTTCAGCACAATGTACGCAGCTTCTGGGTCAGCAGCGAAGTTAAACTCTGCACACACGGTGGTGTTTCCTCGAGCTTGGCGCACAGAACACAAATGCATACCATGAAAAACCCAGCGAGGGACAAACAAACAAATGGACGAGAGAGACAGAGAGAGAGAGTCTTACAGTCGGTGTTGCCTCCCATGATGAAGACGCCCTTGAGTTTGCTTGGGAAGGATGGATCCAGCCGCACCGCAAGAGCCAGATTGGTGAGCGGCGCTATGGCAACCAGAGAAATCTGGGAAACCCAAATTGAATATGTTGTTCTGAAGGTTCTCACACACACACCTCAATGTAAACACACCCACCCTTACATACACACATGCACACTTCAACAGAAACACACACTGACCTGTCCTGGGTTCTCGTTGACCAGTCGGATCATTGCATAAACCGCTCCTTCCTTCTGGATCAGGTCCAGCCCGGGAGCGTCAGGGTCCGGGACATCTCCCAGCCCGTCCATCCCATGGAAGTGTCCCGCGTCTATGCATTTCCCGAGGAGGGGCTTTGTGGCCCCTTTGAACACTGGAACCTAGGGCACAAAATACAAAATATTAGCACCAGAACAGGCCTCCGTGAGCAGCTTGGAGCAAATCTGAGTCACCGTTAAGTAAATTTAATTGACTAGGCCTATATGCTCAACTCAAGGATAATGTAGGAGCTTGTTTAACCTCATAACTGATGGAATCCTACAGCTCCATCCCAACCCATTAGGGAAACCAAACAAAAATTTAAAAAATACATATTTTTCAGTGCAACATGCTTGTGGGTTTCAATCACTAATTTCCGCACAAAGGGAGCTTATTTTGCTATCTCGAAAAAGTTGTGACCTTCCACCATGGAGCAGGCAGCTGACTCACACCAAATTAAGTTAAGTCTACTTCCCTGAACGTCCTTAGTGGTTGTTGTTGTTGGTACAGCGTACCTCTAGTCTGTGGCAGGCCTTCAGGACTCGCAGGGTGTTTCTGCACACGTTTTCCACGGTGGTGTTTCCGTGGACACAGGTGATGCCCAACACCTCCACGTTGGGAGCCGCCAGTGCCATCATGATGGCTTGGGCATCGTCCACTCCGCAGTCCGCGTCGATCAGAAGCTTCTTAGGATTCATGCTGACTCCTACCACTACCACTACACACACACACACACACACACTCGTAGTCAACCACATGCAGAACTTTAGCGCAACGTTTAAAGAAAAACGACAGAAAAACGAACCTGTTTGTGAAGGAGGTGAAATGTTGTGCAGACAGGACAGCGCTCCGCGTCTTCATGGAGACCGAGGCCACGCAATTAATTTAACTTAATTTCCCTCGGGATAAATAAAGTTATCTTGAATCTTAACACGCTTTATATTGCAGAACAATAACATTTGCTGTATGTTTGTTTGAACTATGGCCGTTTCGCATGATTTATATAGTAGCCCGGAAACAACATACAATTGTCGACTCGTTGCATACACTGTAGTGGAGTGGAGCAGTCCGAAGGTCCGACCCAAATGCATGCATTACATCACCGGAATACGAAAGTGAATTGTTGAAGCTTCGTTGTTCTTAGTGCGTTAGTGAGTTATGAGTGAGTCCACATTCACTTACATCCACGGCAATCCGAGACGCGGTAAACCACATGCTGATCTTTTGAAAACCACTGCCATACACCTTATGGCAGAACAACAACAACAGTTCGGGGGTTCGTGCTCACAGCCTGTATTACAACCTTACACACGCTTAATAAGTAGTTCCGCATTGAGTGTACGTCATATTCTTAAAGGAACAGTTCATACACTTTGCAAATCTCCAAAAAGTGTCAGGCATGACCACAATACAGGCCAATAATAATAATAATACAAATACAAATACTACTTTAAAACATAGTGAGATAGTACTGAGCTACGGAGCCCTTAAAGTCCCAAAAGGTCATATATGTTTCTTGTGCGCACAAGATAATTATCTGTTAGTATATTGTGCGCACAAGTTGTTTTGAGTTGTGATTACAAGGTCATTTCTGTTTTGAGGACCACTGGGGTAAGTTGCATTTATGAATTGCTTTCTAAAGTAGGCTATGTTTGAAATATGGCGGCATTCAAGTGCTTTATTGTGAAAGTCGATGTTCTATGTTGTTGGTGGGTGAGCTAGTTGAAGATAGCGTTCCGCTGCTCCTGACTCGCCAATTGAGGTGACATTATCTTACAGTTTTTCATTTGCTTTCAGTTCAATGCGACCGCACACAAAAGAAGATGCAAAGGTACACGAAAGAGATGACCCCATCAGCGTGCCATTAGAAGAAGATGAACCATCTCCTCCAGGTGACAGTGAACAGAACAATGAAGAGCAACAATTAAATGCAACTGTCCTGATGCTTTAAGATTAACATGACCTGATGAACCAAACACTATATGTCATCACGGAGGAACGAGACAATGAGCTTAATGCAGATGCAGTATGCAGATGTAACGGGGTTGACGATTCCACTGGCCATAACTAGTGTCTTTATTAAATATGTACTCTATTGAATCACATTTATTATTTGCCTTCTTGTTTTGATGTTATTTGTCATTTTATTTAGTTTCGCTGGGATATAGTTTAATACTGGGATTTATGATTTTCTTACGCGTACTTGAACGCCACGGTCCCTGCAGACTTGACGGGGTGCCCCCGTAGTTTGTCAGCTGATGCTGCCTGTGGGCCGTGGTTAGTCGCATACGTGTGACGCTCCGTCGGTATGTACTTTGTACTTTGTTTTCGTGTGTTAATTAAAATCGGTTTGCGTTTATAATGTTTCGGTAGCTGGGAAAACGCCATGGTGATGACTACAAATGTTCATGTGTTCCAGGTACTACACAGAACATAAAGGATTTATGTTCTGTGTCGCGTTCTTAACTGTGAGCTGATGCTACCTGTGGTGTTCCAGGTGTTCCAGAAATAAACCTGAAGAGATAAATTATGACTACGTGTCTCCTTAAAACTAGAGAGCGCGAGCGAGAGATCGATCAAAGTAAGTGTTGAACCATATTAAAGGATTTTTATATTCACTTTGTAAATTAGTTCATTGCTACTGATGACACAGGGATGTCAATACGTTTAGATTTCATTTAGTTATATTTTGTTTATACTAGTTTAGTTGTTGTTTAGTTTTTAGGTATTAGTATATTTTGTGTGCATTTATTCCCCCTGTTTCAACTGTTGCACCTTAATTTCCCTCGGGATAAATAAAGTCATCTTCATCACATTTGGGATTCCGCTTCAAGTTATTTAGCTTTTTTCTAATGATCTTATAAGATAAAAAATAAATAAAACCTTTCGGGACTTTAGGGGATCCGTTAAGATAGCGTTCGACCACTTCAATTCACATTTTCTTGCACATACAAACCTGACCACTAGACCTAATAGTCATGGTTGTTTAGTGTCTACTAGTATAACTATTGTAATGTTTTTGTTTTGTTTTGTTCTTGACACCATCAGTTACACGGCGACCACACACTATTCATGAGTTAAATCCTTGAATTGAATACTGTATTTTCAGAATGTTTTGTTGTTGTAAATACAGATACTAGGCTCTCAGATGTGTGACTCGCTTTCTGGTTTGTTATGAACTCATTTGATAGAACACATTGAGGTTAGCGCAATGATGATTTTTGCATTGAATATCCTTTATTCATTATTAACTATAGTTTGCAGATGGCACATCCGTGAAAGTGCAGGCATAACCACAATACAGGCCTACACACCCCCGTTTACATTTACAACTGTGAAAATAAAAATACAACTTTTTAAACATAGGGAGATAGCATTTTACCACTTATTTTGTAACAACCTCATGAGCATAAATAATTTTTCCACAAAATAAAAGTTTCAAAATAAAATCAAGTTGTCTGTTAGTCATTTACATTAAGGTACATTTGCCATTATTGGTGACAACAAACGCCAGTGAGGCAGATGTGCTATAAGAATGTCATTATTTAAACAGAGAAACATGTCTTTATTGTTCAGGTGTCTTCATGTTGTACTTGCAGCTAATCTAACAATTAAAATAAAACCAACACAATCCATTCACTAGGTCAGTTTTAAAACTGACTATTACAACTATAAAGAATTGTATAAATGTGTGATGTGTTCCTTATTTGTCATTTCTGATTTCAAAATATATGTATGTTGAAATATCTGCTCTCCCAACCGGTTCTCAGATGTCACATTGAATGAGGAGGCAAGTCAGATAGGGTGTCTTAATAGCACAATGTTTAAAGTATCAGAAAATATCAGACAGAAGTCATGCTATAGAGGCAGAGCTCAATAAGAGAGAGGGGGAGAGAGAGAGAGAGAAATAGTTCGGTACGGTTCATATGAAAAGAAAGAAAGCTAAACAAAATAGCTGGAATGAACCAAGACGCCAACTTCCCAACAACACATCTTCCGTAGGGCACCTGCGTAACAGAAACCCTTTGCTAGAATAGGACACGAGACCAAAGACCTTTCGTTGTTCTGATATTGTACTTCATGAGACGACCACCATGTCTAAGCTATTGTCATTTCCCCTTTGAGCTGACTGCCGAGGCGTCTGCACATGTAGCCCTGGAGTAGGGGAATCTATGAACCCTTGACTTTAGAATGATTCTAAGATGTCGCTACTGCTGACACAGACATGGCGTTGTGTCTACTTAGGGATCACAATGTTATACAGAAGGCTATAGTGTTGCTTGTTATAATCCGTATACAGGAAGAAATGCTGTGGTTGTAACTACAGGGAGGGGAGCGGGGGAGGGGCTGCAACAAAATAATCAATTAAACAGCATTACTGCCACTTGCCAACGTTGACCTTATAAAACACGTTTTTCCATCTTGTGTTCTTATTTTTTTTTGTGTGTTGTGCGCTTTTGTCTTCAATCCATGAATCCATGATCGGCTGTTTGACTCAAACCAAAACCTCCAGTTAGGTCTCTACTTTGCCGTATGTTCCCTCTGGTGGACGGTACTGTTTAGGAAAGGCCTTCAGCTGGACCGAGTTAAAGGCATATTTTCGACATCCCACGTTCTTCATGGTGTTCTCTCGTCTGCAGCCCTCGCTGTGGTGGACAGAGGGGGGGGGGGGAGCAGACAGACACACAGTCAGCTCAACTGACAAATAACGGCAGCAGTAGCTCAGTCTGTTTGCTTGGGAACCTGAAGGTTGCCGGTTTAAGTCCCCGAAACACCTGGGCACTGCCCAGGTGCCCTTGAGCGAGGCACCAGACCCTTACACTGCTCCCCGGGCGCTGTGTATACAATAGCTGCCCACTGCTCCTAATACTAGGATGGGTTAAATGCAGAGAAACTCATGTATACATGTGCGTACATGTATGTGACCAATAAAAAGTCAAGAGTCAATCCTCCAGATTTAGAGAACATCCTGTGAACTCCTTAAAGTTATTTGGCATCCCTTGTCCTGCGTACCACCTAAGATGTCCTGCATTTCGATTTGATTTAAGGCTCTCATTTTCCGTTTGTTGTAGATACCCAATCATCATTTATGAACTCAACTGAAAGCTGGCGGGTCACCCGTTGGTCACTGACCTGCGCATGCAGTCCAAGGCCTGGTTGAAGACCTGTGGCGCCAGGCCGTGCTCCTGCTGGAGCACCTGGCACTGTTCCAGGGTGAGGGACATGGCCGTGCGGTCCTTGGCGCTCTTGCAGCTGGTGAGACGCACGCCGTTCAGACGCCGACACGCCTGTGGGACGGACGATGGATGGAGAGGGGGAGGGGTGGGCCCGCATAGCGCGAGAAAGGGTGTTTTTGTTTGTTGTATTGTACGCCTATGTTTGTGACAGTGTATACTTTTTATATTTTTTCGTGAGGAACAACACAAATGTATATGCTTTGCATGTGCATACGATTGTTTTCGCTTATGTTGTCCATCCGATTTGAAATGTGGTCTCACTGGGCTTTTATTACACATAAAACATCAAAAAGTGAGAAGATGTAGAAATACCATCTTTTTTTTAATGAGGCAATAAGGTGAGGAGAAGATAAGTCTTGTACCTCTGCTGCTTGCCAGAGAATGTCCACGTTCTTGCTTTTCCGGGCATTGATATTCTGACCCAGTACCTTCAACAGCTCAGGCAGACTGGTGGTGTTACGAGAGCGGGGCAGGCCTGGTGGGGGGGAGCGGAAGAGAGGACCATGATGAACACAAACACACACACACACACACACACACTGTTTAATCCAATCAACTGTCAAAATCGAATCAACTGTTCCTTGGCCCATAAGTAATCTAACCACCAAGTTTTGTCCAATTCCGGACATAACATGGGGGCGAAAACAGAACCTCGGGTCCATCTTCGATGGCGAGGGCAAATATTGTATAATATTGTAGACTCACAGTCCTCCGGCAGGACCTCTTTGAACTGGTCGTAGTAGGAGCTGAGCCGGGCCAAGCTCTCCAGGTTGATCACCTCCTGGAGTGACGTGTCTCCGAACCTGAGGACACACATTTGAATGTTGGGATCATACCAGGGAGGTGGCCACTGTCCAGCTATGATCACACAGCCCCAGGGAATGCACATGATAGAACATTTCATGACTAAATGCGCTCGCTCGCTCTCTCTCTCTCTCTCTCTCTCTCTCTCTCTCTCTCTCTCTCTCTCTCTCTCTCTCTCCTCTCTCTCTCTCTCTCTCTCTCTCTCTCTCTCTCTCTCTCTCTCTCTCTCTCTCTCTCTCTCTCTCTCCTCTCTCTCTCTCTCTCTCTCTGTAAAGTAGTCAAAGTTCACTTGATCTAGACTTTATCTTTACATCACTCGCTCATTTTTATTTTGTGGCCTGCAGAATAAGCTTCACTCTAGTCGATCTATGTCCATTTAAATCTATTGTTAAACTATATCAACCATTGGAAATGGTAGATATTTGAACTGTGTGCAACTATTCTTGCTGTGTTGCAACTGTAAGTGGTGTATCTATATTGTAACGTCATGTACTGCTGCCCTTCTTGGCCCTGGTCTCTCTTTAAAAAAAGAGATTCTTAATGTCAGTGGGACTAACGCCTTCTGCGGTCCTCCTGTGTGTGTGATTGTGCGGTACTCAGTGCTCCGCAGGGGTCATTCATCCCCTCCGGCTCACTTCTCCGCCAGCGTCTGCTGCTCGTTGATGCCCACGTTGAAGAGCACGGGCTGCACGCGCAGCAGCATCCCGTTCTGGATCTCCCGCGGCAACGCGTCGAACACGGCCCCCGGCATGGGCACCCGGACGTTGAAACCATTCCGGTTGCCGGTGATGACCGGCAGCATGTCCGGGGCGAAGGCCGTCGTGGCCTGGGTCACCTTGAAGGTGACGTTCCTCAGGTCCAGCACGCCGACGCTCATGTCCTCCAGCATGGCCAGCTCCTCTCCTGGGGACGGCAGAACGAAAGGGTTCACTTTACCGCGCGTTAGGAAACACACACCGATAGGACGCAAACCACTAACCTTTACATTTAGACTTGACACTTAACACACTTAACCTTAACACTTCAATCAGACTGAACACCATCTCTCCCTGTGTGTTTGTTTTTTTTCTAAAGAGGTGCATCATAATAATCAAGGCACACGTGTTAAAAGTAAAGCTCTTCATATAAAAACAGAGCCTCCAAAAGACAGCTGCCGTCTCTCTCCAGGATATTTTGGTCTTGTTGAGTAGCGGTACAAAACGCACGCATGCGCACACACACACACACGACACACACACACGCACGCACACACGCACACACACACGCACACGCACAGCACACACGCACACACACGACACACACACACGCACGCACACGCACACACGCACACACACACACGCGCACACGCACGCACACGCGTCCACATGGACTCACCGTGGGTGCTCAGTAGGCCCTCATACTGCACCAGGAGACCGATGGTGTGGAGCTGCCTGAGGAAGCCCATGTCACACAGAGAGTTCCTCAGCTTCACCACAAACCCACAGATCAGAGCCGTCAGCTGGAGAACAACAATGACATATAAACATATTAACATGTATTCCTCTGCGAACGTATTCCTCTGCGAACGAAACAATCTGCATATAGATGTGATACGCATTTAACAACTATATATATTATGCAATTTGCTATTTTTCAATTATATTGTACCTTTCAATTGACTGTTTGTTATACAATAAAAACGATGTGAAAGACCATATCTATTTATAATAATAATAATCTATAATAATATTAATAATATAAAAAATATGAATATCAATACAATAATAATAATAATAATACAATACTTCTAATAATATCCATAATCATAATCATAAGCACAATCATAAGCATACTGAAAATCGAATAATAAGAATCATAATGAAATAATACAACTCATAGTTGTCAATAATAGTGATACGAATCATCCTCATTGTCATCATAAAAAGCCGTTTGTGTGCTAGTGTAACAGTCAGTGTCCCGCACAGGGCTCGAACTGACGACCTCCGGCATGAGAGGCGTCGTTCTAACGTGAGAAGCTAAAACCCACGGGCCCTCGCTTCATCGCTAGAACCTTCTATTTAGGGGAGTCGGGGAGTGAGGTTTACCACTGCACAGCACCACCTGCTGGTGTCCGTTACACTAGCTTGTGTGTGCGTGTGCGGTGCGTGGGCGCACACGGCTGCAGGTATACTGACCGTCTGGCAGAAGACCACGTCGCGGCGGTACTGCAGCGTGAGGCTCAGGCCGATGGTGGGGGCACTGTCCTGCATCAGCAGGAACACCAGGGCCTGCTTGGCCTTGTCGCTCATCAGGGCCGCGCAGTCCGCCAGCGTGCACAGCAGGGGATAGAGGGCCTCGCTCCACTCGCCTGCACGCACACACACACACACGGGCACACACACACAGGCACACACACACACAGGCGCACACACACACACATGGGCGCACACACACACATGGGCGCACACACATGCACGCACACACACATGGGCGCACACACACACACACATACACACGAGTGCGCGCACACACACACACACACACTAGCCTTAGCTGGTCGTAAGCCTTATCGGTTGTTAGCATTGAAGAATTTCCCTGTTACAAAACACTGTTCTTCTGATCAACCAAAACACACCAGGACCACCAACAGGATGCTTACCAGGGGAGGTTTTCTCTGCTGGGTGGTCGACCGTGGCGCTGTCTAGAGACCGAGGGAGAAGGTTTAAACACCTTTCAGTCAATACAGTCAGTACATTATTACATAAGTAAGTCCTCCCAAGAGTCAATGCAGACTGAGCGGTCAGTAAGGCAACATAAAACTGCTCTTCTGACCAAATGGGCTGATGGCCGATGATGATAAGGATGATGAGGGTGATGAGGATGATGATGATGATAAGGATGATGAGGGTGATGAGGATGATGAGGGTGAGGAAGATGAGGGGGATGAGGAAGATGAAGATGATGAGGTGATGAGGAAGATGAGGATGATGAGGGTGATGAGGATGATGATGATGTTGATAAGGATGATGAGGATGATGAGGGTGAGGAAGATGAGGGGGATGAGGATGATGAGGGGGATGAGGAAGATGAGGGTGATGAGGAAGATGAGGATGATAAGGATGATGAGGGTGATGAGGAAGATGAGGATGATATGGGTGATGAGGAGATGAGGGTGAGGGTGATAAGGGTGAGGGTGATGACGTGGAATGAGGGTGATGAGGGTGGTGAGGGTGATGACGAGGAGAAGATGAGGGTGGTGAGGGGGATGAGGACGACGAGGGTGGTGAGGAATATGAGGGTGATGAGGAAGATGAGGGTGATGAGGGTGATGAGGATGATGAGGGTGATGAGGAAGATGAGGGTGATGAGGACGATGAGGATGATAAGGGTGATGAGGGTGATGAGGAAGATGAGGGGAGTTTGTGTGTCTGTGTGCCCCGGGTGTATCCAGAACACTTCTTGGTTTGCTATGAGATACCTCATGAGATTGACATATTACAATTAACCTGCTTGGGTCTCTCTATTGAGACCATGCCAAGGACGCTACACAGAACACAATGTATATACACTTGCATGCTGTGTATGCATGAGTGTGTGTCTGTGTGTGTGTGTGTGTGTGTGTGTGTGTGTGTGTGTGTGTGTGTGTGTGTGTGTGTGTGTATACCTTTCTTGCTGGCACCTCCCAGCTCTTCACTAGACAGGAGGAAGACGTCTTCAGAGCTGCTGTCGCTCTGCATCGTGCTCCTCTGCAGCAGTCTGTCCACCCGCTGGATCACACACTCCAGGCTCTTGTTAACGTTCATCCAAACCTTTTCCTGCACACACACACACACACACACACACACACACACACACACACACACACACACACACACACACACACACACACACACACACACACACACACACACACACACACACACACACACACACACACACACACACACACACACACACTAAGAGGAGGTGGAGGAAGATGAGGAAGAGGAGGAGGAAGACGATGAAGAGGAGGGTGACGAGGAAGAGGAAGATTAGGAAGAGAAGGAGGAGGTGGTGGTAGACGAGCAGCAGGAGGAGGAGCAGGAGGAGGAGAAGGGGGGTTGAAGAGGATCCAGAGGAGGGTGAAGAGGATGGTGAGGAGGGAGAGGAGGTTGAAGAGGAGGATGATGATGAGGAACAGGAGGAGGATGAAGATGATAAAGAGGAGGGTAAGGAGGGTACAGGAGGGGGAGGTAGTGGAGCAGGAGGAGGAGGATGATGAGGAAAATGATGATGAAGAGAAGGAGGAGGAGAAGGTGGAGGGGTTGGAGGAGCTACCCGAGCACTCACCCACTCTTCCTCTTGCCATTCTGCGTGCAGGGAGGTGCGCTTGTTTCTACTGCCCTCCGGTCCCTCTGAGTATGTGTGGCGGGAGGGCGAGCTGCCCATGCGAGACGGGGAGACGGGCTGGCGGGAGGAAGGGGAGCGGGACGGGGAGTGAGTGGAGGAGGACGAGGGGGAGAGGGAGGACGAAGACGGAGAAGGAGAGCCCTGTCGGGCGCACTCAGGACGGGCGGCGGCCAGCGCCAAGATGGCGGAGGACAGAAGCTTGCAGTCACAGACCGTTACTAACTGACGAGTCTGCAAGGAGAGAGAGAGAGAGAGAGAGAGAGAGAGAGAGAGAGAGAGAGAGAGAGAGAGAGAGAGAGAGAGAGAGGGGGAGGGAGAGGGAGGTGGGTAAACAATGACAGAGATCAGACATGATGTGGATAATGAATGTGTCAGACTCAACAATGTGTGTTTGTGTCATTTCCTCAGTTTTGCAAGACAGCTCAACATGAATGAGTATGCCAAGCTGCAATTACTGGAGGATTCCACTAGAGGGCACACCAGAGCACTATCTTATTGACTAATATCTTACTGGAGGAAGGAAGGAACTGCACTTCTGGTGATGAGTTCTTCTCTTGCCTACCTCTGTTGAACGCACATCGTAAGTCGCTTTGGACAAAAGACGTCTGCTAAATGACTGTAATGTAATGTCATTTAATGTTGAGGGAGTTTTGTTTTGCCCTTAAGGGGGCTAGGGTTTGGGGGGTGTCGTGAACATGTGGCCTGTGAAGCCTTTTGAGACTGTAACTGTGATTAAGGGCTACACAAATACAATTGACTTGATTTGACTTAATGTAATGTATTGGTAAGATGGAAACCCCCCCCAGATCTGAGCTGGTCTGCCGTCTGTCAGACTTCAGATATGAATCTAGAGACTAACTGAGAGGACTTGAAGACCTACCTTCTCTGAGAGGATGGCCAGGGTCCGCTCCAGGGAGCTGGCCGAGCGGTCCTTGGCCGTGCGGGACAGACGCTCTGTGTAATAACACACCTGGGTCCTCAGCGTGTTGATCTGACCAATCAGATCCTTCGCTCGCACCACATCCTGTGGCTGGTAGGCCTTGGAGAAGGAGCCGGCACTTGAGAGAGAGAGAGAGAGAGAGAGAGAGAGAGAGAGAGAGAGAGAGAGAGAGAGAGAGAGAGAGAGAGAGAGAGAGAGAGAGAGAGAGAGAGAGAGAGAGAGAGAGAGAGAGAGAGAGAGAGAGAGTATATGTGAGAACGGGTGAAAAAGGGTAGTTGTAATACTATTTCATAATACTGTTTACTATTTAGTGGATACTATTATTAAAAGCGACTAAAAGTTAATTGAGATACAGGTTAATAAAGAGCAGGTAGGGTTGAGACAATTTTGCTCAAGATTCCTACTAGAGGTAGACTGCGGAAATGGGAATCAAACCCAGTGCCTTTGGGCTGGGAGTCCACAGAACACCTTAGTCACCGATGCTCCTTTTAGCACATTGTTTATCCTCAGTCATGTTTTGCAGTTTGCTAAACGACAACCTTAGTCCGACTGCCTCTGCAGCAGGGCCTGCCTCTGCAGCAGGGCCTGCCTCTGCCTCCCCACTCACTGTCTCCTGGCGTCCTCCAGCTTCTGCACCATCTTGCGGAGGCCGCAGATCTTGAAGCCTTGGTGATGCGCCGCCGGAGCTCCGATGGTCACTATGTCGTACGTCTTGTCTGAGGGCAGCGAGGAAGGCATATCGGAGTCAACAC
>CM051015.1:16423114-16475614 GCA_027704905.1 Muraenolepis orangiensis | reverse complement strand
ACACACAGACGCACACACACACGCGCGCACACACACACAGACACACACACACACACCACACACACAGACACAGACACACACACACACACACACACACACATCACACACAGACACACACCACACACACACACACACACACACACACACACACATCACACACAGACACACACAGACGCACACACACACACACACACAGACACACACAGACGCACACACACACACATCACACATCACACACACACAGACGCACACACACACACACACACACGCGCACACACATCACACACACACAGACACACACACACACACACACACACACACACACACACACACAGACACAGACGCACACACACACACACACACACAGACGCACACACACACACACACACATCACACACACACAGACGCACATGCGCACACATGCGCACACATGGACGGACAGACAAGGCAAGCGGACACACACTCGAACGCACATACACACACACAACAACAACAACAACAACAGCATGTTAATCCTTGCGGAGAGAAATTAATGCAAAACATGCTAAAGCTACAGCTACTAATCACTAATCAGTTTTCTAGTGTGCCGCTGTCATTGATCATGACTGGATGCCCGGACACCACGCCTGCTGAAGGCTACCAGTTGCCTTCCAGCCAGCATCATAGGCAACAATCATCTCCCATTTCATTATTGTAATTTTATGTTTTTGTGTAAATTTTACCATGTATGTTACTTATAGCACCCGTTGCACTCGTGAACCATCCCTGGAAGGAGGGATCCCCTACTCTGCGTTCCTTCTCAAGATGTCTTCCTCTATAACCAAGGGAGCTTCTCTTGCCCTTAGGGGGGGGGGGGGGGGGCCTAGGGTTTGGGGGGTGTTTTAAACATGTGGCCTGGGAAGCCCTTTGAGACTGTAACTGTGACTAAGGGCTACACAAATACAATTGACTTGACCTGACTGACAGCTTCTTGCCGGAGTTGGATGGGACACCAGGTTATTCATTGAGGAGAGCTACCGCCACAGGTGTGTCTTGCCGGGGCTAAATGAAGCTTTAATTAACCTAAGCGTTACCATGTACCTCCTGTGGTGACCCGCTGTAGACCCGATGGAGAGGGAAACTCTCTACTCACCCGTCCGTTTACGGTGTCGGTCCTCTGTAACCTAGCAACAGGGGCCCTCTGTTCCCGGTTCTCCTCGATCTGCCAGGCGATGATGGTGACGTTGCCGATGCGTTCGTTCTCCACCGACCTGGCGGTTTCATCATCATCATCATCATCATCATCATCATCATCATCATCATCATCAATCTATCTATCTATCGATCAGGTCTAGTGGGTTGTTTGTTACCTGAGGGTCAGGTGTAGTCTGTGGTGCTTATCCTGCAGTAGCTCCTTCACAGAGAACATGGCGGAACCTAGCATGTACATCTGACACACACACACACACACACACACACACACACACACACACACACACACACACACACACACACACACACACACACACACACACACACACACACACACACACACACACACACACACACACACACTGTATTATATATTTCATGGTGGGGTGGAGTGTGAGTCACACTGACTCTGTCATGTCAAGTGATGCATCTTTCCTGTTGACCAAAAGCTGAACCAAGGTCTTGGTCTGGCTCCTGCCTTGGTGGCTCTTGGGATCGGTACCAAGGTACCGACGTCGGGATACTATTGGCTCACAGAGACGCCACGTGACACCGACGTCGGGATACTATTGGCTCACAGAGACGCCACGTGACACCGACGTCGTGATACTATTGGCTCACAGAGACGCCACGTGACACCGACGTCGGGATACTATTGGCTCACAGAGACGCCACGTGACACCGACGTCGGGATACTATTGGCTCACAGAGACGCCACGTGACACCGACATCGGGATACTATTGGCTCACCAGCTTTGTTAGACGCAGAAACCAAATTTCAGTCATCTTACACAGAGATGAACAAAACATGAATTTCGGACCCGTCAAAAAGTTTTCAATGATTAACTCACAATCAGATTTTTTTGGGAGGAAAAAGCAATACTTTTATTCCGCACCTTTCTCAAAGCTATGTGGAAGTAGCTTTTTTTTTTTTTTTAATGATCTGTCTACATAAAAATGTTATTAATAGCACCTTAAATGTTTTTGATTGTATACCAACAACTACTGCTACGGGTCGCCATTGTACAGGGCACCGTACCAACTATTTCCGTCGAGTCGCTGTGGTGTTCAATATCACCTCTGTCGTATTCCAATGCACTACTACGATACCTCGCCTGCCAGATCAGAACCTGGCCTCCGCCCAGAGCCGACGTGTTTCGCCAACGCCTCTGACTTGTGGTGAGTCCTGACCTGACGCTCAGCTGAGCGCTGCAGATGATGGATGCAGAGGTACGTACCGTGCCTTGGGAGCGGTCCTTCACGTCGTACACCAACAGCTTCACCTGAGTCTGCTGAGTGATGTGAGAGTCCTGGAAAAAAGCAATGCTGCTCAGGAAGATGGGGTTGCTGGTGCCCTGAGAGAGAGAGAGAGAGAGAGAGAGAGGAGAGAGAGAGAGAGAGAGAGAGAGAGAGAGAGAGAGAGAGAGAGAGAGAGAGAGAGAGAGATTTAGACATAGAAAGAAAGGAAGAAAGAAAGAAAGAAAGAAAAGGAGAAAGAACAAAAGTAAGAAACAGAAAAGAGACATGTTGAGTTGGAGTGTATTTGGAGCTAATATCCATTCCCCAGAGGGAGCGGATAGCAGTGCGGGGCCCCCCGGTGGCGGAGGGCAGGGGTGACGAGGAGGACGGACCTCTATGATCTCCGTCTGGGCGTGCTTGTTCCAGAAGGCCTGGGGCGGGGTGGTGCAGCTGACGGCCACAAAGCTGGTGGGCTTTCGCTCCAGAGCGGGGGTCACCAGCTCACTGCAGGCTGGGCCGGAGCAGAGACGGGAAAACAAGAGATGACACATGACTCTAATGTGAACAACGAAATCCGTGACCTATTGAAAGAAAAAAAGACGCATTTGTATGCCCTGCGGACTGGCCTTCAAAGGTCAGTCCGCAATTCAATGTAGGCATGTTGCGCCATGAGAAACGGTTCGCAGTCGGCTCTCTTCAACGTACCCAGACTGAACTCCAGCACAGGCTCATCCGGGTCCAGCTTGTTGCCTGAAACACAGACAAAAACAAACAAACAAACAAAAGATCTCAAATAGGCTGGCATTTAGTCATCGAAGCCATGCACCACCCAGAAGGTGATCGGGACTAAGAACATGACAAGAAGAGTTTTTTCGGACAAAGAATTTGATAGAGCAATACCTGGAACATGTGACGAGAATGGATATCCCTCTACTGGAAGTGTTTGTTGTGCGCTCTCTCTCTCTCTCTCTCTCTCTCTCTCTCTCTCTCTCTCTCTCTCTCTCTCTCTCTCTCTCTCTCTCTCTCTCTCTCTCTCTCTCTCTCTCTCTCTCTCTCTCTCTCTCTCTCTCTCTCTCTCTCTCTCTCTCTCTCTCTCTCTCTCTCTCTCTCTACCAACCACACACATTTGGAGCTCCGGACGAGAGGTTAGTCAACCCAGTGGGCTCACCTGCGAGGGTCAGGCCCATCATCTCAGCGGAGAGGTCGAAGGTGTTGGCCCGGTACACGGACCAGGGCCGGTTCCGCGGGCTTCCGTCCTTCCCCGCCATGACGGGTGTGCGGATGACAGAGCGGGCGGGGAACACGCCAGGCCTGGCGAGGAGCCCTCACAAACGGGTGTAGCAGGTTTAGCCTGGATCGGATATGCGCTGATAACCACAACCGCTTTCAAGTTGCCTGTGTGTGTGTGTGTATGTGTGTGTGTGTGTGTGTGTGTGTGTGCGTTGTGGCGTTGATCTCCGTTCGGTGTGTCGTCACGCCGTGCTCTCCGGCTAGGCTGCAGGATGAGAGGGGATGAAAACAAAAGGCGTGATGGGTTTGTTTCCATGGAAACCAACGAAGAGCATGCAGTCTTTGTCAGGTTATGTACATAATTATATTCTCTCGGCTCAAGGAATTATTGCAGGTTAACACCTGTGCATCACAATATTTGGTAGACAAGCTGCCAAAACACATGGCACAATTACAAATCACAAGATTAGGATTTTTTGGTTTATTACCGTAATTTGGCTAAAGATCAGGCGGAATCATACTTTAATCAATATATCATGAATGTTATATATTACAAACAAAAATGAGATTGAAGTGAATATGACCCATATTTGACATTAAATCTGTCAGTACAAAACAAAATATGAAAAAGTGCCATATTTACATATTGCGCTCTCTCTCTCTCTTCCTCTGTCTCTCTTTCCCACATCTAGGTGCTAATAAAGACAGAGCTGAGGAGGGAAATGCCCCACAGTATGTTGCTGGAGGAAGTGTTACTTCTCACAGACGCCGTGTGAAGAGATACAGAGGTGCCACTGAACTGAATGTACTTGTTCCGGTTCCTACTGCTGCGTATTACTGACACACACACACACACACACACACACACACACACACACACACACACACACACACACACACACACACACACACACACACACACACACACACACACACACACACACACACACACACACACACACACACACACACACACACACACACACACACACACACACACACACCAAGTACTCACACTTTCCCTGCTACTGAAATAACCAAAGTGTCTTTCACTTCTACTTCTACGTCTCATCATGTTTAACATTAACAAAAGCCGACAACTTGCGAACCCCCTTCCCCCCCCTCCCCCTGCGCCCCAGCCCCTCAGTGCGTTAGCTGAGAAACCTTCCGCTCTTCAAATCAAACGGGTTTAAGTGGCCTCCGGGAAATTGACAACAATCTGAGGATGCACTCTCTACTCTAGCGGCTTTTTAACAACATATTTCATTACTGAACACACACACACACACACACACACACACACACAGCACACACACACACACACACCAGTCAATTGATTATGACGGTCCTCCTGTTGTCAGGTCAAATGTCTGACAGGCAGACACTGTCTCAAACATGGAGAGCTCAGCAGCCGGGCTGTGTGTGTGTGGTGTGTGTGTTTACAGCCGAGAGGTTGCACACAGATGCTTGCCGCTTTCAGCCGACACTCTGTCCTCACACTCTGTCCTATCCAATGCAATGATACTCCTGGACCTCTGAAACACAAGCCCAGGTTCTCCAAGGGTTTCTGAACATAAAAACAAAGATTGCATAGAAATATAATAACCGTGTTGTCTACACACCGAGGATGTGTTTGCTAGTCAAATGGGCAGGGGGGGGGGGGGGGTTTGAGGGGATATTAATGGGCAGAAACAGGAAGTGGTCTCCGGGTGAACCAACATTAACCCCAGGCAGGCTGAGCTTGTAAGCAGTTCACATTTGCATTTCCTGTCATATGTCTGACCGGCTGACATTTCCATTTGGATGCACAGATGTTGGGGGTCTCTTTTACACACGCCACACACACACAGTGAAACACATGCCTGCCATTTCAAACAGAACAGATGCCCAATTTCCTGGCACTAGCACCTTCATTCAAACTGTTTCAAACTCAGCATCCGGTGCATCGCTGTGTGTGGATCATTGGTTGTTGTTGTAATGGTTGTTGTTGTTGTTGTTGTTGTGTTGTTGGAGCAGGTGCCACGCTCCATTTCCCGGAGCTTTGCGAGGCACGCTCACAAAAGGACCACTGAGTGAGCACCTCTCCAATCATGTGGAAGCGATTCCACGCCACAGGTCTATTTTTACACCCATCCCGCTTCCCCCTAATAGGCAGCGTGTGAACGCAAGAAGAAGAAAAAATAAAACACACCGCTCATCTCCTCTCTTCTCTCTCGGCGATATACGAAATCCGCCCGCGGATACGGATTCAGTTACAATATGGAGACATCAGGCTCGTTACCCTTGCTATGTTGGTATCAACCTCCGGCAGCCATTGCAACCAAGCAGGCAATTAGAAGATGCTCTGCCTCATTGGGTGGGTGGCGGCCTCAGCGGGACACGCGGTAAGCCCTGCTGCTCTCTAGAGGAGTCCTCCGGCAGATCTAACGGGGAACCGCAGGGGGTCCTGCTGCGTCATCGTTAACGTCCGTCCGCCCGTCCGTCAGCCCGTCTTGTCTTGTCTGTTTGTCTTGTCTGTCTGACGGCGATGACGTCACGTGACGAAGGAAATGTGTCGACAAGATACAGGAGGATGGAACTTTTCCTTCCAGATTCAAAAAGTCAAGATGCAAGACTCATTCACCCAGAAGTGTGGGTTCTTCTGTGTAGGATTTGTCTTACACAGAAGCAAATAGATAAGATTAGATTAAATTGTTTGCTCGCGAGGTGGAGACGCGATAAAGACAATTGTTACGATCAGCCGGTAGATGGAACCACCTCTGTACAGGACACTCGCTGTGTCCCGCGGCTCGTGGCTAGACACTCCAGGTGCTGCTGCTGCTGCTGGGACCTCTGTGTTCAGAACAAGAGGCTGGCCCACAGGGGGGGGGGGGAAGGTAGTCTAAGAGGAGAAGTGACCCAGTTTGAGGATGACTCTCTTCTCCACAATACCAGCCCCCCTGCAGATGCTGTCAACACCGGCTGCATCGCTGCATCCCCACCGCCTCCGTCCCCTTCGTCCCCTCACCACCACCTCCCTCGCCGCCATCGTCTTCATCTGAACCCAGGGTGGTCGTCCTCCCCCCTGGTGCTCAGTCAGCCTCCCTGTCCTCATTTCTCTTCCTGTCACCCCACCCTGTACCCTTTCTCCACCCTCGTTCTGCTGGTTCCCCACCACAGATTATAAAACCAATGTGTGTGTGTGTGTGTGTGTGTGTGTGTGTGTGTGTGTGTGTGTGTGTGTGTTTCTCTACATCCACATCTCTTATTATTGATCCATGTGTCTGTGGAGAGCTGAGTTGAGGCCATGCAAGCCCTCTCTGCCGTCTGGGGACCGATGGCCAATAGGAGCCCACGGATGTATTTTTCAAGGGAATAAATGAATTGTTTTAAATATGTGTCACTCTAGCCAATTGTATGGGGAAAGCTATCACTCTATATCCAATAAGGGTGTCTGTCTAACGTATGAACTCACGGAAGACACAGAATTCACACCATGAACAAAGAGCATGGGGTTACCCTGACAACTAGCAAATGGTACTAAGGATGGTGCGCAACTGATGTTGATGAGGATGAGGATGAGGGGGATAATGAGGATGAGGGGGGTGATGATGATGATGATGATGATGATGAGGATAAGGATGCTGATGATGATGATGATGATGATGATGATGAGGATGAGGATAAGGATGCTGATGCTGATTAGGGGGATGATGAGGATGAGGGGGATGGTGATGATGAGGATGAGGATGAGGATGCTGATGCTGATGATGAGGGGGATGATGAGGATGAGGGGGATGGTGATGATGAGGATGAGGATAAGGATGCTGATGCTGATGATGAGGGGGATGAGGATGAGGGGGATGGTGATGATGAGGATGAGGATAAGGATGCTGATGCTGATTAGGGGGATGGTGATGATGAGGATGAGGATGCTGATGCTGAGGGGGATGATGAGGATGAGGGGGATGGTGATGATGATGATGAAGATGAGGATGCTGATGCTGATGAAGGGGATGATGATGGAAGATTTCTGGTAATTCAGCTTTACCCTAGTGTCAATTAACTATTAATAATAAACTCCAAGCAATGTGAAGGAAGAAGGAAAGACAGAAAGAAAGAAAGAAAGAAAGAAAGACAGAAAGAAACCACCCCCATATCACGTGCGCTTCCACAGATCAAACCTAATCCTTTACACTCCACTAGAAAAACAACCATTGGCACACTCAGCTGTTTGATAACCACATGCTTTAACGTGTGTGCTGTATGCTTAGGGCGTACAACAGGACATTCAGAGATCATACGGTACATATGATCTTAGTAGATCCGAAATTATACTGATTGAATGAATGTGGTTAAGGTCCTGAATGTTTACTATGAGTCACGGCCATAAACAGATTATAAGGGGGACGGGCGCACAGCCAGACTGAGGCCATAGGGACGCCCAACGCGATATGTCAACCTCTCGGTCCACTGCTAAATATAACTACTTCCGTCCGTGTGATGTCGTGTTAATACATTGACACTTGGACAATAACAAAGATTGCGTCATATCTGATAGCTCCCATTCAAACGGGGGCTTCTGCTGCTCAGAGATCCGTTATTTCGCGTTTCCTCGTGTAAGATGCGTTAGCATAGAGGCCATATCTATCATCCATCATTGATGGATTTAAAATGAATTGATATATTTGATACCCTCTCATTGCTGACATTCTCGGTGTGCAGTAAAATATACCACGCTGCAATATTGATATATCAATTAACGATGTGATACATTAATATGCACACACACACATATATATCTATATATATATACTCACGATCAGAAACCGGAGAATATCCCATCCCCACAAACGACATGTACGTTTATTTTCATAGTGATGCGCATCTCGGGGTGCATACTCGTCGATGTCTGCAGTGGTCGGAGACTCGCCCTAGCGCGCTTCCAGTGACACACCGAGACGTAATAACTCAGCTGTAAGCACCGCCCCTTTTCTCCAGTGAGGGGCGCGCGCCAGTAACCTCGCTGCTGCCAGGCGCTCCGTCGCGAGAAGATAACTGGGTGCTCTAGTCTAAACCTGTGGTTCCCAACCGGTTTTGTCTTGTGTACCCCTTGAGCTGGTAGCCATTCTATAAGTACCCGCTCACACAATGGATGATTCGCCTTACATTTTCTCTTATATTAAACCTATATTAATTGTATATTAACATTGTATTAATTGTATTTAACCAAACTACTCATTAAATAAATGAAAATCACTTTTATAACTCACCCTTAATACAAATTAATTTAAACTTGACATTGACACTTATTGTGAATGAAAATAATACTTACTTCTAGCAGTTTCAAAGATTCAAAGGTTTTATTGTCATATGCACATGAATCAGGTGCATGCATATGAGGCTCCGCCCACAACTCAACATAGAATAGTGCAATAGAAACAACAACAATAACAGTAGTATCAACTGTGTAAACAGTGCAAGTACAAGAACAGTTGAACAGTGGCCTGAGGAACAGTGGCCTGCTGCAATTTGTGTTGCCCCTGCAACAATGTTGTCAGCAACTCCCTTAAGGCTGGATCCATGTCTTCGGTTGTGAGCTGGGTCAACATGCCCGCATCCTCCACCATTTGTGGCATGCACCCGTTGGCGGAGGGAGGACAACAGCGGTTGCGGGTGTAAAACAAAGGATTTATTTGTTTAAACAGGTGGGGGTAAGGGGAAAAGGGAATAACTGCAAATCAAACGGTCCTCCCGGTTGGGGTACAATCTCCCACTCTCTCGGTCGTTCCGGGGTAGCTGTCCTGGGCCGGGCTCGTGGTTGTTGGTCCGCCTCCTGATGCTCCCGTTAGGGCAGCAACACCGCCGCCAGGGGTTAAGGATGGGAATAGAAACAATCACGGTTACAATCCTGCTTTCGGCAACAACGCTCACATAGCGCGCCGCGGCTTTTAGTCCGGGTTGGCCTGCGGCCTCTTACCACATACTGTTCGCCACCTCTTCGTGGCATGCTTTTCCTTTTATTCCTGTCTCCCGCTTCTTGAGTGGCTCCCCTCCAGGTGTACGGCGTCAGGCCTGATGAGCCGCTCCAGGTGTTCCCCATTCGGCCTGACGAGTGGGCGGTTACCGTCTGAGCTCTCCGTGGTGCCAATCCTGCTAGGAGCTCAGCGGTGTAGTACCGCTGTTCTACCACCTGCCCCAAGGGTTGCCCAGAATGCTTCCCAGTGGAGCCCGGGGCGCCACAGCACCCAGTGTGTAAAATCTGACAGTCTGATAACACAGCCCCTATCCATCTCTAAGGGAGTACCACAAGGCTCTATCCTAGCACCCATCCTATTCTCAATATATATAAATGACTTGGAGAAATCAGTGGGCAACTCCTCTATCCACCTATATGCCGATGACACGATTCTGTACACTGCTGGCCCTTCCCCAGATACTGTCCTGAAAACTCTTCAGGATAGTTTTCAGAGAATCCAGTCACATCTCTCTGCCCTTGGCCTGGTCCTGAACACCACTAAAACCAAGATTATGTGGCTTGGCCGCAGTGGTGCCTCCCAAACTGGCACTATTGTGACCGCCGAAGGCCGAGACCTCGAAATAGTTAAATCTTATAAATACCTTGGATTTTGGATTGACAGTAATCTGTCATTCTCAGAACATCTCTCCAAAATTCAGACCAAGGTTAAAGCTAGACTCAGCTTTCTATATAGGAATCGCTCCTCATTCACTTCATCTGCTAAACTCTCTCTGGTCCAGATGACTGTCCTTCCTCTGTTCGACTACGGTGATACCATCTACCGCTCGGCGTGTAAAGGAGCTCTCGATCATTTAGACGTTCTGTATCACTCCGCCATCCGCTTCGCCACCAATGCCCCCTACAGGACACATCACTGTGATCTGTACTCTCTGGCTAACTGGCCCTCTCTTGAGACCAGGCGCAACATCCACTGGCTGATGTTTGTTTATAAAACACTCCTAGGCCTCACCCCCTTCTACCTCACACAATTACTGCAACTCCGCCCACCCCCGACGCACAACACCCGGTCAGCTACAAACATCCTGCTAAAGATCCCCAAAGCCCATACATCCTTTGGCCGCTCCGCCTTTCAGTTTGCAGCAGCTGATAGCTGGAATATTATACAAAAAACCTTGAAAATGAAGACCTTTATCTCCCCCCGCACCTTCAAGGACACTATTACAAACACCCTGGTACACACATGCAGCTGCTTTGCCTGATGCTCACTACCAATGTCTTGACCTCTCCTATAGTATGCATTGCCATGAAGGAATGAATGGATGAATGAATGATTGAATGGATGAATGTTCTATATTATTTTAATGACTGATTGAACCATAGCAGTATTGTTTTAGAGATGTTATATGTTTAACTGCTATGCCTGTCATCTCTGCTCTGTGTCATTGTGTTGTCTCCTGGGTTCTGTAGTGCCAGGAGTCTGTCTTTTTATTTTCTTCCTCCCAACCCCCATCCCCTCAGGAAGCCTTTTGCCTCCTGTCAGGTCATCATTGAAAATAAGAATGAGTTCTTAATTGATTTTCCTGGCTAAATAAAGGTTCTACTACTACATGTTTTCCTGCCCTGTATTCCATTGTGAAATTATAAATAGTGCTGGAACACGACATTAAATGCAGCAAAATTAAATTTTAAGGCACGCTGTTGCATTTAAGTTGGCGTTTCAAAATAAAAGTCCCTCGAAGGTTAATAGCCTACTGAAGTGTTATTCGTGTGCTGCAAGTAGAATGTCGGTGAACTGTAAAGCCAGTCATAGCAAACTAATTTTTAATATATATATTTTGTAGTACAAATAATTGAATCAGGTAAAGTGGGAAGTAAGTGTGAGTTTGGTGTGAGTTTTAAAACTCAGGGCAAATCCTAGTCAATTTGTGCTTCTTACCCAAGTATTTGTGCAAATACTAAACAGTTACTTCATTGGAAATAGATATTCTACAAGCAAACCTTGATAAGATCACTGCATGCCTTGAATGTATTGGATTTAGGCAAATGGTATCAGTGGTGTCATCATTTCATTTGTGGCCTTTGACAGCCAGTCTGTAACTCAGAGATACAGACTACAATCAAAATAAAGAGACATTGTTGGGGCGTGTTGTATATCACTTAAATCTTTATTGGATCAGTAAAAAGAGGTAAAAACAGGTTAAAAAGAGGTAAAACAGGGTAAAAATAAACAACAAACACCAAAAAAGTAAAATCTGCAACAGCAAATTAAAAGATGTTAAATTCTCTTAACCCTTTGTAAATAAATCAATAAAAATATATACTTCTAAATAAATAAATAAAAACAAAAACTTACCTAATGCAAAAATAAAGCTCACTCTAATAGAGGTCCTGTGGCAAGAACAACCTCTGCCATGTTGCTGGAAAAGTCTTCATGCTTCCTGAGGATACTGATGGTGACCTTACGAAAAGCAATAATGACATTATAACTTAGAAATAGCATGACCTGAAATATGATGGCTCATAATAGCATTAGAAATACCAATACCAAAAATTCCACAAGCAGTTGAAATTAATAATAAAATTAATGTAATTGGAATTCACATTTTCTTACTTCAGGCATCATCACAACACACAGCAAATCCAGGTCCAGAAGCCCATCATCCATGTTCAAAGCTGCCTTTATCATTTCTGTTAGTTTGTTGGCCTGATGGTGGGCACACAACAGAAAAATCAAAGATAAAAAACTCCAACTCTAAAAAGGTGGTATTAGCCATTAACAGTGAATCGCCACATTAAGAGTGAAGAGTGTTTTTATATGAAATTGTGTTTCAGGCCCATCTGATGTCTTCTTGACATTCCTTATATGTGTAAACATAAAACGTTAATTAATGCAACATATGTCTTATACACTTACATTCTCTTCACTGGACATCTTTGGCTTTAACACCTGCTGGAGTTCCAAGGATGCAGTAGGATGTTTCCACAGATACATCCTGCTTGACTTATTTGCATCTGAATGGAGTGCTTCATAGATAGTCTGAGGGCAGATTGGTATAGGCCATTACACATACAGAATGTTTGTGACTGGGTGTTTCTTCCAGACCGGTCCTAGACTTGCCTTTATTTCCTCATCATCAATGAGACCCTCCATTCCAGCTTCACGCTGAATCCTCAGAGTCCTACCAAGATTTTCAAGTTGTTAATTGTATATCCAAAACAGTCTAAAATGAATAGAACGCACAGAGGCACATTAACTAGAAAAAAAGAACATACCAAAGTAGCCACATACCTGTCCACATTTAATGTCTGTTGTCCTCTGCAGCCACATACGAAGCGGCCTTTGGTAGCCTGGTCACGAACACCTGCACAGTCTCTGTGTAGCCATCCTTTGCAGGACTGACACTGTGACTGGCCACCTCAGGATACAGTGAACTAGATGTGGAGAGTACATTTATTGTCCAAATTCTTCAACCAATACTCCCTTATAATTGTATAAGTTCAATGAAATACTAACCCTCCACTCCCAAACCTCTGGTAGACACAGACATTAAGGTCACTGCTTTTGTCGACCTTTCAGAACTTCCTAGGATTAACCCACATGTCCACTTTGTATTAGCATGCGCTAATGCGCTAGTGAGCATAAAGCTCACCTTTAAAAATGTGTTTTGTATCTATTGTGTAGGCCTATAATAAGCACAATGCACATCATACAGTTGGCCTATAGATAAAACCACATGGTTGAATACAGCTGCTTAACTAAATCAGATGACAAAGATGATGCAAAGTACGGGCTCACCTTTTCCATCCTCAGCATAATGGATTGCATATTTGATGTGCTTCTGAATCATATGTTTTGAGGTGGCAGCTGTACTCATTCGACAGTACCTGCAGTCATCTCCGACTGGAATGTCGTCCTGGTGAAGTGAACTCGTAGCCTATATGACACAAGTGTAAAGTAATACTACCGTGATACAATATAATGTTATAATAATACCATAGGCTATTAGGTTGTAGGCTAGTTAAGATAGCCCATAGGCCGACAGACGGTGAATAGATTAGCACAGGCTACACCATATATATTTTCAGAGATGAATTTACTTCTAGTATAAGAACATGTTGACTTACCAGACATATTTGATGCAGTGTTCTGCTTCCGTCCAATTAAAGTTTGACGTATTGCATCATTACGTGCAAACTCTCAACATATCCCGTAAAGGTTAAATACTAAACTAAATGCTAAATATTTGCACTGCACACAATTAACATAATTTCAAAATGTAATGAATTCATGAACTTTGTCTGTGCCAGAAATATGCGTACATACCCAAGATATTTTGCTTTTAGGCAGGAATTCAGTCTTAATATACACTCAACCTAATGCCGCGGGACAGTAGCCGAGTGTCGCGGGACAGCAGCAACAGTACAGTATAGTTTCAGCTCTAACTGCTTCTCCATTCCCGGCATGTTTGGTGCTCTGGTGCCGCTGCAGGTGGGCTGGCTTCATTGAATTATTTGCCAGAACTTCGCAGCAAAAAAACGGTGGATCATCAGATGTACAAGTAAATCCATAAACAATGTATTTGTCACTGAACTGCCGGTGTTTGGTCTTGTCCACTTTTTTCTTTTCACTGGGCTCACCCGGTTCCGCAGCGACGGTACCGGTATTAGTGCGTTTAGCGCTGCCCAACTATGCTTCCATTTTCCAGAGTTATGAGCACAAGTGCCACCAGCCGTCTCACAGACCGCATCGCAGGTTTCATTTCGCGGGTTTCATTTCGCGGTTTCATTACATGTGTCTTAAGTTGCTAAGCATTGCTAAAATGTGTTAATTTAAAAAAAATAATAATAATATATATATATTTTAAATAAATTGCAATCCCTAATCGTTCTACGTGCAACCCCGTCACGTACCTCTAGGGGTCCGCGTACCCCTAGTTGGGAATCACTGCTCTAAACGAACGTTATCGGCGGGAGAGAGGGCGGGACTTTCTGTTACATGGGTTTAGCGGCCAGAGTGGGAGGGACTGCTGATATATATGATATATCCGTTTCCGTTACATGTTTTGGATATTTCTGTGTCAAATGCTTCGCCCAAAAAAAAATTCATTTTAATTTGTCTTGCTGCTGTTATTCAGTCATTTTAATTCTTATTTATCTCGCTACAGAGACTGCTAACCGCTGTCACAGTAACCGGAAACCCGTTGCATTTGACCGGGATAACGTTACAATCCTGGATCCTCTCTCAGGGCACGCACCATCAAGGGCCGAAGCGTCGTTGCAGGCTCCTAATAGGACGGGTTATGTGATTGATATACTAGATCAATATTAGCCTCAGCAGCCCTCAACGACAGCTTGTGACGCGCGTTTTGTCTTTTCAATGCAACAAATCTAGCGCCTTTTGGATTCAGCAGATGGATGCTACTAAATGGGTTGTACACAACAATTAACAACAATTAACAATTCATTCGTAATTTTTATTTAAAATAATTAGAAGACCGTCTTAAAATGAGCGGTCGCTGATGCTGACTTCTTTATAGTATGTCATTGGCTTTCGCATTTCAGTCGTATATGATGTGATTGGTATGATGACAATATGTGATGCAACAGAACAAAAAAAAAATACCATTCACTCTAAACTTCAACTGAAACAAGGTCCTCGGAGCAGAAACCCGAAACTTCAACCGGTGTCGATGAAACTCAGGTAGAAACACACTCTCCCCCCCCCCCCCCTTACTTTCCAGTGGCGCCCATTCAGAACAGGTGAGCGGCCACGCCCAGTCGCTATCGGAATTCGAGCAATAGCAGCATGCGCCGCAGGTAGCCTCACAGGTGTGTCGCAGCGCTGTCCAGCAGCAGACCTGTAGCGAATGAATGAGGACGGATGAGAAAAACCGGGGGAACAGTAGTTAATAGACTCTGGGAAGGATCGACTGACAGACTTCTGCGGGACCTCTCCGCCTTTTAACCATTAACTGGTCAGGCGTCGTGGGACACCGGCGGGACGCGAAAATGCAGATGATCGCGTGTGTGATCGCCTTTTGCACCGTTATAAGTCTTCCCTATGGATCGAATGGAGAAATACCACAAAAACCAACGGGTGGTGTCACTATCCTGCCCCCGATCAAACCGGACGCGGGACCTCAAGCATTTCCCGACGCGGAGAAAGCCAACATGCCCGTTTTTACAATGGATTACCCCAGGATACAGATACCCTTTGAGATCACTCTCTGGGTCCTGCTCGCATCTTTTGCTAAAATTGGTAGGTGACCCTACGATTACCAACAACAACACGATTTGTATTAAGACATTTTCTGACAACTGCAGAGTCCAGACCAACAGTTGTGTTTACACTGTTTCATTGACAAATATTGTTGTTGAAGGTTAAATTCATGTCATTGTAGGAATACATAATTCAGGAGTAGAGTGACCTCCAATTAAATATTAGTGAAATCCTCTTTCCTCAGAAGTCTTCAGAGTCTCACTCCCTTTATTTACCTTCTTCTTCTTGTTTTTCTTCTTCTTCTTCTTCTGGTGTTTGCTCAAGGTTTTCACGTGTACCACAAGATCACTGTGTGGGTGCCAGAGTCGTGCCTGCTGATCACCGTCGGCCTGATCGTGGGGGGCATCATGCACTCTGTGCACGAGGAGCCCCCCGCCGTGCTCAGCTCCAACGTCTTCTTCCTCTACATGCTCCCGCCCATCATGCTGGACTCGGGCTACTTCATGCCCACCCGGGCCTTCTTCGAGAACATGGGCACGGTCAGAAGTGGTCCCGACTCTATCGTTTAAAAAAATATTTGTAATACTTTTTGTTGTGTATTGAATGGCATTGGTGGCTTTTGCTGTGTGCCCCCCCCCCCCCCCCCCCTCCAGGTGCTGTGGTTCGCCGTGGTGGGCACGCTGTGGAACAGCATCGGCATCGGCATGTCCCTGTTCGCCATCTGCCAGATCGAGGCGTTCGGCGTGCAGGACATCAACCTCCAGGAGAACCTGCTGTTCGCCGCCATTATCTCCGCCGTGGACCCCGTGGCGGTGCTGAGCGTCTTCGAGGACGTGTCCGTCAACGAGCAGCTGTACATCGTGGCGTTCGGCGAGTGTCTCTTCAACGACGCCGTCACAGTGGTGAGTGACGGGTTTGGAGGATGGTGTGCGTTCCCCCCGGGAAGGAATGTTTTGTTGTTGTTGTGTTGTGTCTGGTTTTTCTGTCATCCCTTCTTTGTGTCCCCTGTCTTTATCTATCTATCTATCTATCTATCTATCTATCTATCTATCTATCTATCTCTCTCTCTCACGCTCTCTGTCTCTGTCTCTATCTATCTGTCCATCTCTCTCTCTGTCTCTATCTATATATCTGTCTCTATCTATATATCTATCTCTATCTATATATCTGTCTCTGACTATATATCTGTCTCTATCTATATATCTGTCTCTATCTATATATCTATATATCTGTCTCTAACTATATATCTGTCTATCTATATATATCGCTCTATCTATCTCTCTGTCTCTGCCTCTGTTTGTTTGTGGGGAAAACATGGCCTTTACTGTGTCTCCCTCCATAAACAAACCGGGGGTAAACGGACAGGAAGGCTTGTCCCTGCATGTTTGTGTGTCGTCTGCTTAGCACCGGTGTCCCCTTTCGTACCATACTGGTTACCAGTGAGTTGGAATGAAGACTTCTACATAATACCAGTGAGTTAGAAGGTTAGAAGCTTCTATATAATTGCGGTGATTCAGAACACGGGGAGATCCGTCCCGGTGGAATGCGACGGGTAAACTCTTCACCTCACTGGGATAATGAACGTGGTATACTCGAATGGACGTGTATTTCAAGCGAAGTGAACTAAAAACTGCTCAAATATGGTCTAAAGTTGAAAGAAAGCAGACTACAATGACACGCTTGGCTTGAACACTGGTTTTGTTGAACACTGCTTCTCACCCAGGTTATTATGGTGTTGTTTTTCTAAAGGCCAAGCTCGGGTTTCAGCAGATACCGCATTGTCTTCTTGTTGTACTTTTTTTGTTTCCCTGTGTGACTCATTTTAACTACCAGGGAATTCCTTAAAAGTCCCTAGTGAAGGAATATAATTCCTATATTTTATAGGAATATAAAACACATTCACGACAACATGGACGTTGTATGAGTTAGAAGGTGGAAGATGAAGCAACGGTTTGCGTTAGAAGGTGGAGGTGTGTGTGTGTGTGTGTGTGTGTGTGTGTGTGTGTCGTTCCTGTTAGTTCGGATGTCGCCCAACCGGTTTCTGACAGAAGGGCGGAGTTAACACAAATCCTGTTCACACTCAAAACACGCTACAGCTGGAGATTCTACCGCTTTCTGCCTTTTTGAATGCTCAAACTGACTAACCAAATTGCGTACACGCACACATTCACTCACTTAACATCATGGTCTGTGTGTTTCTTTCACTTTATTCCCTAAACTGAGTCCTCAAATGAAAATATGGAGGGGGGGGGGGGGGGGAGAGAGACATGGCTTATTCTCCCGTCCCTCCCGGAGTCCCTGCTAGTCTTTTGTGTTTTTCATTTCCTGGTTACCTGTATGGCCGGGAGTGGCTGGCCCCCATTGTTCGGTACACAGTAACTGACCTGATGCGGAGGCAAAAGACAAACACTCGGCCCGGGAGACCGAAAAATTGCAAAGCCCTCTCCCACAGAACCCTCATAGTAGTGCGGTTTTGTATGCCGACCATAAGTACCGTGGTTGTTTTAAGACGGAACTTGGGTCAGAGTGAATGCAGGTTTCTCAAGGCTACTGTTTAGTGAGTGTGTGGAAGGGGCCAAAGGTTCGAGTGTGGCTGATGGGTCTATCTATCAAGCAAGCTGGTGTACAGAATCCTTCATGCACAAATCCTTTTAAATGAGTTTAAAAGAGAACTTTAGCCATTCATTATGATGGTTTTAAAAACAAGGCTACTTCTAATCCTGTTGGACCCAAGCTACTGGTAAACGCGATAGTTGTAAACTAAGCCCCAAATAGGGGAAAGGCGATATTATATTAATGTGTTATCAGTGATCTACGTCAAACACAAGAGAGCACAAGAAGAAAAGGTGGCGCTTGTTCCAGCTGCTAATGTTTCAGAATCAGATTATCACATTGCAAACAGTGCGGTGTGAATTTAACGTAAGGACATTGCTCCTATCTGAAACGCCTTAGATTGGCGTCTGGCTGCACACACCCTCCCCCCCACACCTCCCCACTTCGTGTATAGACGATTGACTGTGCAGGTTTGTCTATGCAGACATGTGCACCGTGCACAAAATGAACTGCGTCTCCCAACGGGTGTGTGAGATGAACAACGCGGCGTGCCTGCCTCTGCACTGCCACACCACAGGCCAGAGGTGAACACGCGGACGTGTTGTCTGTGTCTTTTTGAAGGTGCTGTACAACATGTTCAACTTCGTGGCCGACATGCCGGTGGTGGAGCCCGTGGATGTGTTCCTGGGCGTGGCCCGCTTCTTCGTGGTGGGCCTCGGCGGCATGGGCTTCGGCCTGCTGTTCGGCTTCGTGGCGTCCTTCACCACGCGCTTCACCTCCAACGTGCGGGCCATCGAGCCCCTCTTCATCTTCATGTACAGCTACCTGGCCTACCTGGTGGCGGAGCTCTTCGCCATATCCTCCATCATGGCGTGAGTACAGAGTGGCCTCTCTCTCCTCTCCTCTCCTGTCCTTCTCGTTTGTGTTTCCCATCCCGTCTTATCCCTTGTTTAGTTTTAGCGATTGCAAATCTTTGCTTGTCCTCTACTTTCGGTGTTCTCTCTCTCTCTCTCTCTCTCTTCTGGCAGTAGTGACTCTGATCACATGCGCACACACACACACACACACCCTTTCGCTATATATCAGACTTTGATGTTGTATTAGGGGGCGGCAGTAGCTCAGTCTGTTGGGACTGAAACCGGAACCGGAAGGTCGCCGGTTCAAGTCCCCTAAACACCTGGGCACTGCCGAGGTGTGGTGCAAGGCACCAGACCCCTACACTGCTCCCCGGGCAGCTGTATATACAATAGCTGCCCACTGCTCCTAATAGTAGGATGGGTTAAATGCAGAGTTAAATACATTTCACTGTGTGTACATGTGTGTATGTGACCAATAAAGAGGATTGAATCCTACAGATTTCGATTTAGATTATTTTTGTATATTTTCTTTCTTTGATTCTGTAATTTATAATTTTTTGGTTGGTTGGTATCCCCCCCGGCAGCATTGTGACGTGTGCCATCACCATGAAGTACTACGTGGAGGAGAACGTCTCCCAGCGCTCCTGCACCACCATCCGCCACGTCATCAAGATGCTGGGCTCCATCTCGGAGACGCTCATCTTCTTCTTCCTGGGCGTGGTCACCGTGACGACAGAGCACGAGTGGAACTGGGGCTACATCATGTTCACGCTGCTGTTCGCCTTCCTGTGGCGAGGGCTCGGTACGAGGACACGACGATTGAAAAACGCTTGCACGCTTTTCTTTACATACATATTTCTGTGTAACTGGAGAGAAAATAACGACGAATAACTTTTTCTTTCTTCCGATCCCTTTTCCTCCTAGGTGTCTTGGTGCTGACCCAGATCATTAACCCTTTCCGCACCATTCCCTTTAACCTGAAAGACCAGTTCGGTCTATCTTACGGGGGACTGAGAGGAGCGATCTCCTTCGCCCTGGCGTACACCCTCCCAGATAACATCGGCCGCAGGCAGCTCTTCATCACGGCCACCATCTGCATCATCATCTTCACGGTCTTCATACAGGTAACAAAGGTTACGGCTGATAACGTGTATATTAACAAATAAATAAATAGTGAATAGTTATTTAGCCTTGCTGTGGTTCTCCGTCACTAGTCCTCAATATGTCAGTTTTGTCGTGTGGTTGAGTGGTGCTGCTTTGTTTTGACCGGCTCGACCTCTCCGTGTGTCCCAGGGAATCAGTATCAGACCTCTCATCGAGCTCATCAACGTCCGCAGAACCAACCGGAACCTGGACACCATCAACGTGGAGGTCCATTGCAGGGTACGGCCATGGGCCTCCTCACGGACATGGAGCATCCAGACGTAAAGTCCATAGTCAATAAAGCGGTATTACAAGACCTTTGCTTCCCTCCTCTCAGGTCATGGAGCACACAATGGCCGGTCTCGAGGACCTGTGTGGACAGTGGAGTCACTACTACTGGAAGGACAAGTAAGAAACCCCACCGCCATAGCCATGGTGAAGTCACATGTTGCGGTCACCAAATATGCTGGTTTTTCTCAGCCAAGTTGTCATTTAGTTAATAGCGGCTTCTGTTTCCCTATAAACAACTTTAGTGGAACACTCTGTTTTCCCCTACCCCGCAGGTTTCTGAAATTCAACAACCGCGTACTCCGCAAGATCCTGATCAAGGACAACCGGGCCGAGTCCAGCATCGTGGCGTTGTACAAGAAGCTGGAGCTGCAGAGCGCCTTGGAGATCCTGGACACCGTGACCGGAGACCTCAGCACCTCGCCCTCCATCGTCTCTCTGTAGTACGACACCTCCGCCTCCACCCCGTACGGCCTTCGTTCAGCACTGAAGCGTGGCGTGGTCTCAACTGGCTCTCCTTTATCTCTGTCTTGCAGCGAGGAGAAGAAGGGCGCCGCCAGTAAACCCAAGAAGAAGTTCGGCCGGGCCGACCTGAGCAACATGCACGACCTGCTGTCCAAGAACATGTACAAGATCAGACAGCGGGTAAGATGGCGTTACGGTGTCGGGGGGCTACCTCCGTCTGTTACCGTTAACGGGACATGCTTGTGTTAACTCCGCCGTCGACGATGGGAGGAGGTTATGTTTTCTCCCGTTTGTTTGTCGGTTTGTTTGTTTGTTAGCAAGATAACTCCAAAAGTTACCTACGGATTTGGACAACACCTGGTAGTTGGATTACTTAAAGGCAGAGGAACAGTTGGTCATTTTGGCGCAGATCCAGATTCCAGATGGATCTAGAAACAGTGTGTTTTTAAATTGTGATGGCGCCCTGTTCCCGGTGTTTTGCATAGTCACAAGCTGTGGCCCGTGGAGTCATTTTCCACCGCTGACATCACCGCCCCACAGAAAAACCAGCCCCCAAAGCTGTGATGTTGACAAACGTTGAGGTTTACGTTTTGTAGTTTTTGTTTTGCTCCATTCTGATATTTACTAGAGAATGGTGTCCGGTTAATGCCAGACGCACTTTGACGCCTCCAACGCAACCTCCTTCTGCAAGATAAATGGTTCCCCACGCCCTAGCTTCCCTGGTCCCTCTTTCATACAAGCGTTGTTTGTTTAAACGCACGCTGGTCTCTGATTAACCAACCGCTCTGGAGGTTTAGAGCCCCGAGCCGTCGCTCCAACAGGTCCAACAGCTTGCTGTGGCAGTCAGAGGTGTAGAGGTTTCTAGTCATGTTTTTACGGTTAAAACGTATTAAAATGAACAGTGAAAATGTCAAACCTGGTCAACACCAGGTTGTTTTATTTAAATTTTTTATAAATCTCAATTTCAGACAGACCAACGGAACAACTCTTAAGCTCCAACAGGACAATGAAGGCCTTCTAGGACAGGATTTGTTTGTTTGCCTGTTGGGGCTTCTGTAGAGTATCTGTTGACATAGACTTGAGTAAAGAGAGGAGGGGGTGCCTAATGGAACAGGGCAGTATGTATCAGCAGGGGCTAGTATTGCTGAGTCTAGATAGAGGCACTATGGTCTCTCAAGCCTTAACGGTGCAAACAGGTGTGGTCAGTCTCTTGTTTGGCAAGGTAGCCTTTGCCCGTGAAACACTGCAAGCAACAGGTTGTTAAAATAGTCCAGGGTGACCTACTGTCCTGTTTTTACTGTCAAGTGAGACATCTTGAATTGTCTTAGAGAGTGTGTGTGTGTGTGTGTGTGTGTGCGTGCGTGTGCGTATTTCTGGTTGCGTCACTTCACGGCCGTTTCACTAGAATCTCCACTGCGATCCTTCTGTTGTACTAACTTCTGTTTGCGATGTGCCTCCACCATGTTTGGTGCCAGACTGTGGCCTACACCAACAAGCACACGCTGCCCAACGACATCCAGACCAAGGAGATCCTGATCCGACGGCACGCCAGCATCCGCCGCAGCCTCCGCCCCGGAAGCTTCCAGACCGAGGTAGGAGAGGACACGGCTGTCACAGATAGTCTCAGTGGTTAGGGCAGTGGTTCCCAAGCTTTTGGGCCCTCCTTTTGAAGATAATAAAATGTCAGCCCCCCCCCCCCCCCCCCCCCTTATCTACGTGCACCCACATAAAGACACAATCATTTATATTTAGGCTCGCCGCGCCCCGTGTCATCACTCTGGGCCCCCCTAGGGGAGTTTGGGAACCACTGGGCTAAGCTTTTTGACTCCAAAGCACTGGGTTCGATCCCCTAATGTCCAGGCCTGACCTGTAGGAGCAAGATGCCTAACCCCCTACCTGCTCCTTATTGACATGCATCTGTATTAATTTATTTGTAAGTCACTTGAATTTGCCTCTGCTAAATTAGTAAATAATCAATAGTATAAAGACTTGGAAAGGCATTATTGATTAAATAATTATGAAAAATGGAATGTGACGTTTACAAAAGTGAATCCATAACTCTTCTTAATAGCAATTCATTTACATTAAGGATTCTCCTTCTTTCTATTTTCTTTTTCTACTTTTTTTTTTTTTCTTTTTTTTTCAGCCTATTCCCAAATCTCAAAAGTACTTCTCTCTGCCTCTGGGGCAGAATCTGGACTCTTACTTCCCTTCAAAGAGACGAAGCCATGCAGGTAAGATGGCCAATGGGCTTCCAGTGGGCAGAATTACATAAAGATGAAAAACAAATCCTCTTTACCCAAGGGGGGAGCTAGGTGTAGCTAGGTGTAGACGCCATGGGAGGAAGAAAAGAAACATTTCAGAAGCAGAAAATAGCAACTAAGTCTATTCTGCAACTTGTGTAGAGCGAAGCAGAAATCAGAAGGAAGTTAGGAAGGAATGAAGGACGATTGAGAGTTTCATCATTTCCTTGGTCCCCTTGTTTTTTACCAGACGACGAGGAGACCATGTCGGAGATGGCCTACCCCTCCAGACGCTCCCGGTTCGGCCGGCCCGCCCGCTCCTCCTCCAGAGCCATGGTGCCGCTCCACCGGCTGGGCACGCTGACGGAGGCCACCTCCGTGGACGTGGTGAGCGAGGAGTCCGGGCGGGGGGGTCCGCGCGTCCCTCCCGTTCCCGCTCCTCGCCGCCACTCTGACAACGCCGCCGCGGAGGAGGAGGACGCGGGCGACGCGGAGCGTCACGCGAGGAGTCCCCCCTTGTCTCCGTCTTGGGCCCCCGAGCCAACGGAGCCACAGGACAACAGAACGGTGCGGAACCCGCTGCTCCGGAGGCCTCAGTGGAACCCAAAGAAACAGTGAAGGGCCTGCAGGGCCGTGGTGGGTCTCCACGGCAGCAGGACTGCTGGGAAACATGGGTCTCAGAGGGGGTCCCCGGCCGCTACCCGGATCTCCTCCTCTCCTGAAAACTGTGTGGTCAGACGAGCCAGCCGGCTTTTAGTAACCGGTTCATCTCCAAAGAGACTTTATGCCTCGTGCTTCGATGCCATTGGCTCATCCCCACAAGGTATGTGTTGCCATTGGACGGTTGTTTTTGCGATTAGTGAGGAGGTGTGTGCAGACTGAAATGCATTCAGGGACTGAGAGGTGTGACACACATCAGGAGCACAAAGAACTCCGGTGGGAGATTTTCTTTTTATTAAATCGTGATGTGAATTAATTTTAGACACGAGAGGGCGACGATAGTGTTTTGGGAGATTTTTTTTCTTTTTAATTGTTCATTTAAATGTGTTCTTCACACTTGATCTCATGACACACTTGATGTGTAAACTTTTAAATTAAACCGTTTTATAGTACACTTTTGTATGTAGTGTAAATAGGTATTTTTAATTGTTTGTTATTGGCCATCGTTTTCGAATTTCTGACAATGGTGATATTAAGCAGTACACCCAAGAAATGTGTCCTGTGGTCAAAAGACATCTTGCAATGTTTGTCCGTTTTGTGAAGTTTTGTTTGTTTATAACTGACGGCCCAACTCGTAAAGGCATGTTTTTGGAAAACGGCGTATTAAATAAAAAGTTAAAAAACGTTTTTCAACTCGACGACACATGGCTGGCAACACAAGTCACTGCTTTTTTTTTCTCTCAATTCTTCAGGTAAACATCGTCATCTTCACTTAATTCAGAAGCAGAGTCGGGACGACTCGCTCTCCGTTTAACCAATGATGTTCAGCCACAAGGCACTCCTTACTGCCTTGTGGCCCGACATCATTGGTTTACCCGGAGCAAAACAAATGTGTCAGTCTCCTCCTTGCACTCTTGGCAATACAGGTATTACTCCCTAATAGGCAAGAGAGCAGAGAGCTGTTGGCTTGGCAAAGTAAGTCATATCATGCCTGATTCCCGCTGCCATTCATGCCCTTGGACCTGCAGCAGAGGTAATGGATGCTTTTTGAGGTGAGGCTCCCTTGAACCAGGGACCCTTATGACAAAGAGGTAAGCTGAGCTATATGCTTTTCTGCGGTGCTTTTATAGAATGGATAAATGCATAGGGCAGCGTGTCTGAGGAACAATGCAAATAAACATGCATCTGAAAGGAGTAGCAGGAGATTCAAGTGCAATGGGATGCTTACTCCCCATTCCCTCCCACAGTATGACTTTTTTAAAAGACAGTGTGTCTCAGATTGTCTGTTTATGTATGTTAGTTTTATTTGAAGAAAAAATATACAGATTTATATGAAAACATACCACATGCAGTAGTATTGTTCTCAACACATTGTGGTTGTTTTTTGCAGTCATGTGTTTTAGTATCTGGGCAGGATAGTGGATGGTCTATGTCGGCATTCTTGCCTAAACCCGACCTGCTATAGGCCTACGATTTGATTTTCATTAAATGGTAAACAACCAATCATTGTTCAGCATTGTATGAATGAAAGATAATGCTTCAAAAACCAGGTAGGTTTATACAGAAATAGTAGCTGGCGATTATGTTGGTGAAAGGAAATGTAAGACTGATTTAATTGGTTCATGATTAATGTGCAGAAGCAAACGCACTGCGGATTAGTGGTTCCAAATTATTGGTGTGCAAAAAATGTGGTCATCGTCTTACGCTCAGCCAACCTCCCTTAAACCTCCGATGAAGCCCCTACAGATCCTAAAGGGTAAGGGGGCATAGCCTGGATGAAAGGAAACTTAACCAAAACAGTAGAAGTAAAAGAATAAATAATTTAAACTTTGACCTTAAAAAACAAATAAGGTGCTTTTTAGGTGTACGGTGGTTTCTGTTGAGGTGTCTGCTTACCCCGTCGCTCAGGGGCCCCTGTGGTCGATCTACACGGTCACAGCTCTTCTGTGCTGGCCTTACGGCGGTGGAGTGAACTCCCCACGGACGGCAGGAGAGAAGAGCTGCTCCATCTTACGCCACAGCGCTAAAAAAACCCTTCTTCAGGAAGCACTACCCGGACACTTTCTCTAAGCACCTGCAGCTCAATTTCTTGCCACTGCTTATTTATTGGCTTTTGCTATTTAGCTTGTCTATTGGCGTCATTATTTGTCATTGCCCCTGTTTGATGTGCTCATTGTGTATAATCTAGGGAGCAAACATATTGCACTTTTACCTGAGCACTGGTTCTGCTCTTGGAGGCTTGTTATGTTGTATATGTTGTTAGGAAGGAAATTATTTCTCTTGCCTACCTATGTTGAATGCACGTAAGTCGCAGGATGGTTATGGTGTAAAGCAGCGGTTCTGGACTGTCCTCAGCATCTCCCATGTGTCATTAGCTGCTCTGTCACAAACCAAAAATAAAAACAATTATTTATCAATATTGCAGTTATCAACAACGTCATGTTCTGTTCAAAACATGGAGAAAACCAAAAGCTGCAACAGTTGGGGCTCAATGAGAACAGGAGGCCACTGAAACATGAAGTAACATTGAAACATGAGGTCATTCATTAGCTTCTTTCTAAAGATTATGGTTTGGCATATTGAACGAAATGGCTTTAAGCTTATTTAAACAAAAATACAATTAGGTAAAACGTACAAAATATAAAGGCCATCTATTTATACAAATGGATTTTAGCTTTGTATTAACTGAATTAATTCGTCCGTATCCATGAGTAATGTCCTGACTTTTCTTAGTGCCTTGTGGCCAAACGGATTTTTTTCAACACGTTTCAACAGGCAGCTTCGAGCGCCTCGTGTGACAAACTGCTGCTTCCTATGTTCATCCACTAGATGGCGGTCTAGTTACATATTATTGTAGTTTGTACTGTTGTAATAGGCCTCATAGACGGAATAGATAGATTATAGTTTTTAGTTTTACGTGTTCGTATTTGTTCATGTACTTTTGGTTTGTTTATTTGCCTGATAACTCCTGTGGGTATCACAATTCCTTTAGAGAATATGTGCACTTAGTGCCTTCATTGTAATTCGAGGACCCGCCACCACCATCTTTTTTGCTTATTTAATGCTTGATAAAGATATTGTTTCAGTTTAACGTAATATGCATATGGCTATTAACACAAAAACGTTTGAACAAGAGACTCAAAAATATAAAAAGATTTTATTCACCGTGGTCGATTGAAATAATCTGGATTTACACTATTACTTTAAGGATTCCCTTAAATAAATCTTCACAGCTCTTTCTCTATAAATCAGTTGTCATTTTATAAATAACAGTAACTTACAGATGGAAAAGGAAAAAAACTAAGCAACAAAAACCCTATAAAGGGTCCCCATAAGCCTCACCAAAGATAAATATTTTTCTAATTCAGCATAACATCTGTAAATAAAATGCAGCAAATCAACTTAAAACATGATACGGTATAATGTTTGTATCAAACCAGGATAAAATATCACCATTTAAAAACCCCTTCAGTAGTATATCGACCAAAACAATTTTGGTGTGTATTGTCGAGGTAGTTTGGAGTTGTATGACCAACCTGCAACTCCTCAACTACCAAATTATAACCGGTCATAGTCTCTTTTAAAAAAAGTCACGCCTAAAGAGTTTCTCATTGGAAAGTTGAGACGGGGTCCCTCTCCTCTTCCTCGTGTCGTACACGTTGTCTGGGGTGTTTGTAGTGCTGGGAGTTGTAGTTAAAAGTCAAACAGGAAGCACCGTGCCACCTTTTCTGGTTTGACTATGGGTAAGTGGAAAAGAACCTGGGAAGTATTCCTTGAATAAACCAGGACCTTTTGGGGTGTGTCGTGGTTGGGATGTGTAGTGGTTTGAGCTATTAAATAAGGCAACAGGAAGAGTCACTGTCCTTCTCCGTGTCAATACATATGCATGACCAAACCCCTTCAAAAACGAAAGGCAGTCCTGAAAGTGTTGACCTAAAAACACTCACTGCGCTTTTGGGTTAATATCCAGCACTGCACTCCACACCACTCAACCCTGCAGCGAAACCTAATTGTGACCGCATCCTTTTAACTATGCAGGTATGTGTATGGTATGAGCACAGCTCCTTGATCTACTGTCTCATGTCTGCCACTGGCATCCAATAGAAAAAAATATAATTTCTTCGCTGAATGACCGACATGTAGAAAACATTTGTTCTCACACATTAAATCTCTCTCTGTCTCCCCAACTCTGTCTCTTTGTGTGTGTCTCTCTCTCTCCCGCTCTCTCTGTCTCAGAGTTTGGCCATCTTGGTTTTCCCTCTGTTGCTCCACTTGGGGATCCGGAACCTGAGCAGGACGGCTGCGGACAGCGCTAGGAGGACCCCTAGGCTGGGGGGGCCGCACGGGCTGTACTCTTGGGCCAGCCCGGAGAGCAGCGGGGCCAGGATGCGTCCCACGGCCGTGACCGACTGCCCGGCGCCGATCAGGGTCCCGCTGGCCTGCAGGCCGCCGCGCTGCAGCTCCAGGTCCGTGATGCAGGTGCGCCCGATGGTGGTGGAGATGGCGAAGAAGGTGGAGCTGACCACCACCTGCCAGACGCTGGGCGCCGAGGCGTACAGGAAGATGAGGCCGCACGTGAGCACGGTGGAGTGGAGCAGCAGGGCCGGCATGTCGTTGTTGTACAGCTGGGTGACGGGCCCCACCAGGCAGCCGGCCAGCGCGCCCAGCGTGCTGCTGTAGCTGATCAGGTAGCCCGTCACCTTGGGCTTGATGAAGAAGCGCTCCTCCATGGCCAGGGTGAAGTTGCTGTAGTACAGCATGATGCCCACGGCCATGAGCAGCCGCACCAGGAACAGGTCCCACATGTCAGACGAGGCCACCAGCTGGATCCGGGAGCCCGCGGAGGACAGCTGCCTCCAGGCCGGCTGCAGCAGCGACACGTGCCTCCACCCGGGGAACCTGGAGGACGGCTTGCCCGGGCCGGGGGACCCGGGGTCAGGAAGCTCCGTCCCGGCCGCGGCGTGGTTGTTGTTTGCCAGGGAGGAACCGTTCTGGGAAGAGCCGTTCTGGGAGGAGCCGTTCTGGTAGGCCGTGCTCTTGGCGGCGTTGTAGTCGGGACAGATCTCACAAATGTGGCTGTTGGAGTTGGCGTCGGTCTTGACCAGCGCCTCGCTCCACGGCAGCATCCACACCAGCCCTGCAGCCCACAGAACACACAGGGTTCATGCGTAGTCACATAGACTTCAGGATATGAATTTCTGATAAATTATCACATTAACATGTTTTTTTAAATCCCCTTCAAACACCCATTGTATTCACACACAGCTACTAGTTACTACGCACACACAACCATCATCGTCTTCATTGTCCTCCTCCCTACCTGCGTTGAGGAGGAAAATGGCGGCGCAGGCGAAGGAGGAAGTGTAGAAGCCCCCTTGGTGTTCGGCCAGGTACCCCCCCACCACCGGGCCCAGGATGAAGCCCACGCTGGACGCCGCGTTGAAGTGTCCCATCACTAGAGGGCGCTCCGACTCGGACACCAGGTCTGACAGCAGTGCTCTGCAGATGGACAGCGAGTGCTTGAACAGCCCTGAGGGTATAAATTGTGCACAGCACATGTTTGTAATTATTACCAAACTCTTTCTCTGCACAACTGACGGATTCCCTCTCTATGAGCCATGGGTTTTGGGTTTTGGCCAATGTGGGGGAAAAAAAACATGATTAAATCTACAATGCATAATTGTATGGTTGATGCACAATGTAATCGGTGACCTTATCCTACAAAGCTGCACTGCTGCTTGTTATGAAAGTGTATCGCAAACGCCACTTAGGGAAAAATAAATTAAAACTACAGGGGACTCTATACAGCGCATACCTCCGCCACACCAAAAAGTCCCCTTGATCCGGATCTGCGCCAAAATTTAATCAACTGTTCCTCGGCCCATTAGTAATCTAATCACCAAGTTGTGTCCAATTCCCTAAATAACTTTTTGAGTTTTATTGCTAACAGACAGACAGACTGACGGGGGCGAAAACATAACCTCCTCTTCCATGTCGGCGGTAAAACCGGGCTGGTAAAGCGAGGGAGGCCGGTAACTGTCAAATGGCACCCCAGGATCGCTACTCACCGACGGGTATCCGTGCGATGACAAACAGGGTGATGCTGGTGGAGAGTCCCAGCAGCCCATAGCCCAGCGAGCTCAGCACCAGGCAGGTCAGCAGGGAGTAGCGTCTGCCCACCACGTCGCTCCAGCTACCCTGTGACACACATACATACAAAACCATTAACATCCATAATCCTCTCCAACCATTAACATCCATAATCCATATTCTGTACAATATTTGCTGAATTATAAAAGGATTTATAAAGCGTTAGAAGCGTTATGTTTTAAATGTATTCTTGGGCCAGCCCGAAGCTCAAAATGTATATGTATGTATGTATATTTTCTAACTTTAATCTGTACATTTTTAAGCATGGATGTCAAGTGTACAGTACGTTAAAATGTAAATGCGCATTATAATACATTTTGTTTGCGTAGCACATGCTATTTGTGTTGCACTTTTTTTAAATAGACAATAGACAAGTTCAAACCTCTAAAGGGTTGTAACGCCCACAAGCTGACACTCCTCGGTAAACAACTGAAGAACCGGCGCTGGCCAGATCCAGCTAGTTTACCAATTACATTGAATGACTTCTTAATTTCAGCCTTTCTGCCTCGAGGGACTTATGATAAACAAAAGTAATACGCTTTGTGGTGGGTATTTGATCTTTCCAATGTGGAAACGGATCAGTTTCAACCCGTCTTAAGTGTGGTTTGCATTGCATGTGTGCAAGAAGCCCTCTGGGCTAACCCCGGGACTGGGTGACGATTTGCTGTGGTGGTAAACATGCTGGTATCGTATGAACCAATCCTGAAGAGGGAGATAGGTGACCCTAGCCAGCGGTGACAAAGCGGTACCACGAGTAACAGGAAGGGCCCAACTGCCAGCAGTCAACCCCTACTTGTTTCAGAATGAGCTATCTTGTCCTGGTGTGCACTGCTGAAATACCACTACTGGTGGAGCCAGCAGAAGGTAGCTGCCAAGACATCCTTCTCCCGTGCACACACACACACACACTTTGATGGGCATCCCAGTCAAACCTCTCAACATGTCTGGAGTGCACTGACCACTGGCAGCCTTCAAATGGGCAATGGGTTGAATTGGTTCCCGTGGGTATAAAAGCGAATCGATAAAGAGCCATCAGTGTTGCCAATGTATTCCTATTGAGCACTCAACAATTTCAACTCTGACCTCCCGTCTCTTGTTTCGGCTGCATTCCGCGTCCCCGCGCTCATCACTTGTGGGCAACGGTTCAAGGTCTGTACTCGTCGTGGAACTCGGGGCCAGCGGTACAGGTGACATGTCTAGACTTTGTAGGGTAGAGGTAGAGGCTCTTCTTCATCTGGCCGGTGGAAGACTGCCGGCGTCAGCCTGACTTTGCTATACATGTGGTCCTGCTGCCTGTATAAATCAGGCATGAATATTTAAACGCAGGATGGAACATGAGCAGGTTGGACGTTCGGTCTTCAGAGACGAAAGGATGGGAAGGGGGGAGGGGGGGGTGGCTGATACCACACTGCCATCCTGGAAGTGAGTCAAGCTGCCTTTGTGGATTTAACGGTTAGCGTCTTTTGTCAGTCATCTCATTAAGGGAACGGGGTCCCCATGGGCTGCCCCGTCCAGCTGTAATTAATTGATTGTAATTAATTACCTCTGGCATCAGAGATGGGACAGAGGTTACGTCTTCGCCCCGGTTTGTAAGCAAGATGACTCAAAAAGTTATGTATGGAATTGGACAAAACTTGATCCTTGACTACTTATGGGCCAAGGAACAGTTTGACTTTTTGGTGTGGCGGAGGTATGCGCTCTACTGAGTGTCCTCTAGTGGACCTATTAATTAGGTTTCGACTGCCTCTGTTCTCAATTCAAATCTTTGGGCCTATTAATATTCTTTCTTTTCTTTTGATCTATTCTCTGATTCTCTATTGGAGGGCGGTCATTGTGGATACATGCCATAATATACTATTAAGTGTTTGTCAGTGATTTGTTTTGGTCGTAGTTCCCATTAAGCAGCACCTGGTTCAATTCAGAACAAACCCAAACTCAGCTTTGTAGCGACCTGCGGAGACCGAGTGAGGGCTCCTCGTTCGGCAATGATTAAAGTAAACACGTTTGTGTAATCCCTGAGAACTACACTTCTCCATTTGCACTCTTAATGGGACTGTATGCAATTTTCCAGCGAAGATTAATCCTCTATTTTGCCTACATCTCTCTGATGGACCACACCCAGAGATAGGATGGTTAACCAGATGCAGTGTATGACAGCGTCTCACTCTTTGGTCGCTAGTGGGAATATCAAAGAACTTGTGTGCGTTATGATTCATGTATAATGCATGTTGCTGTAATTCAATTACAATTCTAGCGTTAGTCAAAAAAGCTTTGATGGATTTGGATGTGTTCACACCTGCTACGCTGCATTAAGAGCTGATATCTATGTAAATGTGGACGCCCCAGAGGATAGCCGGAGGAACAACTGATAACTGAATGGAATGAATGGACAAACAGACTGTAGAGATTCACCCGTCGGCCTCCTCTTGCTGCTACAGTTTGGAGTCCCAGTCCGGGAATGTGATCACCTAATGTGCTCCACACATCATCCACACTACCTCCCCACTTAGTGTGTCCCCCATCTAACCATGTTAAGGAGAGTATACCTAGAACTATACCGTTGCAGAGAAGACACTGATGCAGAGTTTCCTCCACAACAACTTATGAAACTAAATCTATTCAAGAGGCTGCAGGTTCATATCTCATACCATCGCATGGAGACAAATGAAGAGATTACCCCTTTCCATTAAAACCAGAGATTTGGCGTAATGTGTTAATTAGATGATGCTCTTTTGTTTGTCTTTGTTCTTGTTATTATGTGGTCTGTCCATGTAGATATGAATGTTAAAGATCAGGTGACTCAAAAAAAAATGGATTCCACATTTCTTTCAAGGAATGTTCCTGTTCCTGTCCCCCCGTCTCTCTGTGTGTCTCTCTGCCATAGCACCTTGTCACATTTGTTTATATACCAAGACATGACAAACACAGGCACACAAAAAAAACCTACCAGCTTAATATAATTAAAACCAATTGAGTTTGCTGTGTTCTGGGTGTGGCCAGTGGAGACCTCTCCATAGAGAACTGGCTGTTCTCACCAGCTCTTTCTCCCCATCCCGCACAGGGACCACAGACGACTCCTTATTGCTTTAATTAGTTGCATGACCCTACGATTTAAGCCAATTTAGAGGAGGCCACGGGAGGAGGCCAGGGAGACTTTGGTTGCAGTGAGAATGTCCACATTCAGCCGGTCGTGCTTATTGTTTCGTAGTAGTAGGATATCAAGACGGCTTTAAAAAAAATGATCAACAATGTGGGCTACACCCTGGTCCACACCATGGGTACCACATGTTAGACCACATATCAAAATAAACATTAAATGACTTCAAACGTAACAGCATGTCAACATTTAATTGAACGAAATACAGGGAAATGTATCAAGCTCAGCATTTTGAAGTTTATACTTAGTAAATACTTACGACCAAGGTACTGGAGAAAAGCTGCAAGATCCCATATGTTGAACCTGAAACACAAGAATTGATTTCACTATAACCGCTGTTTCAATTATTCCTCCACATACATATGCTCTGTATATTTGATAGGACACATCAAAGTATAATTTATTAAAAAAAGCCAATCCCATCATTAGGAGTTAAGTATCCAGATCCTGACAGTATATGATCAAATCTGTAGTTTTTTTTAGTTATTCATCAAATCTACAAGGGCTTGGGGTCGTGGCCTTGATGATGGTATGCAAGGTGTGAATCAAAGTGGTCGACTTGAGCGGACACGCAGCGTCTGGTACCCACCTACGATGCCGGCCACCGTGGGACTGGCTCCAAGGTGTTTCACATGGTGGCTCAGCAGAGGAATGATCATGCTGACTCCAAACAGATCCTGCACAACAAACAGGTACACAGAGAGGAGACAGGGATACGAACAGGTTCTACCATTAATCAGCGTGACGTACGCCAACAAGAACCCACACCTCTGTTAACATAACATCACTGGTGGCGACTAAATGCTGCCGGGTCAGAATTGAAATAAGGCACCATAAGGCAGGGCCGCGGAGAAGCCAGGGAGGATTCACACAACTGGTATATCTTGATTGCTTCAATTTTAAGTGACACCTTGTGAAGACCCTGTGAAACGTGTTGTGCTCCACCCCAATGCCAATTGCTCAGCTTGACCCCAGGTGCATCAAAGTGCTTTCTGAATAAGTTACTTAAAAGGTCCTTTAAGCTACTTTACAGGCATACAAGAATATATATATAATAGGAGCTCTGCTCACCACTGCATGCCAAGCGTGATACATTTTGATCGTGGACCAAATGTTGTTTGATGTTACAACATAGTAATAATAATGTTTCAATACAGATTACACACTTATGTGGTCCAACTCTTAAGGGTCCATATGTGGTCCTTGTTTACAAAAAGGTCCTTGGACGTGTGGAAGGTTTCAAGAGCATCTGAGAGACAATCAACCTTTCAACACGTTTTTTTGACAGTGATGCTGCGTTTGAAGATGCAACAATCAACCAACGTCCAACTGTGTGTCTGAAAACCCCGTCCACGCTTTGGAATCGAGTCAACTACACAGCAACATTAACTTAGTGAAATGTCACAATCAATATCCCTATGTATATTAAGTTGGCATATAACACACACACACACACACACACACGCATGCAACATATACAACATTGCTTCACTTACCATAAAACCCACCACATAGACACATTTTATAATCCGCGACTTGCTTCTTGGTTTCTGTAACGATGTACTACATTTTGTGTGATTCATTCTCCTGCAATAGAAGCTCGCCAGGAGCCAACACGGAAGCGGTCAAGTGCTGCACTACGGTCCCACAATCCGATCGTCCATAACAACATTGCTGGGGTTTAGGCTATGGTCGCAGTGATAACGGGTGATTTATTAATCATCGGGTTCTCAATTATGAAAGAAATTCCGTTTTTTTCTGCCAAAAGAGATTATATATTAGTCTATACGTATTATGCGAAGAGAGACAACCGATGAATAGATCTTTAACTTCTAAGAATTGCAATTTATGTTTACTACTGTGTGGCGGACCCCTCTCTCTTCCCAATTGGTATCGCCCAACGACGTCAGAACGCTTGCTTAAATTTGCATGCCGCTTAGTGCATCCAAGGCTTCTTCTCACATTCTATGGTTCGGATATTAACATATGGATATTTAGTCCTGGGTTCTCTATGTGAAGCGGGTTTTTTAGTTTGTGTCATGGCATTTTGATATATATCTCAGTCTGGACACGTTTTAAATTGTCGTTACTCGTGCACCACCTTCTGGAGAAGGACGGCACAGCAACACGTGTACGATGTGGACTCCAGAGTCTAGCAACTATAGTTGCTTACATAGCAACTTAAGTACTATGTTACTATATTGTAACTGTGTTACAACACAGAAATTGTTGTCTATCTGTGTTGTATGATAAATAATGTATCTGAATGGCATAATAATATGAATACAACCTTCAATACAACACATCTAATATATATCAAGCTGTTGTTTGACACACACACACACACACACTGCATTATTTGTATTATCACCTACCCTTTTCTATCAATTTACCAATCACATAAAGACCCATTGGAAAGGTCCATTGGACAATTGGTGATTGGTCTTTACAAAGGGTGTCTTGATCAGAGCACTGGCGTGATGTCATGTGTGTGTTTTATTTTCTGGGGTCAGGTAACAGCTGAGAATCACAAAGACATGAATGTGTGTAGGGGGGTCTTTTGAAAGAGCCAGTAGCCTACTTACTACACTTACAGACAGGGGCTGCCAAAGGAATTGGCAGGCCGTCTGGTCCGTGTGTCTGCGTGACTGTGTGTGTGTGTGTGTGTGTGTGTGTGTGTGTGTGTGTGTGTGTGTGTGTGTGTGTGTGTGTGTGTGTGTGTGTGGTGTGTGTGTGTGTGTGGTGGTGCGCATGCATGTGTGTGTGTGTGTATAGGAATAGCCTCCCTATGCCTTCAGTCAGTGTACCCCTGCTCCCCCACCCCAGACATTCCCATGTCCCATTTCATTGGGGGGGGGGGGGGGGGTCCAGTTGCCAGCTGTTATTTTTGGGTTGATCTACACTCCTTACGTTCTCCTACTGATCCCCCACACCCCACCCCAGCAGCCCACTCCCCCCCAGCACCCCACCATATCACCAGGCACACCCAGCCCCGGCGGACCACTCTAACGACTGTGGAGTCAAGACGACCAGCAGTCACATCGAAATCAAACCCCCAAAATAACCCGGCAAGGGGAGAGGGGCGGTGGGCAGGGGGAGGTGGGACAGAGTGAGGGCTGGAGAGGGGGGGGGGGGGGAGGTGGTACAGAGGAGTGTGGGCTATGCAGTGAGGGACGGAGACGGGGTGGGGGTCATGTGCACAGACTTTCCCTGCCAAACAAATACACAGACCGTAGTGGAGAGGCAAGATCCCAGCTCCAGGAAGAAACAACCCAACTGTACAGCGTGAGGAACACACCAAGGACCACTTGGGACTTACTGTAGTGTACTGTGGGAATACACTGTTAGCACGGTCACAGCACTGTTGTGATCAGGGGACAGCAGCTCTGCCCTTCAGCCCCTCGCTGCACCATGAAGTTGAGCGTGGCCCAGTTCTTTGCAGGACTCTTTGGGGCGCTGGGTGCTCTTTGTGTCCTCCTGTCGTTCGGAACAGACTACTGGCTCCTGGCCTCTGAGACATGCTGGCGTCAGCCCACCCGGACCCCCTCGCCCGAGGAGCTAGAGGTGAGAACACTGATCACTTGATCGCTTGATGTTTTCTAAAGCTGGTTTGTGTGTGTTTGATTCTGGTTTGGTCCGTTTCTAACAGTGGACCTTGAAGGCACACATGTGTATGTTCAATGATCGTCAGGGAAAAATCAGCGACGTCTCAAAGATCACAAGGAGCCCGTTTTTCAGACCTTTTAAGTTGGTGCCTAAAATGTTGCCTCATGTCTTAGACAAGTATAAAGCAGACACGGGTATGTGTGCATTCATTGCGTGAAGCACTCACACAAAACACCATCCAAACAACCTCCGGCATCTCCCAGCGGCTCCCCTCTGCCTGTAACAGGACACTGTTCTACCACTGTTGTACCATATGTGATAGAACCAGGGCCGCTGCATCAAATATCACCTGCTAGAGCACTACTAGTTTTCACATAGTGCTGCAGGGCGGGTGCTGGCATCCGGATCTAATATCAGATCAGCACTATAAAGCTGTGCGTGTCAACGCTGTGGTATGAACACACTCATGGAATAGCTATATGTTCTATACTATACATAGGTTTCCAAAGCCAGCGACACACAACACATTGAATATTATTTATAATCACTGCTGTAAATGCAAGATATAAGGGATAGGTTTTAGGGGGACGAGTTGTGCTCTTACCTCACCTGTGTGGAATGCACTATTGTAAGTCGCTTTGGACAAAAGCGTCTGCTAAATGACTGTAATGTAATGTAGGTTGATGAATTCAGTTTGCCAACAGATGCAACATAATTATTCAGTTATTATTTGAATATTCATATAAATGTGTTGTGAACCAGTTATATCTAATATGAAATGCCTGAGAAATTCTCTGCAGACATTGGCATGCTTGGACATTCTCTGAATCAGGACTTCCTTGGCCACTATTCTATCTTGACAACTAACTTACATGAGGTCAGAGGTGGTCGTTCAACCCACCAATTCACCGCCAGTAACAGCTGCGGTGTGTGTGTGTCTGCTGGGGGGGGGTGGCATTTTGGCAACTCACAGTACACAAATGCTGACAACCGTCAAAGATGTGTTAAAAGTATGAAGAAATAAGACACTTAAGGAAGCCGCTCTGTTCTGGCAACTTCAAAATCATCAAAGTAGGAGCAAGGGATGAGAGAGAGCGAGAGCGAGAGCGAGAGCGAGAGAGCGAGAGCGAGAGAATGACAGTGAAGTCGCTACCGAGAAGCTCTAAGCTAGGCAAAACACATTAGCTACAACACAGAGCCAAACAACGGTTAGAAATTTGTTACACAAATTAAACAAATACATTTGTTAATGTTACAAATTGTTAAGTTATTATTGTTAAGTTCACACCACATTAACATACCTTTTTGCTTCTTCGGGGGTTGCTATGATTAACACGAGAATCCTTATAAATATACTTATTCTAACTTTTCACGACACCACACTTTATCCTTCACCGTACTTTTTTCACTCCAACGAAAGCCGGGAGCCAAACCGGATATTAACCTTGCTAAGTTGCCGCACAGTGTGCACACACCAAGCTTCCGTTTTTACAAAGTAAAAGTCACCATACTCAAAAGTTACAGGAAGTAAGAAAACACAGATAATTACACAGTATAACTAAAACATTGGAAATCTAAGTTCCTTTATAAAATTATAATTAGAAAACTGAATTGGATCCTTTACACTCCCATCAAAATTATGAGAATTTCCCACAATGAAATAACAAAATAATTTTCACATCTGAAATAACAAGGACCCTTTATCTATGGGCTCAGGGAGCCTCTAACAGCAGAACCAGGACGTGCACAGGACGTTCTAATATGGACAGTTTGCTAAGGCGTTCACCCTTTTTATTTAAACACTTATCTCCTGCTGAGATCTTGACCCTCCTCACAAGTCCATCTTTGCTGCTGACAGTCTCTGCGCTTTCCTGCTCACTCACTGTAGATAGAGCGGATGATTTGATCTTCTTAGCTCGTCGGATGAGGCGGGCTACAGCCTTGACGGCTCGCGACCAAGTTGAGAACTTGGATAATCGGTCAGCGAGACGTTTCGGTTCCTGCGTGGTCTCTGTTTGCAGGTATGTCCCTTTCCCAGAGAAACCTTGGTCCCGTGAACCAGTCCGATCCAAGAAGTTCGTTCACTGTTTTTCCACGAGATGCTCCATCTGCTGGGTTGTCATCCGTGGGGACGTAGTGCCATTGTTGGGGGTTGGTGCTATGGCGGATCTTCTGGATGCGGTTTGCGACAAATGTGTGAAAACGCCGCGCGTCGTTGTTGATGTAGCCTAAGACCACCTTAGAGTCCGTCCAGAAGTATTCTTTACTCACGACATAGCCAAGCTCCTCTCTGAGCATGTTGCTGATGGTTACCGAGACCACCGCTGCAGTTAATTCAAGCCTTGGGATCGTAGTCAACTTTGTGGGAGAAACACGGGCCTTTCCTATTACTAGAGAGCAGTGAATCTCTCCTCCTTGGTTCTTGACTCTCAGGTACGAGCATTGACCGTATCCGCTGGTGCTCGCATCAGCGAAATGATGCAGTTCCGTTTCTACGACCTCTCCAAAGCTGGCAGGGATGTCAACTCGAGCGATGTTGATTTTCTCTAGGTTGGTCAAGTCACGTCGCCAGCTCTCCCACCGTGGTTTCAGCACCTCTGGCAGGAGGTCCTCCCAGCCGGTGCCTTGGTGACACATCTCTTGAAGTATCCTTTTTCCATTGAGCACGTATGGTGCGAGGAAGCCAAGAGGGTCAAATATGGAGGCTACCGTGGATAATATGCCTCTACGTGTCTCTGGCTGGTCTTTCAGATTGTTATTGAATCTGAAGCTGTCTTCTATATTCCAGTGTATCCCTAGCGCTCGTTCCAGTGGCATGTCCTGGAAGGTGAGGTTCTTTGACCCATTTTCTATTGCGCACTCTGATGGAGGCATACTCTGTAGGACAGCAGGACTGTTTGATAGAAACTTGTGAAGGCGGAGACCGCCTTTGGCGCAAATCTCCTTTGCCTCTTGTGCCAACTGAATGGCCTTTTCCACTGTGTCCGTGCTTGTGACTCCGTCGTCCACATAGAAATCTCTGGCGATGAACTGGGATCCTGCTGGATATGATTGCCTGTTTTCCTTTGCCAGGTATTTCAGGCCATAGTTCGCGCAGCCAGGGGATGACGCCGCTCCGAAGAGATGTACTTTCATCCGATAGTCTTGTGGTGGTGTGCTTGTATCACCATTTTTCCACCAAAGGAAACGAAGATAATCGCGGTCATCCTCTTGGACATGGAACTGGTGGAACATTTTCTCGATGTCACACATAAGAGCGATAGGATGTTGTCTAAATCGTATGAGGACGCCCGTCAGGTTGTTCATCATGTCGGGTCCTGTCAGGAGATGTTCGTTCAGACTAGTGCCGCCGTACTTAGCGGAGCAATCGAACACTACACGCAGTTTTCCAGGCTTTTTAGGGTGGTAGATGCCATGATGTGGAATGTACCATCGTTCACCGTGAGTACCATCTTCGTGTACCTCTTCTACATCACCTCTTTCTATAATGTCTGCCATGTATGCTGTGTAGTCTTTCTTGTACCCTTCATCTCTGCTGAGCTTCCGTTGTAGATGACTGAGCCTGATCTCGGCGAGTTTTCTATTATAAGGTAGGAGAGGCCGTTGCTTAAAGGGGAGAGGCATCTCATAGTGTCCTTGGTCATTCTCCCTTATTCCTTCTTTGAGTTTGCTCAGGAACATGAGATCCTCTTGTGAGACCGTCTTGTCCTCTCCTTTGGTGTCCTTGAAATCTGACTCCAAGGCGCTTATCACATCCCTCGGAGTTGCGGGAGGGAGTTCCTTGACCGTGACTCTGTGACATAGGCCGCGTTCCGTTTCACCGTGGGAGGCTGATGAGCCGCCAACTATGCTCCATCCTAGATCTGTGAGGATGGCGTAGGACTCGTCGTCTTTTCCTGTTAATACCTTTCTTGGCGTAAGCGCTCTGGGACAGTTGTATCCAATCAGGAGTCCTACGTCGCAGCTGAGAAGGTGACATTTCATCTGCGATCGAATTCAGGTGAGGCCATCGTCTTGCTGTCTCATGAGTAGGTATGTGATTACGGTTCACGGGGATGCAGTCCTTTGTATATGCGGGAGGAAGATCAATGTGAGCGCTGGAATGATAGCCTCTCACACGGAGTCCAGACACTCTTTCACTTTTCATAATAACGCTCTCTCCGAGCATGGTGGTAAGTTTCAGTTTTACAGGACAGGCTTGAACTTGTAATTTGTTACTCACTTCGCTGTCGACGAAGGTGCTGTCACTTTGGGTGTCTAGTAATGCGTAGACAAGCTGTTCCTTTGCTGGATTTCTGGCAGAGGACACCCAGACAGGTACGATCATAGAAGTGCTGTCTGACTGGCCTCCCGTGGAGACCTTGTGTGAGATGGCTGTCGTGGTTTCATTGGCAGTGTTTGCCGCTGCAGCCGGTTCTTCAGTAGATCTTTCACGCTTCCTGTAACTTTCGTCGTGGAGACAGGTAGGGTGCCTTCCTTTGCACGTGTCACAGGCATGGCGGTGACGGCAATCTTTGGCGCCGTGGCCCGGTTTCAGACAACCGTAACACAGCCTATTGTCCATTACATATGCTCGCCGCTCCTCCAGAGATTTGTCCTTGAAGCGTGAGCACTTTGGGAGTTGGTGTCTTTCCTCTTTACACCACATGCACGGGGAGTTTCCTGTTCCTTTTCCCTGTGCGTCGTTGTTTACGGCGGTCTGAGTACTGAGGACGTTTACTTTACTTCCTTTCCTTTCCTTTCCTTTGAGAATACTCTTTCATGAGTTGAAGTGTTTGACTGGAGAGCATATAGGGAGGTGACTGGGTTGCATGATATCTCTGCTTCCATCGACACAAAGCCGGAAAACTCTTTGAAAGTGGGAAAGTCTTTACCTTCCATGAGGGCCTTTGTAACTTGACGGTTCCATCGGGATGCGAGCCAGTCAGGGATCTTTTGTATGAGTTTCTGGTTTTCTTCACAGTCACTGAGGATTTCTAGTCCCTTCATGTGAGGCGTAGCTTGGAGGCAGGCGTCGAGGAAGTCAGAGTATGCTCTTAAACCTTCAGCATCTTTAGGCTGTATTTTCGGCCATTTTGATAGTTTATCCCTAAAGGCTCTCTGGACGATGAATGGTTGACCGTAGCGTTTGATAAGCTTTTCCCATGCATCTCTGTATGCCTCGTCGTCGCTTCTATAGAATGTGCCTTCAAGGCATTTTTGTGCGGGGCCACTTATGTATTGCTTTAAATAAAACAATTTATCTGCAGAAGAGATGCCCTTACTATCTACTAGTGACATGAAAGAAGCCTTCCATTCTAGGAAGAGCAGTGGGTCTCCACTGAACACTACTGGGTTAGGCGCTGGTAGTCTGTTTATGGCTATACTGTCTTGGATTGCTTTGGCCAGACAGGTCACGTCACTAGATGGCGCTGAAGTAACAGCGTGTGCATTCTGTTGAGTTAGACTGGTGGGGAGAATGTGAGCTGATGTGACAGCTTGTGGGTTCTGAAACAGACTTGAGGGGAGCTGAATGTAGTTTCGTTCTATGAGCTGTTCATCATATTCCTGGACGTTCTGTTTGATCTCTCTGTCATAAGTCTGGAGTTTGACGCGAGCAGTCTCCAGGTTCCCTTTTACTTGTAGTCGCTGTAATTCAACCCTCTGCCGGTCTAGTTCCACCCTCTGCCGGTCTAGTTCCTTCCTCTGCCGGTCTAGTTCCTTCCTCTGCCGGTCTAGTTCCTTGTTATGCTGTTCTTCCATTAGTCTTATTTTTTCCTTTTGCTCTATTTCTTCTTCCATTAATTTGTATTGAACTTCCTTAGCGGCGAGCTCTGCGACTGCATCTGCTCTCTTGGCTGCTATACTCAGTGATGCTGAGTGATGACTTGAGTGTTGTGATTGAGAGGCAGTGCTGTAAATAGAGTGGGCATAGTCGTGGGCATGTAGCTGACGGAGACACTTCCTTTCACGCTCTGCATCAAAGTCACCATCTACTTCTGCTAAGCGCTCATAGATTATTTTCAGCATGTCTTTAGTTACTGCTTCGCATGCATCTACTTTGCGTCTCATTTCATTTGTTACTGTTGTACGTTCTCTTATTTCACCGTACACTTTCATGACATCTGCAGTTCCCTTTTCAATAAGGTCTGCCATTTTAGCCATGTCAAAGTCTGATATGTCTCTCTTCAAATCATCCTTGATTGTTCTGATAGAACCTTTCCAAAAGGCATATAGTGTAAGCAGTCTTTTTTCTTTTTTATCAAGTTCATCACTTTGGTAGGCTAGCATTTTTCCTGTGGGCACACTAGTACGTTCAGAACGACGTGGTAATGTTAATTCTGTAATGCTACTTTCCTTTAATTGGCTATCTGCCTCTTCCAGTTAGTTGTGGCAGTTAGTTGTGGCAGGTGAAAGCAAAGTTCTTACTGTAGCAGTCCCTCGAATAAAACAGAGTCTTTGACTGATGTTGACCATTTATTTTCCGTTCCTTCAGAATGATATAACACCGTAAGAACTGTGGTACATAAAGTAGAAAAGGGGGGGGGTAATTAGAACATATTCTCCGTAACATTCTCCATCACTTAACACACACGTTAGCTACCGAGAAGCTCTAAGCTAGGCAAAACACATTAGCTACAACACAGAGCCAAACAACGGTTAGAAATTTGTTACACAAATTAAACAAATACATTTGTTAATGTTACAAATTGTTAAGTTATTATTGTTAAGTTCACACCACATTAACATACCTTTTTGCTTCTTCGGGGGTTGCTATGATTAACACGAGAATCCTTATAAATATACTTATTCTAACTTTTCACGACACCACACTTTATCCTTCACCGTACTTTTTTCACTCCAACGAAAGCCGGGAGCCAAACCGGATATTAACCTTGCTAAGTTGCCGCACAGTGTGCACACACCAAGCTTCCGTTTTTACAAAGTAAAAGTCACCATACTCAAAAGTTACAGGAAGTAAGAAAACACAGATAATTACACAGTATAACTAAAACATTGGAAATCTCCTTTATAAAATTATAATTAGAAAACTGAATTGGATCCTTTACACCAGGGCCTGTGGTACTTGACCTCTGACCCCGGCCTTTTAACCAAACCACCGGCTGCCTGCGTCGTGCTACTTTCGATGCCACAACGACCTAGCATTTCCCAAACAAATGGAAACAGAGTGTCTAATACCTACAGACAATAACTGTATTTTTGTATTTTTTAATCGTATTATAATCATACGCCCACCACAACCCTAACCCTTTCAACAGAGTGGAGATGTTAATAACAGCATCGCGGTCCCGTGGCAATCCTTCTCCCATGAGGGTTTCTTCTGGAAGTGTACCTGGACCATAGATTTCCATGTCGACGACCGCAACCTGTGGAAACTGTGGCTCAGTGAGTTCCTAACCTTTTTTTTCTTTAAATTGCTTTTCATCCTTGAAGTCCTTGAAGTATCCTAGAAGAGGGTTCAGCGGCTAATGCTGTGAGGCTTTCGTCAGTCACATGACTCCGGTAAACAACGACAAAAACGCAATGCGATTGGTCTACTTTAATCATGTCCTGTATAAGGAGAGCATGACATTATGTTTGGCAGGAGGTGGACTATTACAGTACAAGCAACAAGCAAGCACCACGTGATGCTGTTGTTGGTCAGTCAGGACAGTGCTGCTATTTTGTGATGGAGGAATGTCCAGGGTGGGTCATCCCCACTGTGACTCCCTTAAGCTGGCAGGAGAAGCTGGCAGGGCCCTGCCCCTAGATAACATAACTATGACTCGGCTGGCTTTATGAGACACCACCAAAGAACAGTTTGGAGTTGTGGAATCTACTAGAATTAAATAAATACATTATTAATTAAAAACATGGGCTTGCTGATAATTGTATATATATATATATATACTTTTTATGTTATTTTTTTTAATTGAAAAATAAAATAAATATATATATATAAAATATATAAATAAATAAAAATAATATATAATCAAATATTATTCGGGGTACATAGTATTTCCGACAGGTATTCGTTATTTACAATTTAGTCACACTTTGCGTGCACTATGCAAGTGTTCTCATTAGCAGCCTCTAGTGGCTATCGTGGGGGCAGGGAAAAGTACCAGAATCCTAAAACGATTTATAGAGGAAAAATGGAGTGATGGTTTGACTCGTGGATGGGCGGGTTTTATACTTAAGAAATGTTAAAGTGATGATACTTTTTTTTTAATGGAGTAAATGGCGGCTGCAGAGAAGTTACACGGGTTCAGGTTCAATTTCACATCATATTCTGCTGTCCTAATGGTGTGATGATTTTGTTTCAATCCAGCAAATCAGCCCCAATCTAAAGAGTGTGTTCATGCCTACCTGTTCCCGTTTCCTGTGGAGTCAGACACCCACAACGCCACTAGCTATGAGTCTGCTATCAGTAAGTCAAGGAGTTCAGTGTGTGTGAGAGAGGGAGAGAGAGAAAGTGTGTGTGTGAGAGAGAGAGAGAGAGAGAGAGAGAGAGAGAGAGAGAGAGAGAGAGAGAGAGAGAGAGAGAGAGAGAGAGAGAGAGAGAGAGAGAGAGAGTGTGTTTGTGTCCGTATCTTAATTTGCATATAAACAATTATAAAACAAACATATACCTGTAATATATATATTTGCTGGAACCTATGAGACATATTGCTGTCTTGCGTTGCTGGTAGGGTTAGCTCACCTAGTGCAGCTTTCAATACACAGTAGCAGGAGTTGGTTGGGCTTGACGTGCCAAGACAGCTTGTACACAACCCTCAGCCTGTCTGGCCTCACGTGGTATGAGGCTGCAATCCACCACCTGGAAGACAATAGGCGTGGGAAGAGGACTAACAAGCCAACTCCAAAACCCTCCCCCAGAGATGGGGGTTGGGCTTGGGGCCAGCGATCCCATCCCGTAAAAAAAAACCTATAGCTACAGAAACGTCGACGAAACTTAAAAAATCCTTACGTCTTGTGAAGGAAGCCTCTTCAGCGCCCCAAGCTAAAGAGACTATGACGGCGTGCATGGAAAACCGCAAGGAGACTGTACGCTCGAAGCTTCTGACCTCGAGGCGTCCCACCACCATAGCAACATGGAACGTGAGGACCATGTATGCTGGAGGAAAGGCAGCAGTGATTGCGGAGGAGATGAAGAGGTACGGGATATCTCTCCTTGGTCTGGGGGAAACCAGGTGGCTCCAGTCAGGGCAGGTCAAGCTGGCGAGTGGAGAGACCATACTCTACTCAGGACATCCAGAGGACTCTGCACCACACACTGAGGGAGTAGCGTTCATGCTGTCCAAAGAAGCACAGAGGGCCCTTATCAGCTGGGAACCCATCAACTCACGGATCATCACAGCCAAATTCCAAACCACACACAAGAAATTAAACCTCCAAGTGGCACAATGCTACGCCCCCACCAATGACACTGATGATGAAACCAAGGATAAATTCTACAACCAACTATACACCATTCTCCAGGCCAGGAAAGGAAAGGACATCATGATCTTGATGGGAGACATGAACGCTAAGATAGGGGGAAATAACAACGGCTTTGAACCAGTAATGGGTAGAGAAGGACTAGGCACCATGAATGCAAATGGAGAGAGGTTCGCAGCAGCCTGTGCAGACAACAACTTGGTCATCGGTGGGTCAGTATTCCAACACAAGAACATCCATAAAGCCACCTGGGTGTCTCCTGACCACACCACAGAAAACCAGATTGACCACATCTGCATAAGCCAAATGTTTAGGCACTCTTTGCTGGATGTCAGAGTCAGAAGAGGAGCAGAAGCAGGATCTGACCACCACCTCCTTACAGCAACGATTCAGCTGAAGTTAATATGCATGAAGCACAGGGAAGGAAGGGTCAAATTCAACACACAGCTTTTTCAGGATATAGGTACATCAAAACTCTACAAAGTGGCACTACACAACCGGTATCGAGCGTTAGAAATATAAACTTTAAATGAAGTGGAGGAGATATGGAAGGGTCTGAAAACCATGTGGATAGACACATGTGAGAAAGTGGTAGGGAGAAGGAAGACAGCCAACAAACCCTGGCTATCCGGGGATTCCGACAGAAAAGTGATCGAGAGGAGGAAGAAAAAAGAGGCAGTAAATAGAAGTAAAACCAGAGCCACCAAGGCGGTAGCACAGAAAGAATATGCAGCTGCAAACAAGGAAGTGAAAAGAAGTGTAAGCAGAGACAAGAAGAAATACATTGAGGATTTAGCACAACAGGCAGAGGAAGCAGCGGGAAAGAACAACCTGAAGGACCTATACCTAACTACCAAAAAGCTCACAGGCAAATTCAGACACACACAAGCACACATCAAAAACCCACAGGGCATACTCCTCACAACCAAGGAAGAACAGTTGAACAGATGGACTGAACACTTCAGAGATCTGCTCAACAGGCAGCCTCCTCAACTGGAAGCAGATATCCCACCAGCCCCAAATCTGTTGGAGATAAACTGCAACCCCCCCACCAAGACAGAAATCAGAAAAGCCATTAAGGCCTTAAGAGGAGGGAAAGCAGAGGGACCAGACGGGATCCCAGCAGAAGCTCTTAAGGCTGACATTGAAACCTCCACCAACATGCTCCACCACCTCATGCAAACCATCTGGGAGAAAGAAAATGTCCCATCTGACTGGAAAGATGGCCACATCGTGAAAATCCCCAAGAAAGGAGACCTCAGGGAATGTACAGAGGAATAATGCTCCTTTCAACACCGGGGAAGGTGCTCAACCACATCCTGCTGGAAAGGCTCCAGAAGTGGGTCGATGAGAAACTGAGGGAAACCCAGGTTGGCTTCAGGAACAACCGATCCTGTGGAGACCAAATCGCCACCCTTAGAATTATCATCGAACAGTCCATTGAATGGAACTCTTCTGTCTATGTGAATTTCATAGATTTTGAGAAAGCCTTTGACAGCGTGGATAGGGAAATGCTGTGGAAACTGATGGCCCACTATGGGATCCCAGCAAAGATCATCAACATCATAAGGAACACCTACCAAGGGATGAGATGTCAAGTCCTCCATGAAGGATGTATATCAGAAGCTTTCGAGGTCCTGACTGGTGTGCGGCAGGGGTGCCTGCTCTCACCCTTTCTTTTCCTCCTCTGCATAGACTGGGTGATGAAAGAAACAACCAGCAACAGAAAAACCGGCATACAATGGAGCTTGACAGAGCAGCTGGAAGATCTGGATTTCGCTGATGACCTGGCACTACTGGCTCACACACATCAACAGATGCAGGACAAATCGGGAAAACTGGAAGAAACTGCTGCTCTGCTCGGGCTCAAAATAAACTCATCCAAAACCAAAGTAATGCGTATCAACAGCAAGAACAACACACCCATAACCATGGAACAAAACCCATTAGTGGATGTAAACAGCTTCACTTACCTTGGAAGCATCATTTCTGTGGAAGGGGGTACGGAAGACGATGTCCAAGCCAGGATTGGAAAGGCAAGGACAACATTCAACATGCTAAACATTATCTGGAAGGCAAAAAACCTGTCACTCAAGACCAAGCTACAAATCTTCAACTCAAACGTAAAGACCACTCTACTATATGGCTCAGAATCCTGGAAAACCACCACCAATATACTCAATAAGCTACAGACCTTCACCAACCGGTGCCTCAGACGCCTCCTGGGAATATACTGGCCCAACACCATCTCTAACGCTACCTGTGGGAACTCACCAAACAGGACACAATAGAAATTCAAATCCGTAGGAGGAAGTGGAAGTGGATAGGTCACACACTCAGAAGAAAGAAATCAATCACAAAGCGGGCGCTGACATGGAACCCACAGGGCAGGAGGAAGAGAGGCAGACCAAAAACCACCTGGAGAAGAACCACAGAACAGGAGATGAAGAAAGAAGGGCTGTCCTGGCAAGATCTAGAGTGGAGGGCACAAGACCGAAGAGGATGGAGGAGCTTCGTCGACGGCCTATGTTCCTTTGGGAATTTAAAGGCCTAAATGAAATGAAATGATGAGACATATTGCATTGGCCCTATGTATATAAGTAGTGCAAATCAGAAATAAATAGTAGTAGTAGTATTGTAGCATTGACGCGGTCCAGTATTGCATCGTGTGTGTGAGTGAGTGCCGCCGCGTGACTCCAGTCTACAGGGGCTTCTGGAGCATCTTCATGCTCATCGGCGTGGCGGCCGTGGTGGTGGGGGGCTTCGTCATCATCTGCGCCGCTCCGTTCGCCAGTCACCAGCTGTACAAGGCAGGAGGCGGGCTCTTCATCGTGTCCGGTAGGACTTCCCGTCTCTCCCTTCCCTCTTTCCGGTCTCTTCCTCAAAGTCTTTACCTTTTAAGTTCACTTTTACATTGTTCTTTACTGTTTCTTCCTACTGTTGTGTGTTTGTATTATCTGTTCTTTTTTTCTTTCTTATCTTGTCATTCAAAGCACTTTGTAGCTTTAATATTTAGATGTATGTATGTATTATTATTATGTTAAGTGTCATGACTTGTAAAGCACTTTGGATACAAGCACTATATAAAACCATATATATATATATATATATATATATATAAGTAAGTACTAGTACTTGTAAAGCGCTTTGGGTAAATGCGCTATATAAAAGCATATATATATAAAAGTAAGTATTATGACTTGTAAAGCGCTTTGGATAAAATCGCTATATAATAGCATCCATTATTATGGTTGTTATTTGTCAAGTGAATTGTCTCCTTGTCTTTTCCCTCCCCTCCTCCCCGTCTCTCCCCTCCGCCAGGGTTGTTCCTGCTGTGTGTGGTGGTGATGTACGTGCTGTGGGTACAGGTGCTGGATGTGATGGACCTCTACGCGGACCACCAGCGCTCCTGGCGGTGTCCCGGCTTAGAGCTGGCCCTGCAGTACGGGCCCTCCTTCATGCTGGCCCCCGTGGGCATCTTCTTCGCACTGCTGTCCGGCCTCCTCTTCCTCGTCATCGGCAGGACCATCCGGATCCACTACCACTAGTCGTTACATTCATTAAGGGACTTGATTGTACCGTCCGTAGCAGTAACAACAAGTAACAAGCAGTAACAACAATAATAATAATAAATATAGACTAGCTAGTTTGAAGAGTCTTCCCCTCAAAGACTCTTCTTCCCCTCAAGAGTCTTCCCCTCAGTTGTAATCTCAGTAATTAAGCAACTTAATCGCCCCGACTGAACTACTACCACTGGGGCTGCGAACCGTGAATGCCAATGGAGCAAAGTTGCACATACTGTATGTGAACTACATCTATTTTTGTTCACGCCATGGAGACGGTTCGACACACACACACACACACACACACACACACACACACACACACACACACACACACACACACACACACACACACACACACACACACACACACACACACACACACAGGTGTTGGGCTTTTCGTTGAGGTACATTCTCTTTTTCTATGGTTTGTTTGAAAACATGATCAAAGTAGAATAGCAAGCACTGGTACGATAGCATGTTATAGCTCGCATTTGAGTCATTGAATGCAGTTTGTAATACAACCTATGATTAATGTGTCATGAAAACAACGTGTATTTCAAGGTTTTTATTTTTACTTAAAATATGTAGGATGCAAATAAATTAAAATGTGCTAGGCCTACCATTATCGAGTGGCCGTTAGATCACAATTACATTCAATTGAAACCTTGTACAATCAATAAATGTATTTATGTAGCATCGTATTTGCCTTGTGTTTTTAGGACTGACAGTATCATGCAATTATAATAATTCACAATATGAACGTATAATGTACTTTGTGCTCGGTTGTGTGTGTGTGTGTGTGTGTGTGTGTGTGTGGTCCATATGGTAATCCAACGCTAGTTACTTATTCCGAGCGCCACAAGAGGGCAATGTTATCTCACTCAATGTGGCGTTATGCATTTAATCACAACTTCATAGGTAGTATCTGTGTTAGTAACTGTGTTACAACAGAGAAATTGTTGTCTATCTGTGTTGTATGATAAATAATGTATCTGAATGGCATAATAATATGAATCCAACCTTCAATACAACACATCTAATATATATCAAGCTGTTGTTTGTGACACACACACACACACACACACACACACACACACACACACACACACACACACACACACACACACATACTTAAACACACACACGTCCACGTTGATCTACACTCCTTACGTTCTCCTACTGATCCCCCACACCCCACCCCAGCAGCCCACTCCACCCCAGCACCCCACCATATCGCCAGGCACACCCAGCCCCGGCGGACCACTCTAACGACTGTGGTGTCAAGACGACCAGCAGTCACATCGAAATCAAACCCCCAAAATAACCCGGCAAGGGGAGAGGGCGGTGGGCAGGGGGAGGTGGAACAGAGGAGTGTGGGCTATGCAGTGAGGGACGGAGACGGGGTGGGGGTCATGTGCACAGACTTTCCCTGCCAAACAAATACACAGACCGTAGTGGAGAGGCAAGATCCCAGCTCCAGGAAGAAACAACCCAACTGTACAGCGTGAGGAACACACCAAGGACCACTTTGGACTTACTGTAGTGTACTGTGGGAATACACTGTTAGCACGGTTACAGCACTGTTGTGATCAGGGGACAGCAGCTGCCCTTCAGCCCCTCGCTGCACCATGAAGTTGAGCGTGGCCCAGTTCTTTGCAGGACTCTTTGGGGCGCTGGGCGTTCTTTGTGTCCTCCTGTCGTTCGGAACAGACTACTGGCTCCTGGCCTCTGAGACATGCTGGCCTCTGCCCCCCGGGACCCCCTGGCCCGAGCAGCTAGAGGTGAGAACACTGATCACTTGATCGCTTGATGTTTTCTAAAGCTGGTTTGTGTGTGTTTGATTCTGGTTTGGTCCGTTTCTAACAGTGGACCTTGAAGGCACACATGTGTATGTTCAATGATCGTCAGGGAAAGATCAGCGACGTCTCAAAGATCACAAGGAGCCCGTTTTTCAGACATTTTACGTTGGTGCCTAAAATGTTGCCTCATGTCTTAGACAAGTATAAAGCAGACACGGGTATGTGTGCATTCATTGCGTGAAGCACTCACACAAAACACCATCCAAACAACCTCCGGCATCTCCCAGCGGCTCCCCTCTGCCTGTAACAGGACACTGTTCTACCACTGTTGTACCATATGTGATAGAACCAGGGCCGCTGCATCAAATATCACCTGCTAGAGCACTACTAGTTTTCACATAGTGCTGCAGGGCGGGTGCTGGCATCCGGATCTAATATCAAATCAGCACTATAAAGCTGTGCGTGTCAACGCTGTGGTATGAACACACTCATGGAATAGCTATATGTTCTATACTATACATAGGTTTCCAAAGCCAGCGACACACAACACATTGAATATTATTTATAATCACTGCTGTAAATGCAAGATATAAGGGATAGGTTTTAGGGGGACGAGTTGTGCTCTTACCTCACCTGTGTGGAATGCACTATTGTAAGTCGCTTTGGACAAAAGCGTCTGCTAAATGACTGTAATGTAATGTAGGTTGATGAATTCAGTTTGTCAACAGATGCAACATAATTATTCAGTTATTAT
>CM051015.1:16415614-16418114 GCA_027704905.1 Muraenolepis orangiensis | reverse complement strand
CTTTATCTTTAAGGACTTCCTGGTTTCAATGAAATTCTAATAAGGTTGAAAAAAAGGTTGAGTTTAACCAACGTTGTCGTAGAGAGATGATGTGACAGGATGTACACAGGCTGAGGAAAGAAAAGAGAGAGAGAGGGAGAGAGAAAGAGAGAGAGAGAGAGAGAGAGAGAGAGAGAGAGAGAGAGAGAGAGAGAGAGAGAGAGAGAGAGAGAGAGAGAGAGTGTGTGAGAGAGAGAGAGAGAGAGAGAGAGAGAGAGAGAGAGAGAGAGAGAGAGAGAGAGAGACAGAGAGAGAGAGATAAAGGAGAGATAATCAATTAAGAAGCATGAAAGAAAGAAAGAAAGAAAGAAAGAAAGAAAGAAAGAAAGAAAGAAAGAAAGAAAGAAGAAAGAAAGAAAGAAAGAAAGAAAGAAAGAAAAAGGGGAATAAATAAAGAAAGGAGAGACAATGAAAGATAGAAAGAAAGGAAGAAAGGAAGGTGAAGAAAGAACAAAAGAAGGAAAAAATAAAAATAATCAACGAAAGAATGAAGAAAGTTTACGAAAAGGAAGGAATAGAAAACAAAGGAAAGGAAAAGGAAAATGCAGAAAGAGAGGAGAGGAAAAAAAAAAGCGAATGAAAGGAAGGAAGGAAGGAAGGAAGGAAGGAAGGAAGGAAGGGAGGAAGGAAGGAGAGCGGGGCTGGGAGGCAGCGAGTGCGGAGCGGGGATGCAGGTGTGAGGAAGGCAACCTCCAGAGTCAGGCAGTCGCAGACAGTAATGTCATCAGAGTGGGACTCCCAGCTGAATTCAGTGCTGTTCTGCATGATTGCCCATGATAATTGTGTGTTGATAGGGAGCGCAGGAGATGGAGTATAATTTCCACCGAGAGATTCCTAAACAAATACCTGTGCTCAGCAGTGAGATGGAGTGGAGAGGAGGGGAGGGGAGGAGGGGAGGAGGTGAGGGAGGGAGGGAGGGAGGAGAGGAGAATAGAGGATGAGGGAGAGATAGTGGTGGCGGGTGGGGGTGAGGGTGATCAGGGGTGAGGCTGAGCGAGATTGGGAGTGAGAGGGTAAGAGGTCTAGGAAATGAGAAAAGCAGGAGGTGAATGCAGTGGTCTTAAGGCAGGTGTTTACGTATTGTCTGATGCAGCCGAGGCCACATTTGAAACATTTAGAGGGGGGGAAAAATCCAAGATATGTCGTGCTTAGTATTGCTCTACAAATACCGTTCACTAATTTAATGTTTGAATCATGACACAACAGGGAATTGATTAAATGATTAACATATTTTGCCTTTCCAAAAGTATTCCTCTGTTGCTGTGCTTTTGAAAATCATCAACGATTTAGGAGCTCAGTTCCATTCAAAATCATTTTTTTTAAATACTGATAATGATGACAATGATTTTAAAATAATAATATACTTCCTATTGAACACTCTCTAAACCATTAAATCTGATTTGTGGCTTAAACTGCAATTACAGTGGCATCAATGTGAGGTCTGTGAAAGCACACACACCATTTACCATCAGAATGGACCCAGACAAAAGGTGGGTGAGACTAAAACTGTAACATGTGTGTTATTGATCGACCAGAGCTTTTTTACTCATTGTCAGATGGGCAGCAGATAGCATCAGCAGGGCTAGATAAGCAGATAAGGTTTGGTGGACTAATGTATATTTAACCTTGAGTGGAGGACAACGTTAATTGGAAAAACACTGTGTGCCTGAGCGCTCTCCATCTACGACACGTTTAGTGTAGTTATCATCTCTCAAGAGTCTTATCTCGCAAATGTATCATAATCTCACGCAACATTTAAGTCGGATTATATTTCAATCCGATTAATTCCAACACTCGGGGAAAAAGAAAAGTATTTGACTTGCATGTACGACATGGCAAGTCAGATTACACGCTACTTTCCTCTTCAGAGATAGTTTTACATAATTTCCGATTCGTTGTGAAATAATGAATAGACAATGGGCTGTATAATTGCGAGAATTTACAATTCAGAGCACTACGTCGTAGGATCACTATGCATAATTGGGAGTGTTGCACACATAGGCCACTGGTGTTAATAGCAGCAAAAGTTACTGAACTCACGAACAAGCGACTTTTTACTTCTGACAAAACTAACTGGTAAAACATCTAAACAAGGAGCTAATGTGAACCTCGCACAACAACAAAAAGACCAATGCAAGTGTTGTTCTACTCATACCCATCACCCATTGAAGTGAGTGAGTATTTCCATCGTTTTTTAATGGATCAAGCATAGAAAGCCCCCCCTATAATGGACCTGAGAGGCCCCCTACGATGTAAAGCTGTTAAAACCATACCCTGATCGAGGGTCTCCTTTTCCGGCCTCAACAAATCTATAGCCCTCAAGCCCTCGGTGTGTGCATATGAATTGCATTCCGAAGCGTGAATGAATAGCTATGGTACACGTTCAGGGTCTATATTCAAAGGCATGCTAATGTTTTCCTTCTTTCTTTTTTTCTTCTTTTTTTCTTTTTTCGAGGAACTC
>CM051015.1:16400614-16408114 GCA_027704905.1 Muraenolepis orangiensis | reverse complement strand
AGCCCAGGTTGGTTCATGTAATTACATGCAATACATCAGCAGTACTATCCCAGTAGCATGAGCTCCAGATAAGAAAGCCAGCAGGTCTTAGTGGAGGCGGTCTCGTCTAAGTGGGATCTTATCATTAGACATAATGATGAACTACCCGGTGCGGGCTACGCTCCACGGGGGGGCCTCACCCTCTGAACCGGGCTGCATAAGGCCCAGCAAGGCCCACCTTCGGGATTGCCATGGTCCCGTTCTCTGTTAACAAGCCCCGCCGTATACCTTAGGATTAGAGGCGGTAATGACTAATGCTGCATATCAGCTATGGCTCGTTTGCCGTATTGAAGAGGACCCTCTGCTGTCTGGAGTAGCTGCTTTAATTAGGGGACCGGCTAAAACAAGACTCCCCGTAGCCCACCCCCCCCCCCCCCCCCCCCCCACACACACACACACACTGCCAATAGCCTACTTATGTGCCTATATCTATTAGTGCTTAAAACAACTCCTCAGTGGGTTTCCCCGCCTCCCCCTCCCGCCGCATAAATATCGCGGCGGTTACTCGTGATAAATCACCCGCAAAGTGGAACAGATGATGTGAATTTGCTCACGTGGGAGTTACATTTATGTTATTATGTGGCCCTCAAATCCACTTTTTTGCTGGGTTACTTGTGCCATATTTTGCCATGGCACATCCGAAACACGAAGCAGTGGGCCCCTAAACTCTATTCCGCCGCCGCTTAGACTGAGATTAGGTCATGAATTGTGTCCTGACTTTTTAAGCGGTCTTTGGAGGGAGAAGAAGAAGAAGAAGAAGAAGAAGAAGAAGAAGCGTATCTCAAGAACGACAACAAAGGCGAGGAAAGAATAAATACGCTGTTTTTCCCACAAAGATCCAAAACGTAACGAAATGTAACGGGAACTCATATCTTGATATCGGAAGAGATGCTCCCTCTCTCTCTCTCTCTCTCTCTCTCTCTCTCTCTCTCTCTCTGGCCTCTCGCCGCTAAACCCATGGAACTGAAAACGGTTCGCTCAGAAGCGTGCACCGGATGTCCCACCCCTCTCTCTCTCTCTCTCTCTCTCTCTCTCTCTCTCTCTCTCTCTCTCTCTCTCTCTCTCTCTCTCTCTCTCTCTCTCTCTCTCTCTCTCTCTCTCTCTCTCTCTCTCTCTCTCTCTCTCTCTCTCTCTCTCTCTCTATCGCCTTATCTATGCATATTGGAAGCAGGTGCTCCGTCGTGAGATGAGAACGCCTGGGGGACTCTCTCTCAATCGAGACCAGACCATGGACCAAGGCAGGTCTGACGCTTCATACTACATGACTCCCCTGCCCATACACACACCACACTGGGACGGCGCATGGCTTTAAACACCCCCCCCATCCACCCACACGCCGTGCATGTTCTAACACCCTCACTTCATCATATCCGCACGAAGCCGAGGTGCCTTGGGTGAATATAAATGTTACTCTACATGATCATGAGCTATACTGGAAGGCAGGCAGGCATGAAGGAAGAGGGGTGTTGGGTGACGTGGTGAGAACTCATGAATGAATGAGTGAATTCATTCTAGGATGTGAGGGTGTGAACTTATGGCCCCGAGTGTTCCTAATTTGCTGAGGCTGAAATGTAGTTGAGTTCAACAAAATTAAACTCAAATGTAAATTCCAAACAAATCCTTAATTATTATTTAGGCCTCAATGAAATTCAAACCTTCAATATGAGTAGGACTGAACTTCGATACATGAATACATATTGTTTCAAATTATCCTCTGGGCCATACGATGATGTCAATTATTGTCACACTTAACAGTGTGAGTAAAACATGCTCCGTAAAGGATGAAAACCCTGTCTCCCGGAGGACTACTATGTGGGATACTCCAGCGCCGTGTCTCCTGTTGTTTACAAGGTGAGTACACCGTTTAAATGCTAATAAATCTTCCAATTTAATCCTCCGACGTAAGCATAAGCTAACTACTTAGCGGCGTTAACCAGCACCTATTTACCATTCGTTAGCGGATCGCGGGAACTTCTAAGTGTTCGCAGCATTTCTTTCCGATGTCATTTGTAAGCCACGGTGATAAATCTAAAACCTAAAAAAAAACGTTTTGGGGCCGGAAGAAAAATAAATATATACGGTATATTCTGCCCATGTTGATCCGATTATCTGTTTTGTATATAGACCATATTATATTCTTGCATTTCTTTCCACAGGCATGAGGCACAAGCACAAAAAGGGAGACAATTTCCACACGGCGAGCAACGGCGTGTTGCTCTTCCTCTTCCCGCCGGTGATAAAGATTCAGCCCGGTCCTTTAGTTCCAAGTGTAGTCATGTGTATAATTGCTCTGGGACTGGATATGCTCCACGTGTGAATATAAAGGAAAGGCCATTTAATAGGAAACACTGTCCAAATAACATCGCTTCAATTTGTCTAAACGTCCCAGGTCACAGAGAAGCTGCAGAGTGGATGGACAGAGGTGCGTGATAGCATTGCCGGACGAGAGAGAGAGAGAGAGAGAGAGAGAGAGAGAGAGAGAGAGAGAGAGAGAGAGAGAGAGAGAGAGAGAGAGAGAGAGAGGAGAGAGAGAGAGAGAGAGAGAGAGAGAGAGAGAGGTAGATAAAGGGGGAGAGAGAGAGACAAAGAGCGAGGATGGGGGAGGAGATGAGGGTGAAAGCCGTGAAGGGATTAGAAAATGAAATAGCTGAAATTGCAGGGAACCATTAATTTGCCTGTGTTGACTCAATGACAAGATCTAGGAATTGTGTAGCTGTGTTTCAGTGTATTTGAGTGCTGGTGCCTACCGGTCAGCGGTGTGGAGGGTGGACGTTTGGGTCAGACGTTCAGAACCAACCCCGGGGATCATAGGGGCTTCAACTTTCAACACCATTTATTGAATTATTTGTTTACGAATGAATGACTTTGAATTGAACCAAAGCAGATTTGCGTCTCTCTATTTCCGTCGTGAAATCTAATTCGATAAACCAAAAGATACCCAAATAATGAACCCGTATGTACATTTTATTATTTTAACGCCACAAATATCCAAGACATTTATTGTTATACTTATTGTTACATATTTTTCTTTTCTTTTAAAATACATACAATATCAGAGAGCCGTAAAGGAGGCAGTGTGTGTGTTTGTGTGTGTGTGTGTGTGTGTGTGTGTGTGGGGGGGGGGTTGGGGGGATGCTACTGCTCCGGCTAGCGACTGGGCTTCATGTAAATGACCCATTGATTGCAGGACCGGCAGCGCACACACAGACGCTGCTGTTATCGATCCAGTCAAAGCCAAGGGCAAGAAGGAGCCTGACACATCACACACCGACCTCCGCCTTGACCTTGGCCTGAAGCCAGGAAGCTGGCCTTCAGCCCGGCTCATCCGACCCCGTGACCCTCCGGGTGGGCCGTCCAGATGTGACCTGCATGGGGGGGAGGGAGGCTAGGGATTTTATTTTTTTGGGGAGGCGGCGGACTCGGCCCTGGTTCTTTTGGTTCAGACCCATCCTGGTGTGTGTGTGTGTGTGTGTGTGTGTGTGTCTCTCCAGAGAATTCAAAAGGAAGGGGAGGTTAATACAAGTCAAAAATGCGTTTACCACACCGCTTTATGCTGGAAACAGCCTCATCATCTCAGAGAGAGAGAGAGAGAGAGAGAGAGAGAGAGAGAGAGAGAGAGAGAGAGAGAGAGAGAGAGAGAGAGAGGGGGAGAGAGAGAGAGAGAGAGAGAGAGAGAGAGAGAGAGAGAGAGAGAGAGAGAGAGAGAGAGAGAGAGAGAGAGAGAGGGGGAGAGAGAGAGAGAGAGAGAGAGAGAGAGAGAGAGAGAGAGAGAGAGAGAGAGAGAGAGAGAGAGAGAGAGAGAGAGAGAGAGAGAGAGAGAAAAGGGGCAAGAAAAAGACAGAACATTTAACAGAACTAAGGAAAAAGACAAACAATTAAAAGGAAAGAGAGAAAGAGAAAGAGCGTTATGAACGAAAAAAAGAAAACAATTCAGAGAAAGACACGGAACGAAAACGAGGAATAGAAAAACGGCAGAGAGTTGTAGGAGAAAAAGAACGGCAATACAAAAGGAGGAGGCAGCTGAGGGACGAGCGAGAGCAGAGGCAGCAGAGGCAGCAGAGGCAGCAGAGGCAGCAGAGGCAGCAGAGGCAGCAGAGGCAGCAGAGGCAGCAGAGGCAGCAGAGGCAGCGAGGCCGAGGAGGGGAGCTGTAATTTGGACGGCCTCTAACGATCCTGAGACGCAGTTGTATGGTTGCTTACAGCAAGGTGCTATCGATCTGGAGATTTAATCACACACACACACACACACACACTCACACACTGGACACACCCACACTGAACCAACAGACAGACACACACACACACACACACACACACACACACACACACACACAAACACCCCCACGCACACACACGCACGCACGCACGCACGCACGCACGCACGCACGCACGCACGCACGCACACACACACACACACACACACACACACACACACACACACACACACACACACACACACACACACATCTAGACTAAACACATACACAAATGCACACACACACTCATAGACCCACTTATCCTCATACAGACACACACACGCGCACATACCGAACACATGCGCCCACACACACACACACCGAACACATGCACACACCTACACACACACACACACACACACACACACACACACACACACACACACACACACACACACACACACACACACACACACACACACACACACACACACACACACACACACACACACACACACACTCAGCCACAGGAACACATCCACAGGAACACATCCACACACCCACACAGGTTGATGATGAATCACAGTGGTTGGTAACCCCGACAGTTCTCTGGGCTACTTATAATAACAGCGTTAGCATTACATGCTAAACGCAAACAATGAAAAACATTTTCCTCTAGTTCTTATAGTTAAAATACACAGACAGACAGACAGACAGACAGACAAATAAGTATAGCATACAGCCTTGCTTTTTGTTGTTAAAGGAAGCAAGGTAAAAATATTTACATTTTAAAATGATATTTTAGCACAATTTCCCTTATCAATCAATCACTGTTGACTTGCCGCTTTTAATCCAAACCCCTGACCAGAGGAAATGCAGTAATATGATGTTGCTTTTGTTTTGAAATCCAAAAGGATAGCACGGTTTTAAAAACAGCCGCACTCTTGGTTTCTAACGAGGTTAGAACCGTGATGTCGTTACATCAATCACACCCTAACTCATCCATTTCCTATTTGGTTATGGTGCGTCGCTACCCAAGGCTTGACCAGACGGGATCAATAGATCAGCAGACAGGTCGGAGGTCAGACAGGTCACCCACCATGTGTGTCCTTCTGTGTGTGTGAGTGTGTGCCACACAAATTACGTGTGTTTGCGTACGTGTAATCACGTGTGTGTGTGTGTGTGTGTCTGTGTGAGTGTGTGTGTGTGTGTGTGTAAAGGTCGTTATAGCACCAGTTTGAATGCAGAATGTACTTCTTGTGGTCCGCCACATATATAGTTCCCCAAACTTCATCAGAACATTGTATTTCCTTCTTACAAAGAATCAGTTGTATGTGTCCTTTATGTGTGTGTGTGTGTGTGTGTGTGCACAAGTGTGTTTCTGTGCAAGTGTGTGTGTGTGTGTGTTGTGTGTGTTTGTGTATGTGTGTGTGTGCGTGTGTGCGTGTGTGTGAGGCGGAGGTATCAGAGACGAGCCTGAGACACCCTCAACTCCAGTATTCCACATTTAAAATTCTGCGTTTGTTACCTCCTCACTTCTTGCTATACTTCCTCCTAGACTGTGTCAGAACTCACAAGCACGTAACACAGACAATTATCGCACTGATTTAATGAACAATGGGGACGATCCTTTTATTGACACCACAATGTGTGGCTCATAATAACAACTTTCGTTCTCCTCTCGTTTCCGTCTAAGAGACGCAGTATACTTTTTCACGGCGCTAACTGTCTGCTAATCTTGTTGTTCCGGTGGGTTCCAGCCCCTGGTACTGTAAGTTCAGAGCCTCATCCCATCTCCGGTGGTTCCACGCCGTATTGCCTTTATCAATCTACTGCAGCACAAAACAAAGGCCTCCGTGTTCAAACAGCAATTACTCTCTCATCTCCCGAGACAATCGGCCCGGACCCTAATTGGATTGAAATGGACCCCCCCCCTCCCCCCCTGCCCCTGCCCCTCCCTCTCCCCTCCACCCCTCCAAAATCCCCTGCTTTTGTTTCGGAAAATAACATGCAAGGCCGTTTTAATTAAGATCCGTTACCGGGGCCCCGCATGGAGGGGCCCCGGCGGTCGCTTTCATGTCCCACTCTTCAAACAGAGGAGGCGGAGGAGTGAGGAGTGTGGAGTGTGTGGAGGTAGGGGGGGGGGGCGGGGGGCACGGGCGTGGAGAGGCCGTGGCAGACAGCTCCGTGTGGGGCTAAAGTGGAAGAGGGGAGGGGCAGGGTAGGCTGCGGTTGGGGAAGTGTGGGGTGGTGAAGAGTGGGGTGGTGATGGTGATAGTGAGGGTGGTGGTGATGTTGATGGTGATGGTGATGGGGATAGTGGTGTTGGTGGTGTTGATGGAGATGGTGATGGTGAGGGTGATGGTGATGGTAGTGGTGATGGTGGTGGTGATGGTGATGGTGGCGGTGGTGGTGATGGTGATGGTGGTGGTGGTGGTGGTGGTGATGGTGGTGGTGATGGTGATGGTGGTGATGGTGATGGTGATGGTGGTGGTGGTGGTGGAGATGGTGTTGCTGGCAGCGGTAACAGGTTGCTGTGGCGGCGTGGGCATTCCCATCAGAACAGCCGCATCTAGTAAATTCTCACTCTCTCACTTTTCTTCTCAATCGTTTGATTTCTCTAATGCACTTGATCAAGACTAAGATTCAATCTCCTGACAAAAAAAAAAAATTGTATTCTTATGTAATTACTAAATTAGGATAACGACAGTAAATCCATTGATAATCCCACCGCTATTATCTTACATGGCTGGCAGAGTAGTAGCTTATTATGGTCTCCCCCAATCGCCCTGCAGTATGTGGAGAATGGCCTCGTGGTCATTGGGTCTTTGGCAGGGAAAAGGGCCAGCTGGGTGGTGGCCGAGCGGCTTGTTGAACCCAGGGCTGCAAAGTCTGCCCTACCAATTACGTCACTTTAAATTTCCTGTCATAAGAGCAATAGATTTGTTTGTTTGTGTGATGAACATTACAGGCTATCCATGATCCTAACAAGCAGGCAAAGCAACTAATAAACTTGATAATTGATCCAACTGAAAATTAATTGATCATTCGAAACATTAGAAAGACACCAGAAGAGCGATGTGTCTGTGAAGACATGTTCCCTTGTGTCCGTGGACTAACGCGATTCCCTTTGACTTGCCGATCCGATGAGCATTACAGTTTGACTCATATTTCTCAAATACCGCAAATAGTGTAACGCAAAGTGTCTTTTTATGGCCAGATTGAAGCTCCCCCTTCCCCTGATATGCTCAACCCATGGGCCCAT
>CM051015.1:16388114-16390614 GCA_027704905.1 Muraenolepis orangiensis | reverse complement strand
CTACTCCTACTACTACCAATACTACTACCACTACTACCACTACTACTACTACTACTACTACTACTACTGCTACTACTACTACTACTACCACTACTACTACTACTACTACTACTACTACTACTACTCCTGCTACTTCTACTACTACTACTACTACTACTACTACTACTACTACTACTACTACTACTACTACTACTACTACCACTACTACTACTACTCCTGCTACTTCTACTACTACTACTACTACTACTACTACTACTACTACTACTACTACTACTACTACTACTACTACCAATACTACTACTACTCCTGCTACTTCTACTACTACTACGAGAACTACTACTACTACTACTGCTACTTATATTACTACTACTACTATTACTACTACTACTAATGCTACTACTACTACTACTACTACTACTTCTACTACTACTACCACTACTACTACTACCACTACTACCACTACTACTACTGCTACTGCTACTATATTACTACTACTACTATTACTACTACTACTACTACTACTACTACTTCTACTACTACTACAACTACTACTACTAGTAATTATAATACTAAAAATACAAACTAATAATACAAACATTATCAACCACACCAACAACAACAATAATAATAATAATAATAATAATAATAATAATAATAATAATAATGATACAAATAATAATACAAAATATAATAATAATATGTGTCTTCCAAATGATGGGTGAGTAGGGGCCTAATCAACAACGTTATTTGAATCACATCACGTTGTCGTGTTGTCTTATATATCACGACGTTGCAAAGTGTGTGTATTCTTTATAACTTGAAGGCTGCACATCAAGGCAGAAGAGAATTCCTCCTCTCCATAATGTCCAATCAGCAGGGGCCCTCTTAAAGCGCGACGCTGTAATTGGATGAAGACGGGATAGGCGTGCGCGCTCTTCGCTTCGGGTAAACACTTGCGTCTTCCCGCTTCAGAGGACGCGGCTGGAGACGGCGGAGAGAGAGAGAGAGAGAGGGAGAGAGAGAGAGAGAAATAGAGAGAGAGAGAGAGAGAGAGAGAGAGAGAGAGAGAGAGAGAGAGAGAGAGAGAGAGAGAGAGAGAGAGAGAGAGAGAGAGAGACTCTGCAAGACAGTGACACGGGTTGTTTGTTTTTTTGGAGTCGTTTGAATTCCATTGACTTCAAAACATTAATTATTATTTCACAGTGGGCAGACAACAAGCAACGGAAACATCCAAGAGATCCGTCCTTTGGTGAACATCACAGAGACATGTCCCACGCGTACGCCGTCTTGAGATAATGGATTAACCACACTTGCGGTGTTAATGGACAAACAAACTTTTGCGGGCGCTCCTGTCGTGCAGTGGACTGCGTGATGATGAAGTCGGAGTCTGATGCACCACTCATAGCTTCATAAGTCCAGCGTTTCAGATTAGTAATTGTAGACACTTTCCGCCAACCAACCGGCCTATATGGACAGCAACAAGTAAGGTAAACAGAGTCCGCAGAAGAGCGATCACTACTCCGGCATATATGGTTTGGGGAATGGCCACAGCTACCTCAAGTCCATATCTCACCAGTAATAGGAGTCTGTCGTCCGGCGCCGTGATACACTCTGATAGAAGGGAAGGCATGCAGCCTGGAAACACGGCGGTCACCACAGTTTCCGGTGGATACAGAGGGGACCCTTCCATCAAAATGGTACAGAGTGACTTCATGCAGGGCGCCATGGCCACCAGCAACGGGGGGCACATGCTGAGCCATGCCCACCAGTGGGTGACATCGCTGCCCCACGCGGCCGCAGCCGCAGCCGCGGTAGCCGCGGCCGAGGCCGCCTCCCCCTGGTCGTCCAGTCCTCAGCCGCAAGACGTCAAGAGGAGCTCCGGCAGGGAGGACCTGCACCCGGGCTCTGCACTGCACCACAGGTCTTCCCACCTGGGAGCTCACCAGGCGCACTCGGGGGGTTGGGGCGGCACGGCGGGGGCGCACATCAGCATCTCCGAGGGCCAGCAGCAGCAGCAGCAGCAACAGCAGCAGCAGCAGCAGCAGCAGTCGATGCTCTACTCCCAGCCCGGCGGCTTCACGGTGAACGGGATGCTTGGCTCGCAGGGGGGGCAGAGCCTGATGCACCCGGGACTCGTGCGCGGGGAATCCCCAGGGCTCGACCACGGAGGACACCACCATCACCACCACCACCACAGTCACCACGTGCACCATCACCCGACGCACCATGAGGTGAGCCACGACCCGCACTCGGACGAAGACACCCCCACTTCGGACGATTTAGAGCATTTTGCCAAACAGTTCAAGCAGCGACGGATCAAGCTGGGCTTTACCCAGGCAGACGTCGGCTTGGCGCTGGGGACCTTGTATGGAAACGTCTTCTCGCAAACCACCATATGCAGATTCGAGGCGCTTCAGTTGAGCTTTAAGAACATGTGCAAGCTCAAACCCCTGCTGAATAAATGGCTGGAGGAGGCTGACTCCACGACGGGCAGCCCGAC
>CM051015.1:16200614-16383114 GCA_027704905.1 Muraenolepis orangiensis | reverse complement strand
GGGAGAGCTCTCTTAATGAGACAATGCTGGTCCTGGGAAGTATACGAGAAAGTAGGCTACAAGCATCAACGTCATGTGATTGGCCACCATTACTTTCCTTAATGAATTGCTATTTTAGTGGACACATTGTTTTCCCCCCTTCATGTAAGCCCCACTCTACCTTGCTCTTTCTGAGTGACGAAGTAGGCCTAAAGCCAACTCTCCACCACCAGGAAGAGAACATTTAAAGCAAACATCTGTGAAAATAATGGTCAGGGAAATGAACGCTCTCCACCGCTCTCGCATGTTGGGTGCTACTGAACGTGACCAGCATGCGCGCGCCGGGCCGCTGGAGTGGAACTCGTTTGATGCGTGCGTTCGACACATCGAAATGCCAATTTAGACAAGCGGACCCACTAAGAGAGTCCTAGGCCCTGCATGCTAAGTGTGTGAGTCGAAAACTACGTGTGCGTTCAGGCGTGGGCGGGCGTGCGTGTGTTTTGCCCCGCTTATAAGAGCATTCTTTAGAGCTTTTATTTTGTTTTCATTAAAAACGAAATATATCTGTAGGAAGGCAGGGTCTACACCACACTATACCACACTATGCAAAAAAAAATTGGCTACAGATCGTGCACTTTCTATGCATTGATTAACGTCACTATTCGTGGATATTGGGTGATCTTTTAAAAGGCAATCAATGGTATTACAGCAAACGTTTAGTTTTGTAAGAAACTAAAGAATATTTAGAAAAAACAACGTCGCCATCTTCTGGACAATGTTTTAAGTGCATAAGGTGGCGATGAACAATATACATAAATGTATACATATATGAATACATTTGAGAAATACTAATATTAATAATGTACAGGACTATACAAATGACCGATTCCTTACCTATTAATCAATAACACATGAATGGCCATGCTGTGCATTGTCCAAGGTCATGGACCTGCTAACAGCCTTTCAAAGTAATTATTGCAGTCCGGCAGCGTCACCTTGTGGCGGTAATTAGGGTTAGAAAAAAATGGTAGCAACTGTCAAGCAATGCATTACCTGTACAATTAACAAGTGTGAAGAGTGAAATATGACCCTGCTCAGCCATTCTTGAGTTTAAGTTGTAACAATATAACAGGAAATCATTTCAAGCGTTTGTGGGAGTCCTCTGGTGGCCACGGGGGGGCCGTAAGCAGGCGCTTACTTCGCTTATGTGTTGGCAAGGCCCTGTCCCTACCTTTGGATATTGTTAAAAAAAGATTTTATAATTCCTCCTCCTTAAAGGTGTAACACTGATATCATTCAGCCACCATTCAAATCCAGTGGTTGCCAGTTTGTTGCACAACCTGCATTTTTCATGGTCAGTTAGTGCAGAACCGGAATGGAAACTATTCTTTTTAGTGCTGCCCCATTTTTCTACTTATGCGTTCATGGCGCTTTTATACAAATTGACTTATTGCAACTACCATGTAAGTCCATGAAGGAACAGGTCGGGATTTTGCATCTTCCTAAAGGTTTTGTATGTTTAGCCATTAAGTCATGTGTTATTGTAGATCATTCACATACATACATACATTGTCACAAGAAAGTTACAAAGTTACAAGTGAGTGAGTTACTGTATTTTATTCACTGGCATCAATAGTAGGAATCCATGACACGCCTCATGCTCATGAGCCTCATGCCACTCATGCCCATATCCTTGAAGCTCCTGTACTCTCCAGGCCTCATGTACATCATCCTGCCCTTGTAGTGGGCCTGCTCGTACATCAGCCAGTGGCCGTCCATCACGTTGCAGGACTGGCAGTCGGACATGCGATGATGATCCTGGATGTTGTCACAATCGTCCATCATCTCATAGGACTGACCGCCGTAGTTCTCCTTCTCGTAGATCTTCATCCTGTACTGGCCTCTGTGCTGTTTGGATTAAATAGAGACTTTAGAATATTGCTCTTTATATGATTATAATTTAAGTACTACATGGTTAAGGAACTACATGGCAGGCCATTGTCCATCATAAAGGACTGCAACCACCCTGGGCACCATCTCTTCTCCCCCTACCGTCTGGTCACTGGTTGCGCAGCATCCATACAAGGACTACCAGGTTTAAGGATTGTTTTTACCCACAGGCAGTGCAGTGCGCCTACTGAACTGCTAGGAGTGCTGCCATTTTCATAACATGTCATTACATACATACATACAACATTACAATTACATACTTTGCTGGACTTTCTGGACTCATCACAGTTACTGCACTGTACTGCACTGTATTCATGATGCTGCTGCACTACTGACACTTTAAATGCTTGAAAGATTTTTGTAAAAAAATCTGCTCTTTTGCTGCTCTTTCTTTGTTTATTTTATTGTACATATTATTTTTATTTTTATTTTTATGGTGTTTTTGAGATTTATACTGCGGGAGGGAATGGGGAGTAAGCATTCCTATGTACTTGTTACAAATGGCCAATAAAAATCTTGTATCTACATGCATGTATCTTACCATGGGGATCATGCGGCAGGACCTGATGCAGTCCCTCATGCTCATCATGCTCATGTAGTCTGAGTACTCTCCCCTCTTCATGAAGGACTGGTTTCCCATGTAGTTGGTGCGGTCGTAGACCATGAAGCATCCACTCTCCACCCTGCAGGAGTGGCACCTGCTCAGGTAGGAGGTCATGTCGGCGCAGTCGCTCATGCACTCATAGGAGCGGCCCTGGAAGTTCTTCTCCTCGTAGAAGGTGATCTGAAACAAAGAATACCCATGGAGGTTAAGTTAAGGCTGAGGGTTAGATTTTAGGTAGGCTTATATATATAAGCGTATATATACATATATATATATATTTATGTATATATATATATATATACATATATATATATACATATAACATAAGACAAAACACACATTTGATTAAACGTTCCAAATCGCTACCCACCTTGCCCATGGTCATGGTTGCAGTTACTTGTGTATTGGCCCAAAAAGATTGCACAGTTTCCTCTGTGTGCGTCTCTTGCTTTTATACCTGACCACACACACAAAGGATACATGACCCTTTTGTTAAAATTCCTGACAGAGCGCCATGGAACAGAGGCCCCCTGTTTAGTACAATAGAACTTTGTGTACAAATGTGTGCCACAAAGTGGTCTTCAAAAGCACATGTGCCACCACACTTTGCGCTGGTGGCATTTCTGAAAAGAGGTTTGGCTTTAGGTCTGTTACTGTTTGTAGTGGCAAAAAACATTGTTTGTTTGTTGTCCTTTCGATGGTTTTACCACTTTGAGGATACCGGTGCATCTTGATTCATTGGACGTGTAAACATGGTCCGAAGCGGAGTAACATAAACTGATGGTTTTATTTAGTTGTTTTAAATACATTGAAAAGCAACATAAAAGTATAATATCCACTGTTTGGTCTATTGTTCTTGGTTTAGATTGACTCGGCTGTTGACGGTCAATGATGGTGTGCGCAAGACACCGGAACCCTCCTGTGGCCGTTGTTCCGCACACCTTTATAAGTTTGCCCCCATGACCTATAGAGGGAACAACACTCACAAAACATTAACACATTCCAGCTCTTAATAAGGTTGATATGGCTCCTACACTGTTATTGCTGCTGAATAAGGGGGTGTCTTTGATGATTGTGAATTGAAAATATAAATGCACAAAAAAGTATTTTTTGTTATCAATTGTATTTGTCAACCAGATACAGAAAACTGTAACAGAGGTATAAACCAACATGGGCATTCTAAATATATAAAATACAATGGGTATAGTGAAGTGATTGAGATTGAATAACAATTTCATCAATGACCCTAACCTCCCAGCTGAGAGAAGGCCATGGGGGGTACAGGTGGTGTGACTACATCTCCATGCTGGCCTGAGAACACCTTGGGATCCCCTAGTCAGAGCTGGTTGATGTTGCCTAGGAGAGGGATGTTGGATGGATGATGGATGGATGAATGGACCCTAACCTCTATTACTCCAACCCATCTTCCTGATTAATGACACACCCAGTTACTCATCGTGACATGGACACCAAAAATGTGATTAATCCCACCATTTTGAATGTATGCATTCTAAAGTTGCTTAAAATATATAATATAAGTAGGCCTACTTGGCCATTTAGCCTGGCTAGGCTAAGATCCAGATAAGCCAGATAAGATCACATGCTCACTGCCACAAGGTGTGCACAAGAGAGCGTTAGGTGCAATAGCGCCAGGCAAGTAACAAATGTGGCGTGGCTTGAAGCATTTTGGAAACATAACGTGATCCAATACATGTTGTTATCATTAACTCACTTGTGTAACCAATTAGGAGACGGTGTCGGATGTGTGTATGACTAAAAGCACTGGTCCTGACCGACACACACACACTCCATCTCCAATCCGAAAATAGGCACACAATGTTGGATGTATACCAGTGAGTCGTTCACTGCATAGCAAAGATTGTGAACGATTAATAACAACCAAGTAACGCTAGGGTAACGACTGACTAACAATAGCCGAACGCGTGCAACTTCCACGAACGTTCTCCAGCGTTCTCCAACGCTGGTCTCCATGAGAACTTTTGTGCATGTTCAAAACTTTATTTTTGGACCAGCGTTCTCCACCGATCACTGCCGATCACCGACGATTACCGACAATTACCAGCATTCACCAGCGTTCACACAACGCTCTTCTGGCGCTATGCCAGCGACCACGGACTTTATTACCAATTTATTACCAACGTTTCCTCAAACGCTGACCAGAACGTTATGGTGTGACGGGGCCTTTACCCCGGTGGACGAGAGGGTCGCCTCCCTACGCCTTAGGGTCATGGGGGGGGAAACTCGGTTCGGAAAAGCTCCTATAGGGGACTCCATAGTCCTTCTGGGAGACTTCAACGCACATGTGGGAAACAATGGGGAACTTGGAGAGGTCTGATGAGGATGAATGGCCTACCCAATCTGAACGGGAGTGGGGTTTTGTTTTTTGATTTCTGTGCTAGTCATGGATTGGCCATAAGAAACGCCATGTTCAAACATAAGGATGCTCATAAGTGTACCAGAGTACCTTAGGCCGAAGGTCAATGAAACATTTTGTTATTGTGTCATCTGACCTGAGGCCGCATGTTTTGGACACTCAGGTGAAGCGAGGGGCAGAGCTGTCAACCGATCACCATCTGGTGGTGAGTTGGGTAGAATGGCAGGGGAAGCCTCTAAACAGACCTGGTAAGCCCAAACATGTAGTGCGGGTGAACTGGGAATGTCTGGTGGATGCCCCTGTCTGGGAGACCTTCAACTCCCACCTCTCTGTGGAGGCTGGGGACATTGAACCAGAGTGGTCATTGTTCAAAGTTTCTATTGCTGAAGATGTGGTTGAGAGCTGTGGCCTCAAGGTCATTGGTGCCTCAAAGGGCGGCAACCCTCGGACTTTGTGGTGGACACAGGTGGTCAGGGAAGCCGTCAGACTGAAGAAGGAGGCCTTCCTGGCTATGTTAGCCCGTGAGACTCTGGACTCAGTTGCAAGGTATCGACAGGCCAAGAGGACTGCAATCTCAGTCGTAGCGGAGACAAAGCAGCGGGTGTGGGAGGAATTTGGAGAAGCCATGGAGAAGGACTTTCAGTCGGCACCAAAGCGGTTCTGGCAAACTGTCCAGCGCCTTAGGGGGGGAAGCGTGGATCCATCCAAGTTGTGTACAGTAAGGGTGGGACACTGCTGACCTCAACTAAGGAGTGTGAAGCAGCTGGGATGAGGATCAGCACCTCTAAATCTGAGGCCATGGTTCTCAGCAGGAAACCGGTGGATTGTCTACTCTAAGTAGGCAGTGAGTCCTTACCCCAAGTGAAGGAGATCAAGTATCTTGGGGTCTTGTTCTCGAGTGAGGGGAGGATGGAGCGTGAGATTCACCGGAGAATAGGTATTGGGTGCCCTTCACTGCAACTGGTGTAAGCTGAGCCAGAAGGCAAAGCTATCGATCTACCGGTTTTCGATTTCTATCCTCACCTATGGTCATGAACAATGGGTAATGACCGAAAGGACGAGATCTCGAATACAAGCGGCCAAAATGAGTTTCCTCAGGAGGGTGGCTGGTGTCTCCCTTAGGGATAGGGTGAGAAGCTCAGTCACTTGTGAGAGACTCGGAGTAGAGCCGCTGCTCCTTTGCAAAGCCAGTTGAGGTGGTTCGGGCATCTAGTAAGGATGCTTCCTGGTCGCCTCCCGAGGGAGGTTTTCCAGGCACAACCAGCTGGAAAGAGACCACGAGGCAGACCAAGGTACAGATGGGGTGATTACATCGCTGGCCTGGGAACGCCTCGGGATCCCCCACTCAGAGCTAGTTGATGTTGCCAGGGAGAGGGAAGTTTGGAGTCGCCTGCTGAAACTGCTACCTCCGCAACCCGACCACGGATAAGTGGTAGACGATGGATGGATGGATGGATGGATAATATACTGCAAATAAGGGTTAGGATCAATCAGTTGAGTGTGTTTAATTGTGCCACAAAATAATGGATAGTTATTTGAATGGATTTGAATAGATAGTACATTATATATATATTTTAGTAAGTATGCTGAAATGTCATATATACAGCAGGTACAAAACATTATGATTGTAAATATTTTGAAACCTTATACCATGTATTTTCTTACTGCTATTTCTCACTTTCAAGTTTTCTAAATGATATAAAGAAACCTGATAAGTATTTTGTATCATCGTGATGTACATTTTTTTCAAAATGTTATTTTTATCAATATTTATTTTTGAATGAAATGTTGTTAACAGATGCCACACAGGTAACACAATTGGATTACCAGCACATTAAATACTTTATTGAAGAATCGTGGGATAGTGCCTTATTTGAATCACAACATAAATTAACAGGAGTCAGTGACACGCCTCATGCTCATGAACCTCATGCCACTCGTGCCCATATCTCTGTAGTTCCTGTACTCTCCAGGCCTCATGTACATCATCCTGCCCTTGTAGTGGGCCTGCTCGTACATCAGCCAGTGGCCATCCATCACGTTGCAGGACTGGCAGTCCGACATGCGGTAACGATCCTGGAAGTTATCACAGTCGTCCATCATCTCATGCATCTGGCCACCAAAGTTCTCCTTCTCGTAGATTCTCACCTTGTAGGATCCCCTGTGCTGTACAGAGACACAGAGATGCAGAATTTTACCATTTGGCTGTAATTGATCAGGGAAACTAGTGTGTGTGTGTGTGTGTGTGTGTGTGTGTGTGTGTGTGTGTGTGTGTGTGTGTGTGTGTGTGTGTGTGTGGGTGTGGGTGTGGTGTGTGTTTGAAGCTCTGACAAAGCTGGCTGTATTTCGGCCGCACCACGTTAAGTGGTGTGGTCACATTTTAACAAGTGGTATCATTCCAGTGTTCTGAGATATCTTGGCCTTACCATGGGGATCATACGACAGGAGCGGATGCAATCGCTAAAGCCGTTCATGCGCTGGTAGTCTGAGTACTCTCCCCTCTTCATGAAGTACTGGTTTCCCATGTAGTTGGAGCGGTCGTACGCCATGAAGCAGCCGCTCTCCACCCTGCAGGAGTGGCACCTGCTCAGGTAGGAGGACATGTCGGCGCAGTCATTGCTGCTCTCATAGGAGCGGCCCTGGAAGTTCTTGTCCTCGTAGAAGATGATCTGGAATGCACAATAAAAAGGTGTTAACCGCGTTTTAAATATATAATCAAAGACAGTGAACTATAAACGGAGCCATGCTTTTCTCTGTCCGGTGTAAGCATACCTTTCCGTGCATGGTTGCTGATGTAGTGTGCAGTGCTGTAGCTATCCATCTGCCTGATGGAAGCCTATTTTATACCTACAGTGGCATCCAAATGGCACTATGGCACCATTGTAGGGAAGCAACCAGTCAGCAGTATGCAATGTTCACTCACTGTTTGTTTCCCACGTGATTTTCTGTACACTTAGAGGGGGGGAGGGGGAGGGGAGGGGGGAGGGGGAGAGAATTATTCCAGACCGCCAGTCTTCTGTACCCATAGTTTAAAATGCGGTTTGTTTTCTCTGAATGTAGTAAGAACATCACTGGTTTAGGATGCATCACTTATCCGTATGAAGATATGCAGTATGACTACAAAAATGTTATTTTTATATTTATTACAATTCCACTATGATTGAATACTATAGTGATCTTAACAATTGGACAATAAATGAATAACATAAATTTTGTAGTAACATTTAAGGGTTTGTTTACATCAAAACTAAAGCTTTTACAGTCTGCATATAATGGTATAATATTCATCATTTTTGAAATATTGCAATGATTCATCATGTATATTGGTAATATTAATAATAATGGGTATAGAGTATAGTTTTTTTCATGTTTCTATATTTGAAATGTGTTCCAACATACTTAACACATAGAGTACAAGCACACTAGATCACATTTGATATTTTTCTGCTATCTAAAAGTCACAACCCATTAACACTATAGTACACTATATACTATATAGTACACTATAAAAACACCGGTAATATAAGTGGGTTCGTCTTCATATTACTAGACCAAACAAACTGTTCACTTTTCATTCAGTTTGTATATACGTCACAAAGAGTGATGTGTTTGGACTTAGCGCAAAGATATGTTTAGTCATCTATAGGGGATGTTGGGAGCCCATGGCTGCTTGCTCAAAGATGTTTTGTGACACATGAACATACAAAACCATAATCCATAACCACAATTCACAATCAAAACGCTTGTGCACACCAGTGGGGCTGCTGATCGTTTCCACAGGAAAGAAAGACTAGTGATCAACTAATAAAATGTAAAACAGCGGATTTAAAATACTTGCCTAAATACGGAACACCAAAATGATGCATGAAGAAATGTTGATATAGCTGCAATTTAATTGTTGCTGTTTAAGTAATTTCAAGGAATTGTATTAATCTTTTCTTACAAGGGCAGGGAAACCCAAATCATTTTTGATGATGATTATGCTTTTCAACATAGTAGTCTATGCCATTTTCGTCTCTTTTCTATGTCAATTTTGTTATTAAAATAAGAACGTAATTTTAAAAAGAGTAAAATCATTTGTTTTTGTCAGTCTCTGTCAACCAATTTGTGAACGCTACACTCTGCTCCGAATGCAGGTCTTTTTGTGACGTCAATGTGCCTTCTCGGACACAATACAGTATAACGCTACAGTGTGTGGCACATTTCATATACTACAACAACGCTAATTCCAAAAATAATGTCGCCGCATGTTTAAAAATCTCACAGTAATTGAATTCAAGCTGAAACATGTACAATAGCCCTATATAAGCCACATTGTCCAGCAACGTGTAATGGGATTTGTGAGCAATGACATATTTGGTGTGATTTTTTAGGTTGTTATTTGGAGATCCTTCGATGTTGCCAGGTAGAGGGATGTTTGGAGTCCCCTGCTGAAGCTGCTCCCTCAGCGACCCGACCATGGATAAGTGGTAGACGATGGATGGATGGATGGATGGATTAGGAGATGCTAATCGCTCTAGGCCTAGGTCTGAAAGTGGACAGTCGACTCCTTGGCTACTGTAATTTGGTAAAAGCAATATGTAATGTAATGTATTACTTTAAAATGGAAGTACTATATCATATATATTATCTTAAAAGTACCTTCGAAATGCTGATCCTTGTTATGTAACTGTGTTTATTGCTAAAGCTGAAAACAAATATGCAGACTCAAAATGTTCCATTAAGCATCAATTTTATTCCTAACACATGTCAGTGACACGCCTCATGCTCATGAACCTCATGCCACTCATGCCCATATCCTTGAAGCTCCTGTACTCTCCAGGCCTCATGTACATCATCCTGCCCTTGTAGTGAGCCTGCTCGTACATCAGCCAGTGGCCGTCCATCACGTTACAGGACTGGCAGTCAGACATGCGGTAACGATCCTGGATGTTGTCACAGTCGTCCATCATCTCATTGGACTGACCGCCATAGTTCTCCCTCTCGTAGATCTTCATCCTGAACTGGCCTCTGTGCTGTAATGCAGAGATTCAGAAAAACAATGTCAGCAGACTCATAACCACAACACAGCCAGGGTAACATTTGAACTGGGTGAGGGTAACAGTTGAACTGGGTGAGAGTAACAGTTGAACTGGGTGAGAGTAACAGTTGAACTGGGTGAGAGTAACAGTTCAACTGGGTGAGAGTAACAGTTCAACTGTGGGTGAGTTCTCTTACATAGGGGATCATTCTGCAGGACCTGATGTTGTCAAACATCATTCCCATGCTCATCATGCGCTGCATGTCGTTGTACTCTCCCCTCCTCATGAAGAACTGCTGGCCCATGTAGTTGTTCCTCTCGTAGACCATGAAGCAGCCACTCTCCACCCTGCAGGACTGGCACCTGCTCAGGTAGGAGGACATGTCGGAGCAGTCGCTCATGCACTCATAGGAGCGGCCCTGGAAGTTCTTCTCCTCGTAGAAGGTGATCTGAAACAAAGTGAGATGTTTTTCAATATTGATCAAATGAGATTCAAATATATAGCTTACACATTTGCAATACAATGCAATTAATGTATTATTATTTTCAATTGTATCAAGTTACTAACCTTTCCCATGTTCATGCTGGTGGTGGTCATACTTGGGCTGAGCTGGTGTTACTGCTGCTACTGCTGTCCTGATTGGTTGAACCTTTACTTTTATACCTGCCAATACCCTAAAGAATGAGTGCCCCCCTTTGTGAAAAGCCCTGAGCCAGCAACAGTATAGAAGCCTGCATAGGGCTGTGTATCTTTGTCATACAGCCATGTGACTAGTCCCTTGAAGAATTGTTTCTGATTCCTTTCACCAAATAGAAACACAATACATTTTAACAGTGGTCATTGATCCAATGGCAATTTATTGTCTTGTGCTGTTCAATATTATATAGAAATATAGGAACAAGTTTGCCACATTACATTTATTTTACAAGGTTTCATTTTGTATGTATGTACTTGATATGAACAAAGTACCTTAGAACACATTTCGATGAAATAAATAAATCAATAATATAACTAGACTACATTATCTAGACTACATTATCTAAAAACACTACATGTGATGGCGATACCCACAGGGCTGCCTTTTGTATAGGTCTACCACCTTACTAATGTTTCTGCATTGGGAACCTTTAACAGTTGAATATCTTAAATTACACCAACTATTGTTTAGATATGTACACTGAGATGAACATTTTGATCAACACTATGTGTTGTGAAAATAGGTTAAACATTTCAAGAGGTAGTTCATCTCTTTTGTTAAATGATTCCTATTTCAATAGTAACGTCACCCAAGATCAAAAGGTGGGAAATCCCAAATCCCAATCGGTGTCCAACCATCCATTTCAACGTCAGTGTCACACACACACACACACACACACACACACACACACACACACACACACACAACACACACACACACACACACACACACACACACACACACACACACACACACACACACACACACACACACACACACACACACACACACACACACACACACACACACACACACACACACACACCACTTTCAATGGGCCTATATCACGTTAGATTTTAAGTAACCGTTAAAAATCGCTGAAGCAGTGTATCCCAAGTTCCGGTTAATGCATTCACCTTGGCATTCACCATGGAGGACAGTTATCGCTGGACAACATCGCTGCATAACCTTCCAAAAGTCGGTCCACGCGATGTGGTTCAACTAGTGAATGAACACTACAGTGAAGAAGTCTAAATCCGAATCATACAATTCCCCGACATTGTGTCTTGTGGCTCTATCTGGATATATCGCAATAGAACGAAGGCAATGTTGTGTAGGAGCAGAGGTATGCCTATGAATTTAATATAGGCAATTTATTTGATGGATTTTGATTATTTCAAAGTACCTTTTCATTTACGTGTTAATATGTAGTGTGCAGCTGTATATTTTCTAAAATGGAATGCCTGTTATTCTTGTGAATATGAGTTGTCTTAAAATAAAAGTGCTGGTGACATACTTGTGGCATTGAGTTAAAACCAAATTTGTATAAAATACCGATATATATCGTATATCGCGATGCGGCCTAAAAATACCGGGTTTTAGTCCGTATCGCCCAGCCCTACTTGGGACCAGTGCTTTTAATCATATACTTACCCGTCATTGTGTGGCTCTATTCGGATGAGAGATGGAGTGTGTGTGGGGGTCAGGACCAGTGCATTTAATCACACACATACCCGACATTATGTGGCACTATTCGGATGAGAGATGGAGTGTGTGTGGAGGTCAGGACCAGTGCTTTTAATCACACACATACCTGACATTGTGTGTCTATATTCGGATGAGAGATGGAGTGTGTGTGGGGGTCAGGACCAGTGCTTTTAATCACAAACTTACCCGACATTATTAGCCTATTCCGCCCACTTTTCGAGACGTATATGCAAAGTGCAAACTGCAGACATACGTGCTACCCCTGAGAACATGAAACCAGGGACCTTCATCCTCCTTATCAGCCTCACATAAGACTTGCGGAGGTTTGTCTTTGGGGAAATGGTGTAAACTGAGGTAGGGCTGTCTTTGTTTAGACGTTGAGCAGCCGGTACACTACAATAACAGAGAGGAGGAGAGGCGGCCACAGTTTGTCACGTATCTGGGGTAAGTACCGGAAGTAAGAGTACACTGCTCTGCGATTTTTAAGGCTCTGGAAGCAGGAAGTGTGATATAGGCCTATAGTGGCTATTCCTTTACTTAATTATAGCCACTGCCCCAGCGATAGAAGAGTTGTTTTAACGCACCTTTGTCGTAGATCCGGGCGCCGTGCGAATGTTCATTGTTTGGAAATAATAAACTCAAATATTTCAAACTCAAATATCCTACCAGAACGTTGTAGGCCAGCGCAATAGACAAACTATGTTCATGTGTGTGTGTTTGTGTGTGAAAGGTAGAAAGTAGATGATAGATGTATGTGGATGTATGTGTATTTGCATGTAGGTGATTCAAAATAGAAGATGCTCTCAACTAAAGCTAGGACTCCATAATCCCGGTACAAACATTTTCCACTTCCCTTTGTTAACTTGCACCACCCCTGATTACTATGGGTGTGGCCAAGTTGCCAATCAATCGGTGGCCCAGCTGTCGATCAGCTGTCGATCAAATCAGTAGATCTGATATATAGTAGAACAAAACATGGGAAGTCTACAAATTATAATTATTCGTTTTTTAGGTAAACAAAAACGCTATTTGGCTCCTACATTACCGGCCCCTAATTGTGGCTGTGGTTAACAAAACAATTACTCTAACTTAAATCTCAAAGGAGCCAAAACTTAAACCTTAACTTAAGGCTTCTTCTTAACCTTCTTTTTCTTTGAACGATTATTCTTCATATGAATTCTTGTAGCAAGCATAGCTTACTAAGCTTTCTCCTTAAGGTATTCCATTTCTGTCGTTCCTGCAATAAGGGAAGAAATTCTTTGATCCATCTTTTCCAGAAAAGATCAACTAGGTATTGGATTTGCTTCCATCTTTTCCTGGAGTACAAGTCCTCCTTGTGAAATAGTCCGGGTGGCATGATTGGCTTTCCCTTAAGCTGAAGCAAATGGTTTGGTGTGAGGGCTTCCAAGTCATTATGATCGTCTGACACAGTTGTTATTGGACGGTCATTGAGAATAGCTTCCACTTCACAAAGTGCCGTCTGTAAGCCTTCATCGTCTAATGCTTGCTGCTTCATGACAGAGGTAAGTATGTTCTTTACCTGACGTATCAGGCGCTCCCACACTCCTCCATGATGGGAACCAGAAGGAGGATTGAAGATCCACTTTATCCCATCCTGAAGCAGGGTGTTCTCAATCTTGCTGTGGTTCAACTCCTTAACAGCTTCTCTGAGCTCACGCTCAGAGCTGACGTAGTTTGTGCCGTTATCTGACCTCATCTCCACAACTTGACCTCTTCTACAGATAAATCTGCGGATGGCGTTAATGCAGGAGTCAGTATTCAAAGATGAAGCCATTTCCAGGTGTACGGCACGGCTGGTTAAACACGTAAATATTACACCATACCTTTTCACATAGCTTCGTCCACGCTTCACCTCGATTGGCCCAAAGTAGTCTGTACCAACAAACGTAAAAGGTGGATGGTCTGGTGTGACGCGACTCTTGGGCAGATCGGCCATCTTTTGTTCTCCTGCTTTGGCCCTTTGCCGACGACAAAACATGCATTTGTTGATCACTTCCTTGCTGCTGTGTTGGCATGCAGGATCCAATACTTCTGCCTCAGCCGGGAGAGCATATGGTTTCTCCCTCCATGACCAACTCGTTCATGAACGTCTCTCAAAATGAGCTTGGCAATGTGACACTCTTTAGTCAAGATGACTGGATGCAGGAGTTCCTGTGGCATCGCTGACCTGCTTATCCTTCCTCCGACTCTTAACAATCCATCTTCTAAGACTGGATCTAGCCTGAGGATGGCACTGCTTCTCTTTACATGAAGGTTTCCTTTTTTCAAAGCAGATATTTCTTCTGGGAAGCATTGACTTTGACTGTAACTGATTATTGCCTTCTCGGCCTGTGTCATGTCGTCAAGTGAAAGCTTTTGGCCACCCAGTGTTCCTTTGAACCTGTTCAGTTGTTCAGTTGTTTCTTTGCTGTCACCATTCTTGAGCTTTTTTGTACACTCTTTTCTTTTGTTGCTTAGTTGTTGTAGGGTTTGTCTGAGCTTCAGCATCCATGCTGTTGCTTTCTTGACATCACTCCACCTTGAGAAGTGTTCCATTAACTCGCTTGTAGGATCCTTTTCCTTCTCTATTGAAATGCGATTGACCATCACCTTCTGTTTGACCTCTGGGTCGTCTGAGGGGATGGGACTCAGCTCTTCAGGCAGTGCTGGCCAAAGACTTTCATCTTTCCAAAGAAATTCTGGGCTCTGAATCCACCTCGTAGATTTCAAGAATGCCTCTGCAGTCATGCCCCGTGAGGAATCATCAGCCGGGTTTTGCTTGGAGCCCACATACCTCCATTGCCGAGTTGCTGACAATTCTCTAATCACAGAGACTCGATTTGCCACAAACGTGTGGAACCTTGTAGTTGTATTGGCAATGTAACGCAGGACTGATGTGCTGTCAGTCCAGAAGACGGATTCTTCCAGCATGATCTGAAGTTCTGTTCTCAACACTACATCCATTCTTACTGCAAGAACCGCTGCTGTTAGCTCAAGTCTTGGGATGGTAATTTGCTTGAGCGGGGAGACTCTTGCTTTGCCTGTAATGAATGTGATGTGAGTTTCACCCAAGATGTTTATTTGGCGCAAGTAGGTGACAACACCATACCCCGACTCACTGGCGTCACTGAAATGATGCAGCTGTGCAGATTTTATCTTGCCAAATCCCTTTGGCTTTATACATCTGTCGACAGAGAAGCCAGTGAGTTGGCTCAGGTCTGTGAGCCATCTTTTCCATTGTATAGCCAATACGTCCGGTATCTTCTCATCCCAGCTGCAGTTTGACTTACACAGCTCTTGAAGTATGTTCTTTGCCGACAGGATGAAAGGAGCAAGGAATCCTAGAGGGTCGTATACAGAGCAGACTACAGAAAGGATACCTCTTCTGGTGATTGGCTGAGTCTTTATGGCTGTTCTGAATGAGAGTGTGTCATTCTCTACATCCCAATGGACTCCCAGTGCCTTTTCCACAGGTAGGTTCTCCCTGTCCAGATCTAACTCCTTCACCTCTTTTGCTCTTTCCTCTGCAGGCAGTGAGGACAGGACAGCACGGCTATTGCTTACCCACTTGGTCAATCTAAATCCTCCTTCTAGGCAGACATCTCTGAGGTCTTTGACCAGGTCTATGGCTTTACTCTCGGTGGGGACTGATGTTAAACAATCGTCCACGTAGAAGTTTTCCCTGATGGTATCGAGAGCCTTTACATCGTACTTGCCCAGGTTATCCTCCGCTGTTTTCTTCAGGGCAAAGCTAGCACAACTAGGAGATGAGACCGAACCGAACAGGTGAACGGTCATCCTGTATTCTGCCAGCGGTTTTGTTACATCACCATCAGGCCACCAAAGGAAACGAAGGAAGTCAACATCTTCAGGTGGTACTCTGACCTGATGAAACATTCCCTCTATATCGGCCATCATGGCAATGGGTTCCTGCCGAAACCTGAGGAGAACTCCAAACAACGTGTTGGATAAGTCTGGGCCTTGTAACAGCTCTTTGTTCAAAGATGTGCCCCTGTATGTGGCAGCACAGTCAAAAACCACACGGATGGTCTTCTTCCGTTGGTGATACACACCATGGTGTGGTATATACCATACCCGTCCATCATCTCTTTGTAGCTGGTTCTCTGGAACCTTTTCAGCGTGACCTTTCTGTATGACCTCATTCATGAAACTGTTATAGTCCTCAAAAAACACCTGTTCTTTCTTGAACTTCTTAACGAGGTTAAGGGCACGTTGTTCTGCAATGTGACGGTTCTTTGGCATCTTCACATCATCCTTTCGGAAGGGGAGTTGGAGGTAGTAGTGTCCGTTCTTTAATGTAGCAGAGTCAGAGGCTTTCTTGAGAAACTGTTTATCTTCAACGGACACCACGTTCCTGTGACGCTGTTCAGGGAAATCCTGATTGTATTGTTGAACAAGCAATTCTTCAATTGGCAATTGAGATTCTGTTTGCTTTCAAATATGGTCGTCCATTTTTATCCACACAGGGTTTGCTATTGAGTGGTCCATTTATTACCCATCCAAGTTGTGTCTTAACCGCATAAGGGCCGTTCCCTTCGCTATTCACAACCTTCCATGGTTCCAAAGCTTTAGGGCAATTCAGTCCAATGAGCAGTCCTACCTCCTTATCAACAGTTGTCAGCTGAACTTCACTGAGGTATGGCCATTCCATGATGTCATCCTGTGTGGGGATGTTTTCCTTTGTGACGGGAATCTCTGAGTGAGTGTATACTTCTGGCAGCTTCATGAATGTGTCATCTTGAAGACTGCCCACTTCTAGGCCAGTTACTCTGTAGCTGCTTACGGGTTTCTCCTGCCCCATTGTTTTTAGAAGAATTCCGTTCTCTGACCCTGGATGTTGAGCTCATTCATTCATTTCTCGGTAAAGAATGTTGCAGTACTACCAGGGTCCAAAAAGGCATAAGTTTGGACAACCTTGTTTCCTTTAGCATGTTTAATCTGTACAGGCAGAATTGAAAGAGCACAATCTTTACCGGCCCCATTATGGTCACCGATTGTCATGGAAACCAGAGCGCTGCTCAGTTTTTCTTTGGGCATCTCAACAGCAGATTTAACTTCTTTATGAGAGCCATCCTCCTTTCTTTTGACAAACGGCACATGTGAGCCTTTTTTTACATTCTCTGCTCATGTGTCCCAATGTTAAACATCCAAAACATGCACCTTTGGACATGAGGAAATCCACCTTTTCTTTGTGTGGTCTTGCTTTAAACTTTCTACACAACTCCAGTGTGTGGTCTCCTGAACAGAGTGCACATGGTCTTTGAAAAGCAATTACCTTCGAAATGCTGATCCTTGTTATGTAACTGTGTTTATTGCTAAAGCTGAAAACAAATATGCAGACTCAAGATTTTCCATTAAGCATCAATTTTATTCCTAACACATGTCAGTGACACGCCTCATGCTCATGAACCTCATGCCACTCATGCCCATATCCTTGAAGCTCCTGTACTCTCCAGGCCTCATGTACATCATCCTGCCCTTGTAGTGGGCCTGCTCGTACATCAGCCAGTGGCCGTCCATCACGTTACAGGACTGGCAGTCAGACATGCGGTAACGATCCTGGATGTTGTCACAGTCGTCCATCATCTCATTGGACTGACCGCCATAGTTCTCCCTCTCGTAGATCTTCATCCTGAACTGGCCTCTGTGCTGTAATGCAGAGATTCAGAAAAACAATGTCAGCAGACTCATAACCACAACACAGCCAGGGTAACATTTGAACTGGGTGAGAGTAACAGTTGAACTGGGTGAGAGTAACAGTTGAACTGGGTGAGAGTAACAGTTGAACTGGGTGAGAGTAACAGTTGAACTGGGTGAGAGTAACAGTTCAACTGTGGGTGAGTTCTCTTACATAGGGGATCATTCTGCAGGACCTGATGTTGTCAAACATCATTCCCATGCTCATCATGCCCTGCATGTCGTTGTACTCTCCCCTCCTCATGAAGAACTGCTGGCCCATGTAGTTGTTCCTCTCGTAGACCATGAAGCAGCCACTCTCCACCCTGCAGGACTGGCACCTGGTCAGGTAGGAGGACATGTCAGAGCAGTCGCTCATGCACTCATAGGAGCGGCCCTGGAAGTTCTTCTCCTCGTAGAAGGTGATCTGAAACAAAGTGAGATGTTTTTCAATATTGTTCAAATGAGATTCAAATATATAGATTACACATTTGCAATACAACGCAATTAATGTATTATTATTTTCAATTGTATCAAGTTACTAACCTTTCCCATGTTCATGCTGGTGGTGGTCATACTTGGGCTGAGCTGGTGTTACTGCTGCTACTGCTGTCCTGATTGGTTTAACCTTTACTTTTATACCTGCCAATACCCTAAAGAATGAGTGGCCCCCATTGTGAAAAGCCCTGAGCCAGCAACAGTATAGAAGTCTGCATGGGGCTGTGTATCTTTGTCATACAGCCATGTGACTAGTCCCTTGAAGAATTGTTTCTGATTCCTTTCACCAGAAAGAAACACAATACATTTTAACAGTGGTCATTGATCCAATGGCAATTTATTGTCTTGTGCTGTTCAATAATATATATAAATATAGGAAAAAGTTTGCCACATTACATTTTTTTACAAGGTTTCATTTTGTATGTATGTACTTGATATGAACAAAGTACCTTAGAACACATTTGGATGAAATAAATCAATAATATAACTAGACTACTGCATTATCTAAAAACACTACATGTGATGGCGATACCCACAGGGTTTCAACATGTGGCTGCCTTTTGTATAGGTCTACCACCTTACTAATGTTTCTGCATTGGGAACCTTTAACAGTTGAATATCTTAAATTACACCAACTATTGTATAGATATTTACACTGAGATGAACATTTATTATACGATTTTGATCGACACTATGTGTCGATCAAAATAGGTTAAACATTTCAAGAGGTAGTTCATCTCTTTTGTTAAATGATTCCTATTTCAATAGTAAAGTCACCTAAGATCAGAAGGTGGGAAATCACAAATCCCAATCGGTGTCCAACCATCCATTTCAACGTCAGTGTCACACACACACACACACACACACACACACACACACACACACACACACACACACACACACACACACACACACACACACCACACACACACACACACACACACACACACACACACACACACACACACACACACACACACACACACACACACACACACACACACACACACACACACACACACACACACACACACCACTTTCAATGGGCCTATATCACGTTAGATTTGAAAGCCAGAAGTAACCGTTAAAAATCGCCGAAGCAGTGTATCCCAAGTTCTGGTTAATGCATTCAGCTTGGCATTCACCATGGAGGACAGTTATTGCTGGACAACATTGCTGTGTATATTGCTGGATATATCGCCATAGAACGAAGGCGATGTTGTGTAGGAGCAGAGGTATGCCTATGAATTTAATATAGGCGATTTATTTGATGGATTTTGATTATTTCAATGTACCTTTTCATTTACGTGTTAATATGTAGTGTGCAGCTGTATATTTTCTAAAATGGAATGCCTGTTATTCTTGTGAATATGAGTTGTCTTAAAATAAAAGTGCTTGTGACATACTTGTGGCATTGAGTTAAAACCAAATTTGTATAAAATACCGATATATATCGTATATCGCGATGCGGCCTAAAAATACCGGGTTTTGGTCCGTATCGCCCAGCCCTACTTGGGACCAGTGCTTTTAATCACACACTTACCCGTCATTATGTGGCACTATTCGGATGAGTGATGGAGTGTGTGGGGGTCAGGACCAGTGCTTTTAATCACACACTTACCCAACATTATTAGCCTATTCCGCCCACTTTTTGAGACGTATATGCTCTCCTTGTCAAAGTGCAAACTGCAGACATACGCGCTACCCCTGAGAACATGAAACGAGGGACCTTCATCCTCCTTATCAGCCTCACATAAGACTTGCGGAGGTTTGTCTTTGGGTAAATTGTGTAAACTGAGGTACGACTGTCTTTGTTTAGACGTTGAGCAGCCGGTACACTACAATAACAGAGAGGAGGGGAGGCGGACACAGTTTGTCACGTATCTGGGGTAACTACCGGAAGTAAGAGTACACGGCTCTGTGATTTTTAAGGCTCCGGAAGCAGGAAGTGTGATATAGGCCCATTCTCATTGTCTTTTGTGACCCACCTATACTATCATATCAAACAATCGGCCGTTCCGGCAGATTGTTCGGCAGAACAATCCACAAAAAGAAACATCATTACAAATGTTGTGTGTTGCCTAATCTGAAGAGATTTCATTCATGTCCCAAATCTTTATTCATGTAAAAATAAACTAATGTCTATCACCTGGCCAGAGTTAGACTGATTACTCTATGGCAGGTGAGGCTGCCCACCTGTGGGTCATTGTTTTTCAAGGCCCACAGGTTAAACCAACCCTAAACACCTAAATCAAAATATGGAGGATTAAATCCTCCCTTTATTAGTCACATACATGTACACACTCAAAGTGAAATTACTTTCTCTGTATTTAACCCATCCTAGAATTAGGAGCAGAGGGCAGATTTTGTATACACTGCGCCCGGGGAGCAGTGTAGGGGTCTGGTGTCTTGCTCAATGGCACCTTGGCTGTGCTCAGGTGTTTCGGGGACTTGGTTCCCAAGCCAAGTCCCTACTGACTGAGCTAACCTGCAGCCCCCAATGTCTTTGTTACCCTCTTATTATCAAACATTCGGCCGGTTTGAAATGAAAACATTGATATACATAAAAGTGGGATCCACAAAAAGAAGCATAGTTGAAAATGAACCTGTTGTGTGTTGCTTAATCTGTTTGTGTTGTTGGTGGCTGGTTCAAGCAGCCTCACCTGGCCTGAGTTAGACAGATTACCCTATGTCAGGTGAGGCTGCACACCTGTGGGTCCTTGTTAATCAAGGCCCACAGGTTAAACCAGCCACCACCACACACTTGAGGATAGAGCTCTAGCATTTAACCAACTGCTCTGTTCACCATGATTTAAAACTTTGCAATAAACCGGATTCCTCATTCACCCGGTGTCCTTGTCTTTGGGAGGAGCCCTCAAGAAGCCATTATAATGGCTTGTGACAGCATCAACTGCTGCAGTAATATTTTCAAGTTCTGATCATTGTTTGTTTGTGGCAGCGTGGAGTCTTGGCTGCACTGAGTGAAGGTGAGAGCCATCGTCGTCACGCCAAATCTGACAAATGCAAAAGGTGTACAACAACTCATCAGCGTTGCTAACTTTTTAGCCAAGTTCATGTTGGAAAAAAACGAAACTTCCACTGCCATGTCAACAATGACCCACTTGAACCTCTCAAACAATCTCTTGGAAATACAACACTATGCAAACCTTTCTCAATTTAAACTATGACAAATTTGAAACACAAATCACCTGTCCAAAATATGTCACCAAATACACCCAGAACTTCTCCCAGACCACTGATGTCACAAACTGCAACCTAGTGTAGTGTCTAAAACAAGAGATTTTGATCGCGCGGACTGGCACATGTTCCGCGTTGCCTCGGACAATAACATCAACAAGTACGCGTCGTCGGTCACCGGGTTCATCAAGAAGTGCATAGATGACGTTGTTCCGACCAAGTCGGTTCGGATATATCCCAACCAGAAACCGTGGATTAACGGCGATGTTCGCGCTGCCCTACACGCGCGTAACGCCGCCTTTGGCTCTGGGAATTTGGAGGAATATAAGAGAGCCCGTTACGACCTCCGTAAGACCATCGTCACTGCCAAGCGGGAGTATAAGGACAGAGTGGAAGAGAAATTCAAGAGCCACGACGCGAGGGGTATGTGGCAGAGGCTACAGGCGATAACAAACTTCAGAGGGAGAACCAGTTGTGTAGAGAACTCCTCTGCCTCCCTCCCAGGAGAGCTAAATCCTTTTTTTGCTCAGTTCGACGTGAACGGCAGCACGCCGAAGCCAGCACCGCCTGAGGAGACCAGCCTGCTGAACATCTCGGAGGCGGTTGTGCGCCGCACCTTCAAGCGGCTGAACATCCGTGAGGCGGCAGGCCCCGGCGACATCCCGGGCCGCGTCCTCAGAGCATGCGCGGACCAGTTGGCAGGAGTCTTTGCAGACATCTTCAACCTCTCCCTGTCCCAGGCTGTTGTTCCCTCGGTCTTCAAGATGTCCACCATCGTGCCTGTCCCTAAACAACCCAAGGTAAAATGCCTGAACGACTATATACCTGTAGCCCTCACCTCGATTGTCAGCAAATGCTTCGAGAGGTTGGTCAAGGACTTTATTTGCTCCGTGTTACCTGCCACGCTGGACCCATGGCAATTTGCATATCGTCAAAACAGATCCACGGACGACGCAATTGCCATGGCCCTCCACACTGCCCTTTCCAACCTGGAGAGTAAGAACTGTTATGTGCGAATGCTGTTTGTGGACTACAGCTCAGCGTTCAACACGATAGTTCCTGCCAAGCTCGACACCAAGCTGAGTGGTCTAGGCATGCCCCCATCCACGTGCAGCTGGATACTGGACCTCCTCTCGGACCGCCGCTAGGTGGTGAGGATGGACAGCACCACCTCAGAGCCACTGACCCTCAACACTGGAGCCCCCCAGGGATGCGTGCTGAGCCCTCTCCACTACTCCCTCTACACCCACGACTGCATGGCTATGCACAGCTCCAACGTCATCATCAAGTTTGCTGACGACACAACAGTGATGGGCCTGATCGCCGCGACGACGAGACTCGACGAGGCTCACTGGAGCAGTGGTGCCAGGAGAACAGCCTCGCCCTCAACGTCAAGAAGACCAAGGAGCTGATCGTGGACTTCAGGAAGCAGAGGGGAGAGCACAGCCCTATCTCCATCGACGGTGTTGCAGTAGAGAGGGTCAGCAGCTTCAAGTTCCTCGGCGTGCACATCTCCGAGGACCTCACATGGTCCACGCACACCACACACGTGGTGAAAAGGTTCCAACAACGCCTGTATTTCCTCAGGGGTCTGAAGAAACTCAGCATGGGCCCCCGCATCCTGAGAACATTCTATAACGGCACCATCGAGAGTGTTCTTACAGGGTGTATCACCACCTGGTACGGGAACTGCACCGCACTCGAGCGCAGAGTGCTTCAAAGGGTGGTGCGGACGGCCCAGTATATCGTTGGAGGTGAGCTCCCCTCCCTCCTGGATATATACAACCAGCGGTGTGTGGCCAAGACCAAACGCATCATTAAAGACATTGGCCACCCCAGCCACGAACTGTACTCACTTTTACCGTCAGGCAGGCGATACCGCAGTATCAAGTGCCGTACAAAAAGACTCCGAGATAGCTTCCACAGTCAGTAATTTTATTACATTGATTTATATATACATATTGCTCTTTTTCTGTGCCGATATATTGCATTTCATAAATTGCATTTTTTTTTTTTTTTTTTACTTTATTCTATTTTTATTCAATTTTTATCTATTTTTATCTTATTTTTATAACTGCTGTCTGTCGTCGGGTATTGCACATACGATTTTCACACCACTGCTTTATACTTGTGTAAACTGTGACAATAAACTTGACTTGACTTGACTTGACTTGAAGAGTAAAATCATTTGTTTTTGTCAGTCTCTTTCAACAAATTTGTGAACGCTACACTCTGCTCCGAATGCGGGTCTTTTTGTGACGTCAATGTGCCTTCTCGGACACAATACAGTATAACGCCACAGTGTATGGCACATTTCATATACTACAACAATGCTAATTCCAAAAAATTAATAAAGTCGCGGCATGTTTAAAAATCTCACAGTAATTGAATTCAAGCTGAAACATGTACAATAGCCCTATACAAGCCACATTGTCCAGCAACGTGTAATGGGATTTGTGAGCAATGACATATTTGATGTGATTTTTTAGGTTGTTATTAGGAGATCCTTCGATGTTGCCAGGCAGAGGGAAGTTTGGAGTCCCCTGCTGAAGCTGATACCTCAGCGACCCAACCATGGATAAGTGGTAGACGATGGATGGATGGATGGATTAGGAGATGCTAATGGCTCTAGGCCTAGGTCTGAAAGTGGACAGTTGACTCCTTGGCTACTGTAATTTGGTAAAAGCAATATGTAATGTAATGTATTACTTTAAAATGGAAGTACTATATCATATATAACATCTTAAAAGCACCTTTGAAATGCTGATCCTTGTTATGTAACTGTGTTTATTGCTAAAGTTGAAAACAAATATACAGACTCAAGATTTTCCATTAAGCATCAATTTTATTCCTAACACATGTCAGTGACACGCCTCATGCTCATGAACCTCATGCCACTCATGCCCATATCCTTGAAGCTCCTGTACTCTCCAGGCCTCATGTACATCATCCTGCCCTTGTAGTGGGCCTGCTCGTACATCAGCCAGTGGCCGTCCATCACGTTGCAGGACTGGCAGTCAGACATGCGGTAACGATCCTGGATGTTGTCACAGTCGTCCATCATCTCATTGGACTGACCGCCATAGTTCTCCCTCTCGTAGATCTTCATCCTGAACTGGCCTCTGTGCTGTAATGCAGAGATTCAGAAAAACAATGTCAGCAGACTCATAACCACAACACAGCCAGGGTAACATTTGAACTGGGTGAGGGTAACAGTTGAACTGGGTGAGAGTAACAGTTGAACTGGGTGAGAGTAACAGTTGAACTGGGTGAGAGTAACAGTTGAACTGGGTGAGAGTAACAGTTGAACTGGGTGAGAGTAACAGTTGAACTGGGTGAGAGTAACAGTTGAACTGGGTGAGAGTAACAGTTGAACTGGGTGAGAGTAACAGTTGAACTAGGTGAGAGTAACAGTTCAACTGTGGGTGAGTTCTCTTACATAGGGGATCATTCTGCAGGACCTGATGTTGTCAAACATCATTCCCATGCTCATCATGCGCTGCATGTCGTTGTACTCTCCCCTCCTCATGAAGAACTGCTGGCCCATGTAGTTGTTCCTCTCGTAGACCATGAAGCAGCCACTCTCCACCCTGCAGGACTGGCACCTGGTCAGGTAGGAGGACATGTCGGAGCAGTCGCTCATGCACTCATGGGAGCGGCCCTGGAAGTTCTTCTCCTCGTAGAAGGTGATCTGAAACAAAGTGAAATGTTTTTCAATATTGTTCAAATGAGATTCAAATATATAGCTTACACATTTGCAATACATCGCAATTAATGTATTATTATTTTCAATTGTATCAAGTTACTAACCTTTCCCATGTTCATGCTGGTGGTGGTCATACTTGGGCTGAGCTGGTGTTACTGCTGCTACTGCTGTCCTGATTGGTTTAACCTTTACTTTTATACCTGCCAATACCCTAAAGAATGAGTGGCCCCCATTGTGAAAAGCCCTGAGCCAGCAACAGTGTAGAAGCCTGCATGGGGCTGTGTATCTTTGTCATACAGCCATGTGACGAGTCCCTTGAAGAATTGTTTCTGATTCCTTTGTCCAACCATCCATTTCAACGTCAGTGTCACACGCACACACACACACACACACACACACACACACACACACACACACACACACACACACACACACACACACACACACACACACACACACCACACACACACACACACACACACACACCACTTTCAATTCCAATTGTCTTTTTTGACCCACCTATCCTATCATATCAAACAATCGGCCGTTATGTTCAAATGAAAACATTGATGAACATAAAATTGAGATCCACAAAAAGAAACATCATTACAAATGTTGTGTGTTGCCTAATCTGAAGAGATTTCATTCATGTCCCAAATCTTTATTCATGTAAAAATAAACTAATGTCTATCACCTGGCCAGAGTTAGACTGATTACTCTATGGCAGGTGAGGCTGCCCACCTGTGGGTCATTGTTATTCAAGGCCCACAGGTTAAACCAACCCTAAACACCTAAATCAAAATCTGGAGGAATAAATCCTCTTTATTCGTCACATACATGTACACACTCAAAGGGAAATTACTTTCTCTGCATTTAACCCATCCTAGAATTAGGAGCAGAGGGCAGATTTTGTATACACTGCGCCCGGGGAGCAGTGTAGGGGTCTGGTGTCTTGCTCAATGGCACTGAGAGTAACAGTTCAACTGTGGGTGAGTTATCTTACATAGGGGATCATTCTGCAGGACCTGATGTTGTCAAACATCATTCCCATGCTGGGATGGGCCTGATCGCCGGCGACGACGAGACAGCCTACAGGGAGGAGGTCGGATCGCTGGAGCAGTGGTGCCAGGAGAACAGCCTCGCCATCAATGTCAAGAAGACCAAGGAGCTGATCGTGGACTTCAGGAAGCAGAGGGGAGAGCACAGCCCTATCTCCATCGAGGGTGTTGCAGTAGAGAGGGTCAGCAGATTCAAGTTCTTCGGCGTACACATCTCCGAGGACCTCACATGGTCCACGCACACCACGCGTGGTGAAAAGGGCCCAACAACGCCTGTATTTCCTCAGGCGTCTGAAGAAATTCAGCATGGGCCCCCGCATTCTGAGAACATTCTATAACGGCACCAACGAGAGTGTTCTTACAGGGTGTATCACCGCCTGGTACGGGAACTGCACCGCACTCGAGCGCAGAACGCTTCAAAGGATGGTGCCCAGTATATCATTGGAGGTGAGCTCCCCTCCCTCCTGGATATATACAACCAGCGGTAAGTGGTCAAGGCCAAACGCATCATAAAATACATTGGCCACCCCAGCCACGAACTGTACTCACTTTTACCGTCAGGCAAGCGATACCGCAGTATCAAGTGGCGTACAAATAGACTCCGAGATAGCTTCCACAGTCAGGCCATCAGGCTGCTGAACAAGGGCGTATAGCATATAACAATGTATATTATATTACATTGATTTATATACACATATTGCTCTTTTCTGTGCCGATATATATTGCATTTTATAAATTGCATTTTTATTTATACTTTTATTTTTTTAACTTTATTCTATTTTTATTCTATTTTTATCTTATTTTTATAACTGCTGTCTGTCGTCGGGTATTGCACATAAGATTTTCACACCACTGCTTTATACTTGTGTAAACTGTGAAGTGACAATAAACTTGACTTGACTTGACTTGACTTGACACACACACACACACACCACACACACACACACACACACACACACACCACTTTCAATTCCCATTGTCTTTTGTGACCCACCTATCCCATCATATCAAACAATCGGCCGTTATGTTAAAATGAAAACATTGATGAACATAAAATTGAGATCCACAAAAAGAAACATCATTACAAATGTTGTGTGTTGCCTAATCTGAAGAGATTTCATTCACGTCCCAAATCTTTATTCATGTAAAAATAAACTAATGTCTATCACCTGGCCAGAGTTAGACTGATTACTCTATGGCAGGTGAGGCTGCCCACCTGTGGGTCATTGTTATTCAAGGCCCACAGGTTAAACCAACCCTAAACACCTAAATCAAAATCTGGAGGATTAAATCCTCTTTATTAGTCACATACATGTACACACTCAAAGGGAAATTACTTTCTCTGTATTTAACCCATCCTAGAATTAGGAGCAGAGGGCAGATTTTGTATACACTGCGCCCGGGGAGCAGTGTAGGGGTCTGGTGTCTTGCTCAATGGCACCTTGGCTGTGCTCAGGTGTTTCAGGGACTTGGTTCCCAAGCCAAGTCCCTACTGACTGAGCTATCCTGCAGCCCCCAATGTCTTTGTTACCCTCTTATCCTGTCTTATCAAACATTCGGCCGGTTTTAAATGAAAACATTGATATACATAAAAGTGGGATCCACAAAATGAAGCATAGTTGAAAATGAACCTGTTGTGTGTTGCTTAATCTGTTTGTGTTGTTGGTGGCTGGTTCAAGCAGCCTCACCTGGCCTGAGTTAGACAGATTACTCTATGGCAGGTGAGGCTGCACACCTGTGGGTCCTTGTTAATCAAGGCCCACAGGTTAAACCAGCCACCACCACACACTTGAGGAGAGAGCTCTAGCATTTAACCAACTGCTCTGTTCACCATGATTTAAAACTTTGCAATAAACCGGATTCCTCATTCACCCGGTGTCCTTGTCTTTGGGAGGAGCCCTCAAGAAGCCATTAAAATGGCTTGTGACAGCATCAACTGCTACAGTCTAATATTTTCAAGTTCTGATCATTGTTTGTTTGTGGCAGCGTGGAGTCTTGGCTGCACTGAGTGAAGGTGAGAGCCATCGTCGTCACGCCAAATCTTACAAATGCAAAAGGTGTAAAACAACTCATCAGCGTTGCGTTGCAGCGCAACTTTTTAGCCAAGTTCATGTTGGAAAAAACTAAACTTCCACTGCTCCAAAAATCCACTACTCCAAATCTCACAGTAATTGAATTCAAGCTGAAACATGTACAATAGCCCTATACAAGCCAAATTGTCCAGCAACGTGTAGTGGGATTTGTGAGCAATGATATATTTGGTGTGATTTTTTAGGTTGTTATTAGGAGATCCTTCGATGTTGCCAGGTAGAGGGATGTTTGGAGTCCCCTGCTGAAGCTGCTCCCTCAGCGACCCGACCATGGATAAGTGGTAGACGATGGATGGATGGATGGATGGATGGATGGATTAGGAGATGCTAATCGCTCTAGGCCTAGGTCTGAAAGTGGACAGTCGACTCCTTGGCTACTGTAATTTGGTAAAAGCAATATGTAATGTAATGTATTACTTTAAAATGGAAGTACTATATCATATATAACATCTTAAAAGTACCTTCAAAATGCTGATCCTTATTGTTATGTAACTGTGTTTATTGCTAAAGCTGAAAACAAATACGCATACTCAAGATTTTCCATTAAGCATCAATTTAATTCCTAACACATGTCAGTGACACGCCTCATGCTCATGAACCTCATGCCACTCATGCCCATATCCTTGAAGCTCCTGTACTCTCCAGGCCTCATGTACATCATCCTGCCCTTGTAGTGGGCCTGCTCGTACATCAGCCAGTGGCCGTCCATCACGTTACAGGACTGGCAGTCAGACATGCGGTAACGATCCTGGATGTTGTCACAGTCGTCCATCATCTCATTGGACTGACCGCCATAGTTCTCCCTCTCGTAGATCTTCATCCTGAACTGGCCTCTGTGCTGTAATGCAGAGATTCAGAAAAACAATGTCAGCAGACTCATAACCATAACACAGCCAGGGTAACATTTGAACTGGGTGAGAGTAACAGTTGAACTGGGTGAGAGTAACAGTTGAACTGGGTGAGAGTAACAGTTGAACTGGGTGAGAGTAACAGTTCAACTGTGGGTGAGTTCTCTTACATAGGGGATCATTCTGCAGGACCTCATGTTGTCAAACATCATTCCCATGCTCATCATGCGCTGCATGTCGTTGTACTCTCCCCTCTTCATGAAGAACTGCTGGCCCATGTAGTTGTTCCTCTCGTAGACCATGAAGCAGCCACTCTCCACCCTGCAGGACTGGCACCTGGTCAGGTAGGAGGACATGTCAGAGCAGTCGCTCATGCACTCATAGGAGCGGCCCTGGAAGTTCTTCTCCTCGTAGAAGGTGATCTGAAACAAAGTGAGATGTTTTTCAATATTGTTCAAATGAGATTCAAATATATAGCTTACACATTTGCAATACAACGCAATTAATGTATTATTATTTTCAATTGTATCAAGTTACTAACCTTTCCCATGTTCATGCTGGTGGTGGTCATACTTGGGCTGAGCTGGTGTTACTGCTGCTACTGCTGTCCTGATTGGTTTAACCTTTACTTTTATACCTGCCAATACCCTAAAGAATGAGTGGCCCCCATTGTGAAAAGCCCTGAGCCAGCAACAGTATAGAAGCCTGCATAGGGCTGTGTATCTTTGTCATACAGCCATGTGACTAGTCCCTTGAAGAATTGTTTCTGATTCCTTTCACCAAATAGAAACACAATACATTTTAACAGTGGTCATTGATCCAATGGCAATGTATTGTCTTGTGCTGTTCAATAATATATATAAATATAGGAAAAAGTTTGCCACATTACATTTTTTTACAAGGTTTCATTTTGTATGTATGTACTTGATATGAACAAAGTACCTTAGAACACATTTCGATGAAATAAATAAATCAATAATATAACTGCTGCATTATCTAAAAACACTACATGTGATGGCGATACCCACAGGGTTTCAACATGTGGCTGCCTTTTGTATAGGTCTACCACCTTACTAATGTTTCTGCATTGGGAACCTTTAACAGTTGAATATCTTAAATTACACCAACTATTGTTTAGATATGTACACTGAGATGAACATTTTGATCAACACTATGTGTTGTGAAAATAGGTTAAACATTTCAAGAGGTAGTTCATCTCTTTTGTTAAATGATTACTATTTCAATAGTAAAGTCACCCAAGATCAAAAGGTGGGAAATCACAAATCCCAATCGGTGTCCAACCATCCATTTCAACGTCAGTGTCACACACACACACACACACACACACACACACACACACACACACACACACACACACACACACACACACACACACACACACACACACACACACACACACACACACACACACACACACACACACACACACACACACACACACACACACACACCTTCGGAGTATGGTGCCGTACGAGATGGCTGCCGTGTCGCGAGCTCCCGCACGACAACGCAGTTTTTTGTTATTCATTATTTTTATCGCAACTATTTTAGTTCAGGAAGTTAGCAGCACGTTCATTTATAACTTTTGCACACTTCTGGAGATCAGATCGACAGTCGCTCGCCGCCTACCGGAGTTTTTTCATTCTTTCAACTCGGACGTCCCGCCCGAAGTCACAGCTGGATTATCTCCGACCATCTTGGGCACGATTACACGCAAGCGTCGCAGGAAGAAGTGAGGGAAGCGAGCCAGCGTGCTAGTCAGGCTGAGATGTCGATCCGATTGCCCCCCACTACCCACCATTCTACTGGCTAATGTACAGTCTCTGGACAATAAAATAAGCGAGCTACAGGCTCGTATTCAATTCCATCGGGAAACTAAGGACAATTGTATCATCTGCCTTACCTGCCATGGATCTGCCATGGATGTCGGAGGGGATTACCGACGCAGCTATCGAGCCGACGGGATTTTCCGTCCACCGGGCGGACAGAACAAAGGCTCTCTCCGGTAAAGATTGCGGAGGGGGGGTATGTCTCATGATAAATAGATCTTGGTGCAACCAAAGTCATTTACATCCCCTCAAGTCTTTCTGTTCCCCGGACCTGGAGTACCTGATGCTTATGTGCCGTCCATACTGGCTACCTCAGGAGTTTTCAGCGGTAACCGTGACTGCTGTTTACATTCCCCCACAAGTCGGCACACCCCGAGGCTGCTCTCATCGTGGCGGGGGACTTCAACAAGGCGAACCTGAAGAAGGTTCTCCCGAAGTTCTACCAACACATAACGAGCAACACACGGGGCGAGTGGATCCTCGACCACTGCTACACCCCCTTCCGTGATGGCTACAAGGCCCTCCTCCGCCCACCGTTCGGCAAATCAGACCACCGCTCTATCCAGCTACTCCCCGCCTATAGGCAGAGACTGAAGCAGCAACCGATCGCTGTGAGGGAGGTCCAATGCTGATCGGACTCTATGCTGCAGGATTGTTTTGATCGCGCTGACTGGCACATGTTCCGTGTTGCCTCGGACAATAACATCAACGAGTACGTGTCGTCGGTCACCGGGTTCATCAAGAAGTGCATAGATGACGTTGTTCCGACCAAGTCGGTTCGGATATATCCCAACCAGAAACCGTGGATTAACGGCGAAGTTCGCGCTGCCCTCCACGCACGTAACGCCGCCTTTGGCTCCGGAAATACGGAGGAATATACGAGAGCCCGTTACGACCTCCACAAGACCATCGTCACTGCCAAGCGGGAGTATAAGGACAGAGTAGAAGAGAAATTCAAGAGCCACGACGCGAGGGGTATGTGGCAGAGGCTACAGACGATAACGAACTTCAGAGGGAGAACCAGTTGTGTAGAGAACTCCTCTACCTCCCTCCCAGGAGAGCAAAATACTTTTTTTGCTCTTTTCGACATGAACGGCAGCCTGCCGAAGCCAGCGCCACCTGAGGAGACCAGCCTGCTGAGCATCTCGGAGGTGGATGTGCGCCGCACCTTCAAGTGGCTGAACATCCATAAGGTGGCAGGCCCCGACGACATCCCGGGCCGCGTCCTCAGAGCATGCGCAGACCAGTTGGCAGGAGTCTTTGCAGACATCTTCAACCTCTCCCTGTCCCAGGCTGTTGTCCCCGCAGTCTTCAAGATGTCCACCATCGTGCCTGTCCCTAAACAACCCAAAGTAACATGCCTTTATGACTATAGACCTGTAGCCCTCACCTCGATTGTCAGCAAATGCTTCGAGTGGTTGGTCAAGGACTTTATTTGCTCCGTGTTACCTGCCACGCTGGACCCATGGCAATTTCCATATCGTCAAAATAGATCCATGGACGACGCAATTGCCATGGCCCTCCACACTGCCCTTTCCCACCTGGAGGGAAATAACTGTTATGTGCGAATGCTGTTTGTGGACAACAGCTCAGCGTTCAACAAGATGGTTCCTGCCAAGCTCGACACCAAGCTGAGAGATCTAGGCGTGCCCCCATCCACGTGCAGCTGGATACTGGACCTCCTGTCGGACCGCCGCCAGGTGGTGAGGATGGGCAGCACCACCTCAGAGCCACTGACCCTCAACACGGGAGCCCCCCAGGGATGCGTGCTGAGCCCTCTCCTCTACTCCCTCTACACCCACGACTGCATGGCTATGCACAGCTCCAACATCATCATCAAGTTCGCTGACGACACGACAGTGATGGGCCTGATCGCCGGCGACGACGAGACAGCCTACAGGGAGGAGGTTGGATCGCTGGAGCAGTGGTGCCAGGAGAACAGCCTCGCCATCAATGTCAAGAAGACCAAGGAGCTGATCGTGGACTTCAGGAAGCAGAGGGGAGAGCACAGCCCTATCTCCATCGACGGTGTTGCAGTAGAGAGGGTCAGCAGATTCAAGTTCTTCGGCGTACACATCTCCGAGGACCTCACATGGTCCACGTACACCACGCGTGGTGAAAAGGGCCCAACAACGCCTGTATTTCATCAGGCTTCTGAAGAAATTCAGCATGGGCCCCCGCATCCTGAGAACATTCTATAACGGCACCAACGAGAGTGTTCTTACAGGGTGTATCACCGCCTGGTACGGGAACTGCACCGCACTCGAGCGCAGAACGCTTCAAAGGATGGTGCGGACGGCCCAGTATATCATTGGAGGTGAGCTCCCCTCCCTCCTGGATATATACAACCAGCGGTAAGTGGTGAAGGCCAAACGCATCATAAAATACATTGGCCACCCCAGCCACGAACTGTACTCACTTTTACCGTCAGGCAAGCGATACCGCAGTATCAAGTGGCGTACAAATAGACTCCGAGATAGCTTCCACAGTCAGGCCATCAGGCTGCTGAACAAGGGCGTATAGCATATAACAATGTATATTTTATTACATTGATTTATATACACATATTGCTCTTTTCTGTGCCGATATATTGCATTTTATAAATTGCATTTTTATTTTTATTTTTTTAACTTTATTCTATTTTTATTCTATTTTTATCTTATTTTTATAACTGCTGTCTGTCGTCGGGTATTGCACATAAGATTTTCACACCACTGCTTTATACTTGTGTAAACTGTGAAGTGACAATAAACTTGACTTGACTTGACTTGACACACACACACACACACACACACACCACTTTCAATTCCCATTGTCTTTTGTGACCCACCTATACTATCATATCAAACAATCGGCCGTTATGTTAAAATGAAAACATTGATGAACATAAAATTGAGATCCACAAAAAGAAACATCATTACAAATGTTGTGTGTTGCCTAATCTGAAGAGATTTCATTCACGTCCCAAATCTTTATTCATGTAAAAATAAACTAATGTCTATCACCTGGCCAGAGTTAGACTGATTACTCTATGGCAGGTGAGGCTGCCCACCTGTGGGTCATTGTTATTCAAGGCCCACAGGTTAAACCAACCCTAAACACCTAAATCAAAATCTGGAGGATTAAATCCTCTTTATTAGTCACATACATGTACACACTCAAAGTGAAATTACTTTCTCTGTATTTAACCCATCCTAGAATTAGGAGCAGAGGGCAGATTTTGTATACACTGCGCCCGGGGAGCAGTGTAGGGGTCTGGTGTCTTGCTCAATGGCACCTTGGCTGTGCTCAGGTGTTTCGGGGACTTGGTTCCCAAGCCAAGTCCCTACTGACTGAGCTATCCTGCAGCCCCCAATGTCTTTGTTAGCCTCTTATCCTATCTTATCAAACATTCGGCCGGTTTGAAATGAAAACATTGATATACATAAAAGTGGGATCCACAAAATGAAGCATAGTTGAAAATGAACCTGTTGTGTGTTGCTTAATCTGTTTGTGTTGTTGGTGGCTGGTTCAAGCAGCCTCACCTGGCCTGAGTTAGACAGATTACTCTATGGCAGGTGAGGCTGCACACCTGTGGGTCCTTGTTAATCAAGGCCCACAGGTTAAACCAGCCACCACCACACACTTGAGGAGAGAGCTCTAGCATTTAACCAACTGCTCTGTTCACCATGATTTAAAACTTTGCAAAAAAACGGATTCCTCATTCACCCGGTGTCCTTGTCTTTGGGAGGAGCCCTCGAGAAGCCATTATAATGGCTTGTGACAGCATCAACTGCTACAGTCTAATATTTTCAAGTTCTGATCATTGTTTGTTTGTGGCAGCGTGGAGTCTTGGCTGCACTGAGTGAAGGTGAGAGCCATCGTCGTCACGCCAAATCTTACAAATGCAAAAGGTGTAAAACAACTCATCAGCGTTGCGTTGCAGCACAACTTTTTAGCCAAGTTCATGTTGGAAAAAACTAAACTTCCACTGCTCCAGAAATTCACTACTCCAAATCTCACAGTAATTGAATTCAAGCTGAAACATGTACAATAGCCCTATACAAGCCAAATTGTCCAGCAACGTGTAGTGGGATTTGTGAGCAATGATATATTTGGTGTGATTTTTTAGGTTGTTATTAGGAGATCCTTCGATGTTGCCAGGTAGAGGGATGTTTGGAGTCCCCTGCTGAAGCTGCTCCCTCAGCGACCCGACCATGGATAAGTGGTAGACGATGGATGGATGGATGGATGGATGGATGGATTAGGAGATGCTAATCGCTCTAGGCCTAGGTCTGAAAGTGGACAGTCGACTCCTTGGCTACTGTAATTTGGTAAAAGCAATATGTAATGTAATGTATTACTTTAAAATGGAAGTACTATATCATATATAACATCTTAAAAGTACCTTCAAAATGCTGATCCTTGTTATGTAACTGTGTTTATTGCTAAAGCTGAAAACAAATACGCATACTCAAGATTTTCCATTAAGCATCAATTTTATTCCTAACACATGTCAGTGACACGCCTCATGCTCATGAACCTCATGCCACTCATGCCCATATCCTTGAAGCTCCTGTACTCTCCAGGCCTCATGTACATCATCCTGCCCTTGTAGTGGGCCTGCTCGTACATCAGCCAGTGGCCGTCCATCACGTTACAGGACTGGCAGTCAGACATGCGGTAACGATCCTGGATGTTGTCACAGTCGTCCATCATCTCATTGGACTGACCGCCATAGTTCTCCCTCTCGTAGATCTTCATCCTGAACTGGCCTCTGTGCTGTAATGCAGAGATTCAGAAAAACAATGTCAGCAGACTCATAACCATAACACAGCCAGGGTAACATTTGAACTGGGTGAGAGTAACAGTTGAACTGGGTGAGAGTAACAGTTGAACTGGGTGAGAGTAACAGTTGAACTGGGTGAGAGTAACAGTTGAACTGGGTGAGAGTAACAGTTCAACTGTGGGTGAGTTCTCTTACATAGGGGATCATTCTGCAGGACCTCATGTTGTCAAACATCATTCCCATGCTCATCATGCGCTGCATGTCGTTGTACTCTCCCCTCTTCATGAAGAACTGCTGGCCCATGTAGTTGTTCCTCTCGTAGACCATGAAGCAGCCACTCTCCACCCTGCAGGACTGGCACCTGGTCAGGTAGGAGGACATGTCAGAGCAGTCGCTCATGCACTCATAGGAGCGGCCCTGGAAGTTCTTCTCCTCGTAGAAGGTGATCTGAAACAAAGTGAGATGTTTTTCAATATTGTTCAAATGAGATTCAAATATATAGCTTACACATTTGCAATACAACGCAATTAATGTATTATTATTTTCAATTGTATCAAGTTACTAACCTTTCCCATGTTCATGCTGGTGGTGGTCATACTTGGGCTGAGCTGGTGTTACTGCTGCTACTGCTGTCCTGATTGGTTTAACCTTTACTTTTATACCTGCCAATACCCTAAAGAATGAGTGGCCCCCATTGTGAAAAGCCCTGAGCCAGCAACAGTATAGAAGCCTGCATAGGGCTGTGTATCTTTGTCATACAGCCATGTGACTAGTCCCTTGAAGAATTGTTTCTGATTCCTTTCACCAAATAGAAACACAATACATTTTAACAGTGGTCATTGATCCAATGGCAATGTATTGTCTTGTGCTGTTCAATAATATATATAAATATAGGAAAAAGTTTGCCACATTACATTTTTTTACAAGGTTTCATTTTGTATGTATGTACTTGATATGAACAAAGTACCTTAGAACACATTTCGATGAAATAAATAAATCAATAATATAACTGCTGCATTATCTAAAAACACTACATGTGATGGCGATACCCACAGGGTTTCAACATGTGGCTGCCTTTTGTATAGGTCTACCACCTTACTAATGTTTCTGCATTGGGAACCTTTAACAGTTGAATATCTTAAATTACACCAACTATTGTTTAGATATGTACACTGAGATGAACATTTTGATCAACACTATGTGTTGTGAAAATAGGTTAAACATTTCAAGAGGTAGTTCATCTCTTTTGTTAAATGATTACTATTTCAATAGTAAAGTCACCCAAGATCAAAAGGTGGGAAATCACAAATCCCAATCGGTGTCCAACCATCCATTTCAACGTCAGTGTCACACACACACACACACACACACACACACACACACACACACACACACACACACACACACACACACACACACACACACACACACACACACACACACACACACACACACACACACACACACACACACACACACACACACACCTTCGGAGTATGGTGCCGTACGAGATGGCTGCCGTGTCGCGAGCTCCCGCACGACAACGCAGTTTTTTGTTATTCATTATTTTTATCGCAACTATTTTAGTTCAGGAAGTTAGCAGCACGTTCATTTATAACTTTTGCACACTTCTGGAGATCAGATCGACAGTCGCTCGCCGCCTACCGGAGTTTTTTCATTCTTTCAACTCGGACGTCCCGTCCGAAGTCACAGCTGGATTATCTCCGACCATCTTGGGCACGATTACACGCAAGCGTCGCAGGAAGAAGTGAGGGAAGCGAGCCGGCGTGCTAGTCAGGCTGAGATGTCGATCCGATTGCCCCCCACTACCCACCATTCTACTGGCTAATGTACAGTCTCTGGACAATAAAATAAGCGAGCTACAGGCTCGTATTCAATTCCATCGGGAAACTAAGGACAATTGTATCATCTGCCTTACCTGCCATGGATCTGCCATGGATGTCGGAGGGGATTACCGATGCAGCTATCGAGCCGACGGGATTTTCCGTCCACCGGGCAGACAGAACAAAGGCTCTCTCCGGTAAAGATCGCGGAGGGGGGGTATGTCTCATGATAAATAGATCTTGGTGCAACCAAAGTCATTTACATCCCCTCAAGTCTTTCTGTTCCCCGGACCTGGAGTACCTGATGCTTATGTGCCGTCCATACTGGCTACCTCAGGAGTTTTCAGCGGTAACCGTGACTGCTGTTTACATTCCCCCACAAGTCGGCACACCCCGAGGCTGCTCTCATCGTGGCGGGGGACTTCAACAAGGCGAACCTGAAGAAGGTTCTCCCGAAGTTCTACCAACACATAACGAGCAACACACGGGGCGAGTGGATCCTCGACCACTGCTACACCCCCTTCCGTGATGGCTACAAGGCCCTCCTCCGCCCACCGTTCGGCAAATCAGACCACCGCTCTATCCAGCTACTCCCCGCCTATAGGCAGAGACTGAAGCAGCAACCGATCGCTGTGAGGGAGGTCCAATGCTGATCGGACTCTATGCTGCAGGATTGTTTTGATCGCGCTGACTGGCACATGTTCCGTGTTGCCTCGGACAATAACATCAACGAGTACGTGTCGTCGGTCACCGGGTTCATCAAGAAGTGCATAGATGACGTTGTTCCGACCAAGTCGGTTCTCCACGCACGTAATGCCGCCTTTGGCTCCGGAAATACGGAGGAATATACGAGAGCCCGTTACGACCTCCGCAAGACCATCGTCACTGCCAAGCGGGAGTATAAGGACAGAGTAGAAGAGAAATTCAAGAGCCACGACGCGAGGGGTATGTGGCAGAGGCTACAGACGATAACGAACTTCAGAGGGAGAACCAGTTGTGTAGAGAACTCCTCTACCTCCCTCCCAGGAGAGCTAAATACTTTTTTTGCTCTTTTCGACATGAACGGCAGCCTGCCGAAGCCAGCGCCACCTGAGGAGACCAGTCTGCTGAGTATCTCGGAGGCGGATGTGCGCCGCACCTTCAAGTGGCTGAACATCCATAAGGTGGCAGGCCCTGACGACATCCCGGGCCGCGTCCTCAGAGCATGCGCAGACCAGTTGGCAGGAGTCTTTGCAGACATCTTCAACCTCTCCCTGTCCCAGGCTGTTGTCCCCGCAGTCTTCAAGATGTCCACCATCGTGCCTGTCCCTAAACAACCCAAAGTAACATGCCTTTATGACTATAGACCTGTAGCCCTCACCTCGATTGTCAGCAAATGCTTCGAGAGGTTGGTCAAGGACTTTATTTGCTCCGTGTTACCTGCCACGCTGGACCCATGGCAATTTCCATATCGTCAAAACAGATCCACGGACGACGCAATTGCCATGGCCCTCCACAATGCCCTTTCCCACCTGGAGGGAAATAACTGTTATGTGCAAATGCTGTTTGTGGACGACAGCTCAGCGTTCAACAAGATGGTTCCTGCCAAGCTCGACACCAAGCTGAGAGGTCTAGGCGTGCCCCCATCCACGTGCAGCTGGATACTGGACCTCCTGTCGGACCGCCGCCAGGTGGTGAGGTTGGGCAGCACCACCTCAGAGCCACTGACCCTCAACACGGGAGCCCCTCAGGGATGCGTGCTGAGCCCTCTCCTCTACTCCCTCTACACCCACGACTGCATGGCTATGCACAGCTCCAACATCATCATCAAGTTTGCTGACGACACGACAGTGATGGGCCTGATCGCCGGCGACGACGAGACAGTCTACAGGGAGGAGGTCGGATCGCTGGAGCAGTGGTGCCAGGAGAACAGCCTCGCCATCAATGTCAAGAAGACCAAGGAGCTGATCCTGGACTTCAGGAAGCAGAGGGGAGGGCACAGCCCTATCTCCATCGACGGTGTTGCAGTAGAGAGGGTCAGCAGATTCAAGTTCTTCGGCGTACACATCTCCGAGGACCTCACATGGTCCACGTACACCACGCGTGGTGAAAAGGGCCCAACAACGCCTGTATTTCCTCAGGCTTCTGAAGAAATTCAGCATGGGCCCCCGCATCCTGAGAACATTCTATAACGGCACCAACGAGAGTGTTCTTACAGGGTGTATCACCGCCTGGTACGGGAACTGCACCGCACTCGAGCGCAGAACGCTTCAAAGGATGGTGCGGACGGCCCAGTATATCATTGGAGGTGAGCTCCCCTCCCTCCTGGATATATACAACCAGCGGTAAGTGGTGAAGGCCAAACGCATTATAAAATACATTGGCCACCCCAGCCACGAACTGTACTCACTTTTACCGTCAGGCAAGCGATACCGCAGTATCAAGTGGCGTACAAATAGACTCCGAGATAGCTTCCACAGTCAGGCCATCAGACTGCTGAACAAGGGCGTATAGCATATAACAATGTATATTTTATTACATTGATTTATATACACATATTGCTCTTTTCTGTGCCGATATATTGCATTTTATAAATTGCATTTTTATTTTATTTATTTATTTTTTTACTTTATTCTATTTTTATTCTATTTTTATCTTATTTTTATAACTGCTGTCTGTCGTCGGGTATTGCACATAAGATTTTCACACCACTGCTTTATACTTGTGTAAACTGTGAAGTGACAATAAACTTGACTTGACTTGACTTGACACACACACACACACACACACACACCACTTTCAATTCCCATTGTCTTTTGAGACCCACCTATACTATCATATCAAACAATCGGCCGTTATGTTAAAATGAAAACATTGATGAACATAAAATTGAGATCCACAAAAAGAAACATCATTACAAATGTTGTGTGTTGCCTAATCTGAAGAGATTTCATTCACGTCCCAAATCTTTATTCATGTAAAAATAAACTAATGTCTATCACCTGGCCAGAGTTAGACTGATTACTCTATGGCAGGTGAGGCTGCCCACCTGTGGGTCATTGTTATTCAAGGCCCACAGGTTAAACCAACCCTAAACACCTAAATCAAAATCTGGAGGATTAAATCCTCTTTATTAGTCACATACATGTACACACTCAAAGTGAAATTACTTTCTCTGTATTTAACCCATCCTAGAATTAGGAGCAGAGGGCAGATTTTGTATACACTGCGCCCGGGGAGCAGTGTAGGGGTCTGGTGTCTTGCTCAATGGCACCTTGGCTGTGCTCAGGTGTTTCGGGGACTTGGTTCCCAAGCCAAGTCCCTACTGACTGAGCTATCCTGCAGCCCCCAATGTCTTTGTTAGCCTCTTATCCTATATTATCAAACATTCGGCCGTTTGAAATGAAAACATTGATATACATAAAAGTGGGATCCACAAAATGAAGCATAGTTGAAAATGAACCTGTTGTGTGTTGCTTAATCTGTTTGTGTTGTTGGTGGCTGGTTCAAGCAGCCTCACCTGGCCTGAGTTAGACAGATTACTCTATGGCAGGTAAGGCTGCACACCTGTGGGTCCTTGTTAATCAAGGCCCACAGGTTAAACCAGCCACCACCACACACTTGAGGAGAGAGCTCTAGCATTTAACCAACTGCTCTGTTCACCATGATTTAAAACTTTGCAAAAAAACGGATTCCTCATTCACCCGGTGTCCTTGTCTTTGGGAGGAGCCCTCAAGAAGCCATTATAATGGCTTGTGACAGCATCAACTGCTACAGTCTAATATTTTCAAGTTCTGATCATTGTTTGTTTGTGGCAGCGTGGAGTCTTGGCTGCACTGAGTGAAGGTGAGAGCCATCGTCGTCACGCCAAATCTTACAAATGCAAAAGGTGTAAAACAACTCATCAGCGTTGCGTTGCAGCACAACTTTTTAGCCAAGTTCATGTTGGAAAAAACTAAACTTCCACTGCTCCAAAAATTCACTACTCCAAATCTCACAGTAATTGAATTCAAGCTGAAACATGTACAATAGCCCTATACAAGCCAAATTGTCCAGCAACGTGTCGTGGGATTTGTGAGCAATGATATATTTGGTGTGATTTTTTTAGGTTGTTATTAGGAGATCCTTCGATGTTGCCAGGTAGAGGGATGTTTGGAGTCCCCTGCTGAAGCTGCTCCCTCAGCGACCCGACCATGGATAAGTGGTAGACGATGGATGGATGGATGGATGGATGGATGGATGGATTAGGAGATGCTAATCGCTCTAGGCCTAGGTCTGAAAGTTGACAGTCGACTCCTTGGCTACTGTAATTTGGTAAAAGCAATATGTAATGTAATGTATTACTTTAAAATGGAAGTACTATATCATATATAACATCTTAAAAGTACCTTCAAAATTCTGATCCTTGTTATGTAACTGTGTTTATTGCTAAAGCTGAAAACAAATACGCATACTCAAGATTTTCCATTAAGCATCAATTTTATTCCTAACACATGTCAGTGACACGCCTCATGCTCATGAACCTCATGCCACTCATGCCCATATCCTTGAAGCTCCTGTACTCTCCAGGCCTCATGTACATCATCCTGCCCTTGTAGTGGGCCTGCTCGTACATCAGCCAGTGGCCGTCCATCACGTTACAGGACTGGCAGTCAGACATGCGGTAACGATCCTGGATGTTGTCACAGTCGTCCATCATCTCATTGGACTGACCGCCATAGTTCTCCCTCTCGTAGATCTTCATCCTGAACTGGCCTCTGTGCTGTAATGCAGAGATTCAGAAAAACAATGTCAGCAGACTCATAACCACAACACAGCCAGGGTAACATTTGAACTGGGTGAGAGTAACAGTTGAACTGGGTGAGAGTAACAGTTGAACTGGGTGAGAGTAACAGTTGAACTGGGTGAGAGTTCTCTTACATAGGGGATCATTCTGCAGGACCTGATGTTGTCAAACATCATTCCCATGCTCATCATGCGCTGCATGTCGTTGTACTCTCCCCTCCTCATGAAGAACTGCTGGCCCATGTAGTTGTTCCTCTCGTAGACCATGAAGCAGCCACTCTCCACCCTGCAGGACTGGCACCTGGTCAGGTAGGAGGACATGTCGGAGCAGTCGCTCATGCACTCATAGGAGCGGCCCTGGAAGTTCTTCTCCTCGTAGAAGGTGATCTGAAACAAAGTGAGATGTTTTTCAATATTGTTCAAATGAGATTCAAATATATAGCTTACACATTTGCAATACAATGCAATTAATGTATTATTATTTTCAATTGTATTAAGTTACTAACCTTTCCCATGTTCATGCTGGTGGTGGTCATACTTGGGCTGAGCTGATGTTACTGCTGCTACTGCTGTCCTGATTGGTTTAACCTTTACTTTTATACCTGCCAATACCCTAAAGAATGAGTGGCCCCCATTGTGAAAAGCCCTGAGCCAGCAACAGTATAGAAGCCTGCATGGGGCTGTGTATCTTTGTCATACAGCCATGTGACTAGTCCCTTGAAGAATTGTTTCTGATTCCTTTCACCAGATAGAAACACAATACATTTTAACAGTGGTCATTGATCCAATGGCAATGCATTGTCTTGTGCTGTTCAATAATATATATAAATATAGGAAAATGTTTGCCACATTACATTTTTTTTAAAAGGTTTCATTTTGTATGTATGTACTTGATATGAACAAAGTACCTTAGAACACATTTCGATGAAATAAATAAATCAATAATATAACTAGACTACTGCATTATCTAAAAACACTACATGTGATGGCGATACCCACAGGGTTTCAACATGTGGCTGCCTTTTGTATAGGTCTACCACCTTACTAATGTTTCTGCATTGGGAACCTTTAACAGTTGAATATCTTAAATTACACCAACTATTGTTTAGATATGTACACTGAGATGAACATTTTGATCAACACTATGTGTTGTGAAAATAGGTTAAACATTTCAAAAAACTATTTCAATAGTAAAGTCACCCAAGATCAAAAGGTGGGAAATCACAAATCACACACACACACACACACACACACACACACACACACACACACACACACACACACACACACACACACACACACACACACACACACACACACACACACACACACACACACACACACACACACACACACACACACACCACTTTCAATTCTCATTGTCTAGTGTGACCCACCTATCATCATATCAAACAATCGGCCGTTATGTTAAAATGAAAACATTGATGAACATAAAATTGAGATCCACAATAAGAAACATCATTACAAATGTTGTGTGTTGCCTAATCTGAAGAGATTTCATTCATGTCCCAAATCTTTATTCATGTAAAAATAAACTAATGTCTATCACCTGGCCAGAGTTAGACTGATTACTCTATGGCAGGTGAGGCTGCCCACCTGTGGGTCATTGTTATTCAAGGTCCACAGATTAAACCAACCCTAAACACCTAAATCTAAATCTGGAGGATTAAATCCTCTTATTTAGTCACATACATGTACACACTCAAAGTGAAATTACTTTCTCTGCATTTAACCCATCCTAGAAGTAGGAGCAGAGGGCAGATTTTGTATACACTGCGCCCGGGGAGCAGTGTAGGGGTCTGGTGTCTTGCTCAATGACACCTTGGCTGTGCTCAGGTGGTTTGGGGACTTGGTTCCCAAGCCAAGTCCCTACTGACTGAGCTATCCTGCAGCCCCCAATGTCTTTGTTACCCTCTTATCCTGTCTTATCAAACATTCGGCCGGTTTGAAATGAAAACATTGATATACATAAAAGTGGGATCCACAAAAAGAAGCATGGTTGAAAATGAACCCTTTGTGTGTTGCTTAATCTGTTTGTGTTGTTGGTGGCAGGTTCAAGCAGCCTCCCCTGACCTGAGTTAGACAGATTACTCTATGGCAGGTGAGGCTGCACACCTGTGGGTCCTTGTTAATCAAGGCCCACAGGTTAAACCAGCCAACACCACACACTTGAGGAGAGAGCTCTAGCATTTAACCAACTACTCCATGATTTAAAACTTTGCAATAAACCGGATTCCTCATTCACCTGGTGTCCTTTGGGAGGAGCCCTCAAGAAGCCATTATAATGGCTTGTGACAGCATCAACTGCTACAGTCTAATATTTTCAAGTTCTGATCATTGTTTGTTTGTGGCAGCGTGGAGTCTTGGCTGCACTGAGTGAAGGTGAGAGCCATCGTCGTCACGCCAAATCTGACAAATGCAAAAGGTGTAAAACAACTCATCAGCGTTGCTAACTTTTTAGCCAAGTTCATGTTGGAAAAAACTAAACTTCCACTGCCATGTCAACAATGACCCACTTGAACCTCTCAAACGATCTCTTGGAAATACAACACTATGCAAACCTTTCTCAATTTAAACTGTGACAAATTTGAAACACAAATCACCTGTCCAAAATATGTCACCAAATACACCCAGAACGTCTCCCAGACCACTGATGTCTGAAGGATTTTCAGCCCTTCACAGCCACAAACTGTAACCTAGTGTAGTGTCTGCTCGATTTTACATTTTACAAACGGACGCATGTCACACATTGAAGTCATGTTTCTAAACAGCAGCGGTGAACCGTCAGGGCCTTCAAGGTATTCAGTGAAGACCCTGGAACCCTTAGATGAAACCCCAAAAAAAATCTAATAAATTATATTAATACAATTGAATACAATATAAAATGAAATTAATAAATGAGAATCGTATCTGTGTTGTTGATCTGTAATATTACAGTGATACGTTGATTTGTTTGTCTTTCTCGGTCCATGCACTACGCATTTGAGTTGTTTTGTGTTAGAAAGAAAATGCAACCAATCAGATACTTTTCTGGGTTGCTGGGAAGAATATCCTTCAACAAAGGTACTCTCTGTCTTTGAGCAAATGCCCTGGCCCTTAAACTGAATGAGAGCGTACGTTTGGATTGACAATTTGATCAACCAATCATATATTGATTTGTAGGCAATGGGCATATTCTTTCAGATTTTCCCACGGTTCCAGGGTACGCAAGATGGTCCCGTTAGTTCACTGGCTCGAGACAGAAGATCTAGCTTAGTGCTACTTAGCAATTCATTTTAAGTTTTATTGGTTGATTACAATTATATTGTGTATCGATCTAAGTATAGTAGAGAGTCAGTGTATGGAAGTCGGGCAAATCAGCAGTACATCGCTTTAGCTAGTCCGACGGGGGTGACCCGCATTGGACACATTCAGGGCAAAGTCCAGGTCAATCTGGAGCACTGGAGCAAATCAGCGTTACATCACTCTAGCTCAGTCCGACGAGGGGGCCCTGTGTCGGACTGGACTCAGACAAGTCCCAGTGCCTCTCTGTAGCCCTGGAAGTCCCGCAAATCAGCGGTACATCGCTCTAGCTTAGTTTGATGAGGGGGCGTGTCGGCCTTGACTCAGCAACGTCCCGCTGCCTCTCTGGAGCCCTGGAAGTCCCGCAACAATAAACCCGATTGGTTTATTGTTTTATTGGCCTCTTTAAGTGAACATCATTGGTGAGTGAGACTAATTTGTCTTTGCTGGTTTTGCCACAGTTTTGCATCTCGTTGAGCTGGTTGTTGAATTTTGTTTGTCTTGAGTTTGTTAAGCATTGTTGTGCATTTAAATTGAGAGTTTTGACTTGATCTTTCTTTGCATTAGTAATTGTTAGGAAGGTTTGATTGTGTGGCAGCCATTTGTCTATGAAACCTAATGGGCTATATGCACTAAGCTGTGTAAAGGTCTTCCGGGTTCAAATTAAACGAGTAAACCTCTTCCGGTATATTTGTTTACTTCCAACTAGCAATGCTACAGCTCCTGAGGTACTATTTCGCCATGAATTCCCATAAGAAAATGCGTTTTCAAAAACAGGAGAAGAAATACTCTGAACAGTGTTGTGTTCCGCTTTGTTCGGCATCATCGAAATGTAATGGTATTTCGTTTCCATGGCTTTCGAACCCATCCCGACCTGAGAAGAACCCGACGCGGACATCTGATTCTATACCAGGTAACGTTAGACCCAAGTTGTGCTATTAAGCTAACTGTTTGACATCGACCAAAGTAAACATCAGTTAAATCATAAAGAATCCTATTGTAAGTCTTAATAAAAAGGTTAATGTACCTACTGCGTGACCGCTGCAGCCTGTCATGCATACGAGATGAGACATTGGCTTAGTTGTTACAGCTAACAGTATTTTGGTGACCGATTGTATTTACTCTGTTAATTAATGACTGACATGATGTATATGTCTTTTTGTAAATACATTTCCAAGCTATGACCACCTGATGGCGTTTTGGGGTTTGATTGAGCCTTCAATTTACTAAATGGTTCGGGTCTCCAGAGCCAAGAGCCTGCAGAGCACGTCCATCAACGGTAGGTTATGGTCTGAGCTGCTTTGTAGTAACAGAGGGTGGGATGCCATTGCATTTACAGAAGGCTACACTAAAGGACTCAGCCCCCTTTAAATACACCAGTGCACTACAACAACTCAGTTTTCCCCCATGCACATAACCATTCTAAAACATTTAGCCAAACAAGAGCACAGCCTTACTAGTTTATAACTTAAAGCAGTAACCTTTTTTTTTAACCTTCCAGAGACAGCTGCTCCAGCCAATCGACAAATTCTTTATTTTCCTCGTCTTCCTGTCGGTTGGTTTGAAGGAGAGGGACCCGGCGCATTGATTCAACATACACCAGTCCACAGTGAGCTGCATTATTGCAACATGGACACGTTTTCTAGCCACTGTACTGGGGTCTCAATGCATCTGGCTCACACCTGCAGAAGTGCAAGCTTACCTTGCACATCTTGGACTGCACTGAGCTCAAGTGTCAGACACCATCCTTACCACTCCTGCAAAATGAGATGTACTCCACCTACAAATCTCACTGCACCATGAAAGGGCTTATTGGAAAGGGCTTATTATCTTTCATTGAAGAACCTGGGTTTTGCTCATGTTCATTTCTCATATATATATATTATATATATATATTGGCATGTATATGTAGAATAAGAAATGGTCAGCTTTTTCTCTAATTGATCTTTGCACTTGTGGATCCATGTGTAATCGTTGCACACCTGTTTGGAACAGCAATGCCACTATGTGATTGCACACAACACTGCCTGCCACACAGGAGCATTGGCTGGGCGTCAACACCACTGGCCATGAATCAAAGCGTAATCTAAGAAGAAAGAGAAAACAATTAGAAATAGAAATACATTATATATAGAAATATATAACCTATAATATAGGTTATTATGAGTAGAACAGTTATTGTTAGTTACTGAACCATGCTCCTAGACGATGCTTACCCTCCTAAATGCTTAGCATTACATTCTCTCCCTACTCAAACAAACTTGAATAACCTTCCATGATAACTATTATGCCTTAGATGGTGTATATTAGCAGTGTTAACTTATGTAAATACGTTTGATCACCCAAACACGTTTCCACCTTATCCTTAAGGATAATCTGATCAAATGATCTGACCAATGTGCAGTAGGCACAGTAACTATTTTTTATTGAGACTTACGATAGGATTCTTTATAGTTTAACTGATGTTTACTTTGGTCGATGTCAAACAGTTAGTTGAATAGCACAACTTGGGCCTAACATTACCTGGTATAGAATCGGATGTCCGCGTCGGGTTCTTCTCAGGTCGGGATGGGTTGGAAAGCCATGGAAACTAAATACCGTTACATTTCGATGATGCCAAACAAAGCGGAACACAACAATGTTCGGAGTATTTCTTCTCCTGTTTTTGAAAATGCATTTTCTTCCAAAATAAAACCTCAGGAGCTGTAGCTTTGCTAGTTGGAAGTAAACAAATATACCGGAAGAGGTTTACTCGTTTAATTTGAAGCCGGAAGTCCTTCACACAGCTTAGTGCATATCGCCCATTGTCCTAGCTGAGTGGAGTAGGCCCTAATGTTGTGTGACAATGTAGCGAGCTACAGTACAGTACCAGTACATTCATCGATAGCCTGTGTGTGGTGGTGCTGTGTTGTGCTGTTACTTCATTACATGGACAGTGCTTTGCCAACTATGGTCAACTTGTAAATTGGCTGCGACAATCTTATCTGCCTAAATTAGATAACGCATTAAAAGGACTGCATCTGTGACGTCCGTCTGACTAGAACAACCGGGGGGGAGGGAGGGGGGGTCTACAGAAGGTCCAGTTGTGATAGACACGGTTCGCCACTGCTAAACAGTTGGACTTGGCAAAACATACTTTGCTTCGTACACATCAATGGATACTTACAACAAATAGTCTTTCAATGGAAGTGAAACAAAGAAATATAAATCCTGTGTGAAATGTAATCTATTGTTATCTACCACCACCCTTCTTCTTGGATATCCCCTGACTGACTTCAAAGTCATAAATAAGGACATTGACAGGAAACATAGGCTACTCATAGCGTCTCTCCTTCAGCAAGAGCAAAACTTGAAGGTGGAATCACAAGTATGATTATTTTAAATTTGTTTATTAGTATTTATTGAGCTGCCTGGTTGACTTTTACTTTACTCTACATAAGCTAGGATGGCTTTTATCTTGGCTTGCCCCAGTCTGCTTCAATACAGATGTTGGAGGAAGTCAAGAACAGGCTGTACCAGCTGAAGTAACAGCTCAAACCGTAGGCTCAGGTCTAATCTTTTCAATTTTTTTTCTTATATTCTTGATTAGAATTAGTGTGGTAGACTTTACTTCAAATGTGGATGGAGGAGACAGGGAGAAGAGCTTGAGGAAAAACAGTCATGTCATTTATAAATGAGCATGAAGGAAAGGAAAGTGCAGGAACGATGGTAGGCCTGTGAACTAAAGCAAATTATAGAGTAGAAAGACTCCTCAGTAGCATTGTCTCATCAAATAATCAAAACACACTGGTCCACTATTGAATTCCCCATAGGCCTGTACCCAAGTACTTACACCCATACACATTCCAGAATATTCAGTATTCCTCTATATATTCAAGTGATATGTTTGTTCAAATAACCAGCGAGAAAACTGCACATTTAAGTAAGATCATGTTTTATTGATGATGAAATCAACACATGTCAGTGACACGCCTCATGCTCATGAACCTCATGCCACTCATGCCCATATCCTTGAAGCTCCTGTACTCTCCAGGCCTCATGTACATCATCCTGCCCTTGTAGTGGGCCTGCTCGTACATCAGCCAGTGGCCGTCCATCACGTTGCAGGACTGGCAGTCCGACATGCGGTAACGATCCTGGATGTTGTCACAGTCGTCCATCATCTCATTGGACTGACCGCCATAGTTCTCCCTCTCGTAGATCTTCATCCTGAACTGGCCTCTGTGCTGTAATGCGGAGATTCAGAGAAACAATATTAGCAGACTCATAACCACAACACAGTCACAGTAAGAGTTTAACTAGGTGAGAGTAACAGTTTAACTGTGTGAGAGTAACAGTTGAACTGTGGGTGAGTTGTCTTACATAGGGGATCATTCTGCAGGACCTGATGTTGTCAAACATCATTCCCATACTCATCATGGACTGCATGTCGTTGTACTCTCCCCTCCTCATGAAGAACTGCTGGCCCATGTAGTTGTTCCTCTCATAAACCATGAAGCAGCCACTCTCCACCCTGCAGGACTGGAACCTGCTCAGGTAGGAGGACATGTCAGAGCAGTCGCTCATGCACTCATATGAGCGACCCTGGAAGTTCTTCTCCTCGTAGAAGGTGATCTGAAACAAAGTGAGTGAGTTGTTATGTTTTAAACATTGACATTCAAAGATATAAATAAAACATTTGCAATATAACACAATTCATTTATTCATATTTTCAATTGTATCAAGTTCCTAACCTTTCCCATGTTCATGCTGGTGGTGGTGGTGGTGGTGGTCATACTTGGGCTGAGCTGGTGTTACTGCTGCTACTGCTGTCCATATTTGTTTAACCTTCACTTTTATACCTGCCAATACCCTAAAGAATGTGTGGCCCCCATTGTGAAAAGCCCTGAGCCAGCAACAGTATAGAGGCCTGCATAGGGCTGTGTTACCCTGTCATACAGCCATGTGACTGGTCCCTTGAATAATTGTTTCTGATTTCATTCAATAGATAATAACAATACATTTTAACAGTGGTCTTGGTCTGTTCAATATAATATATAAATGTAACCCTGTCTCTCAGGCAGCGATGCCAGCCCCAGCGATGACTCTGCGTTGTGTTATGGGTTGATGTGTACCAGGGCCAGGGGGATAGACAGGGAACTTGACTCCAATGGTAGTTGAGGTAGTGCAAATGTCCCTCATTTATTGACTTCAAAACACAAAACGGAACATCCGGTTAGCGATGCCGCGTTAAACATTGTTTTAACATTAAATTTACATATATGATTCAGTCCTAACAATAAGTCCACACTTAAAACCTGACGTGTTTAATACAAATAAAAATGTGTGCAGTAGTACAGCGCTCAGGAAACCACCATACCTTCGAAACACAAAATGGAACATAACCTATGGTGGCTGCAGAGCATCAAACAGGCTCGCACTATGGAAAATCACAAGCAAAAAAAAGCACATGAACGCCCCCTACTGGCAACATAAATCCCCTTATATCTACCCCCTCCTTGTTTGATGTCGTCTCAGAAATCTAAAAATGTCAACCCAAATAACCCCGGTAATATACATAAATATTCTTAGTCTGTTCACATAGAACAGTCTTGCTTTTATCACGTACAGGCGACACAATCTTTTTCAAATTGGATTACATTATTACCAGAAATTATCATTCTGGTAACTTAATTGGCGATCTTCAACTCCACGCTGGAACTCCAGTGAATATCATCACAGCACGGCCAGCTGACCGGACTCATCGCCCACAGAGAAAATGTAAACACAGGAGAGGAAGCCGCAGAGGGCTACGTGCTAGGCTAAGAGCTAACCCACATCGCCCGTCGCTCCCCAGCATTTCCTCGCCAACGTACGATCTTTGGCGAACAAAATAGATGAACTGCGGCTGGGGATTATCAACAATAAACAGATTAAGGATTGCAACGTGATGATTTTCACATAAACATGGCTTAACAGCGGAAACGCCGACAGTGCTATTGAGCTAACGGGCTCACTCTACACAGAGCAGATAAATCAGCTGAGAGCGCCGGTAAAACCAGGGGTGGTTTGTGCATTTATACAAACAAGGCTTGGTGAACAGACACTACCACCATTGAGAGCCACTGCTCTGCTAACGTGGAATACTTAATGGTTAACTCTAGATCCTTTTACCAACCCAGGGAAATTACAGCCACCATTATAACTGCGGCTTACATACCTCCAGATGCTAACGCTAAGCTAGCTATAAAGGAACTTTACTCTGCTATTAACAAACAGCAGAACTCCCACCCAGAGGCAGCCTTTATTATTGCAGGCAAATTTCAATCATGCCAACTTAAAGACTCCCCACATTTTACCAGCATGGCCCCTGCTCCACAAGAGGAGAGAGAACATTAGACCATGTTTACACTAACAAGGCTGATGCTTACAAATCCGTCCCTATCCCCCACCTTGGGCAGAGTGATCATGTCTCTTTGTTCATGCTGCCTAAGTACACGCCACTCATCAAGCGTGTGAAGCCCACCGTTAGGACAGTCAAAGTATGGCCTCAGGGAGCAGAGTTGCAGAACCGGTTTCTACACACGGATTGGATTGTTTGCCTCCCAGTCTACTCGAGACTCCCACACCGACATCGACTCCTACACCTCCTCTATTTTGGATTACATCAACTCCAGCAATGACATTGTCACCACCCTCAAACAGATCACAACATTCCCCAACCAGAAGCCGTGGATGAACAGAGAGGTCCGCCTACTCCTAAAGGCACGTGACGCTGCTTTTAGGTCGGGCGATGCACTGGTCTATTATTTAGCCAGGGATCATCTGAAAAAGGGCATCAAGCAGGCAAAGTTTAACCACAAGCGAAGGGTTGAAGACCACTTCCACAACTCCGATCCCCGACGCATGTGGCAGGGCATCTAGGCCATCACGGATTACAAACCCTCCAACAACTCCCCCCCAACCACTGACTCATCCCTCCCTGATGAGCTAAGTGTGCTTTAAAACCACCTCCATTGTGCCAGTGCCAAAACACTCCTCTGCAGCAAGCCTCAACGACTTCCGCCCTGTTGCACTCACCCCCATCATCATGAAGTGCTTCGAGAGGCTGGTCCTGGCTCACCTCAAATCTGGCCTGTCACCATCACAAGATAAATACCAATTTGCCTACCGTGAGAACAGGAGCACAGACGCCATTTCCTCAGCTCTTCACTCCGCTCTCTCTCCCCTGATGAGAGCAACACCCACGTGAGAATGCTGTTCATCGACTTCAGCTCAGCATTCATCCCCTCCAAACTCATCTTCAAACTTGGTGACCTCGTGGAAACCAAGTACCTTGACATTAACCCCTCTGTTTGCAACTGGTTATTAGACATCCTAATCAACAGACCCCAGTCAGTCAGGTTAGACAATCCCACCTCCTCCACCCTCACCCTGAACACCGGCGTTCCCCAGGGCTGTGTCCTGAGCCCTCTCCTCTACTCCCTCTTCACCCAATCTGCAATCCTGTACATGGTACAAACACCATCATTAAGTTTGCCAACGACACAATGTATGGGCTTCATCAAAAAAAATGATGAGGCAGCCTACAGGGACGAGGTCCAGCACCTGGTAGCGTGGTGTGCTGACACCAACTTGGCCCTCAACACCAAGAAGACCAAGGAGCTCATCGTGGACTTCAGGAAGACCAGAGCTGGGGCACACGCCCTCATCCTCATCAAAGGAGCGGAGGTTGTGCGTGTTTCCAGCTTCAAATTCCTGGGGTCCACATCTCCGAGGACTTCTCCTGGTCCCTCAATACTGCCTCACTGGTAAAGAAGGCTCACCAGCGTCTCTTCTTTCTGAGAAGACTGAGGAAAGCCCACCTGTAACCTCAGATTCTGGTGAACTTTTACCGGTGTGCCATCGAAAGCATACTCACCAACTGCATCACAGTGTGGTATGGCAACTGCACTGTTTCAGACCGAAAAGCGCTGCAGAGGGTGGTGAAAACCGAAAATCATTGGATTACCCCTCCCTGCAATAAACACAACCCACCACAAACGGTGTCTGAGGAAGGCACCACAAATTGTGGAAAACCCCTCTCACTCCAACCATGGACTGTTTTCCCTTCTCCCCTCCGGAAGGCCCTATAGAAATCTTTGTTCCAAGTCAAGCAGGCTTAGGTTCTTCCACTCAGCCGTCATCTCCCTGAACTCTGCACCACAAAGACAGCCCGCCTCCCCTGTTGCACCCCACCTGCTGCCCAACCCCTGCTTGAATCAAATCTAATCAAATCTAATTTAATCTAATCTAATCACGTGTGTGTGTGTGTGTGTGCGTGTGTGTGTGTGTGTGTGTGTGAAATGTGAACAACAAAGTGCATGTTAGTCTCTGCTACTGTCCTCTCTTCTCAGCTCCCCTTTGGCTCTCTGCCATATCGTCCTGCCCCAGTCAATCTTCTACTGAGCTGACTCAAGATCCATGACTCTCAATTGACAGGATCGTTTTTTAGGTGGGTGCTTATTTCTAGGTGGGTTTCTCCGGACATGCACTGGGTCCAACGGTGAGACCCCACTCAGCTGAGGGAAGTCATTCTCCTTCTGTGTCCCGGTGATGGACTCCCTAAATTCCCTCTCTCCCTGTTCTCCTTCACTATCCTGCTTGAAAATATCCTCCCACTGCTGCGTTTTATGATCCTCTTCTCCATTCTCTCTCCCAGTGTTCTCCATCTGACTCAATGCATGATGCCCCTGTCTCCTTATCAGACTCTACCCTTTCACCTGTCTGCTTCACTGGTGCTCTAATACCTGTTGTGGGGGTCTTCCTAAGACAGCAACGCTCACACTGCTCACACCACACTTTCACATCCTGAAACATTCTTAGCCAGTAAAAGCGTTCTCGAATCAGGGTGAATGTCAGTTCCAATCCAAGGTGGCCTGATTTATCATGAAAAGCTTTTTTGACCATCCTCTGCAGCTTCTGGGGCAGCACCATCTGTTCAATGACCCCATGCTGACCATCCTGGACTCTGCGATAAAGGGTTCCATATTTTACTACCACCCTCCTCCACTCTTGAAGTATCACCTCGCTCTCCCCAGGTCCCTCTTTCTGTCCTACCAAGTTTGGTGTTCAATGCTCTGTAGTGCAGAACTGGCCCTATGTCCGGATCATCTTTCTGCCCTGCTCTAATTTGCTGTTTGGTCATTGAAGGAAGGGATTCAGTTAAAGGTTAGGCTCATGTTCAAGGTTAGGTTTATTGTTTTGGGTAGCTTCCTTTGCCTGACAACCTGAGACAGCCTCATGCACCTGGTCCGGGTTCCCCGAGCACCCTTTTGGCCTTTCCCAACCTTACTCTCTGAGGGCAAGACCGAAGTGCCTTAACAACATCCTGATTTGACATCCTGGACAGAGCATTGGCGTCGGCATTGCATCTACCCTGACAATACTGGATGTCAAAGTCCAACACAGACAACTGCGAGACCCATGTCTGCCTAGTAGCATCCAGTTTGGCATTAGTCTAAACTAATTTAAGCGGGTTGTTATCTGTGAGCACAGAAAACTTATTTTTGTTTTTTAACTTTTGTTTCACCGTGTCACAAGTGCAGTGTGTGGGTTGGACCCCGAACGCAGACAACAGACCAGAGAGGGGAGAACAGGTGGTTTATTTGCAAAACGCACGTGGAATGGTCATGGACTGGCAAGAGGTAGTAGACAGGCGGATGATCAGGGACAGGTGAGGAGTCTGGATACCGGGAGGTCGAGGTGCGTAGTACCAACAGGTAGTAGACAGGCGGATGATCAGGGACAGGTGAGGAGTCTGGATACCGGGAGGTCGAAGTAGCGAATAGGCAGAAAACAGGTAAGTGGGTTACCGGAGAACTTGTAACATACATCCGCAAATACAAGAAGTACGAACAAGCAACTTGCCCTTGTGACGCCGCGGTATATGTAGCCCCAGGTGAGGTAATTAGTAATCAGCCAAGGCAATTGTTGACAGATGTGTGTGTGCGCCGCCAGCACACGTGGCTTGGCCACGCCCCCTGTCAACCACCGTAACCGTGACACACCGCCCACTTAAGTGCTAGAAATTCCAGCTTGTGAGCAGAATAACATGTCTTAGCCGAGCTGAAACCCCTACTGGCATATGCTATCACCTTCTCAGTGCCACTCTGAACCTGTGCCAGGACAGCACCGACACCTTCTCCAGAGGCATCTGTCTGCAACAAGAAGGGCAACGTGTAATCAGGGTAGCCCAACAATCGTGCCAATTTTAGAGTCTGGAATGTCCCTATGCATTCCTCAGTCCAGAGAACGGGTGGCTCAGGAACAGAAGGCGTCTTTTTCCCCCTCTTCTTTTCCTGTTGAGGACGTTGATGTGTGCCCATGATTGCCCCTTTCACCACAGGCCTTAGGAGATTAAAGACTGCCCAGCTGCCACAGCATTTCCATCTGTCACCACAGTGACAGGAGGTCCAGAGGCTCCAGCCTGCTCATTGTCAGGCAACACAGTCCTGCAAACTCTTGCAACATGCCCAGGCCTGCCACAACGGTAGCGCACAAATGTGGTTCCCCTGCCCACGTTCCCTGTCCCTGAAGGGGACTGGTGCTGGGGGGGTACTAATTCTTAACACCAATTGGGAAAGTCTTTAACTCTGTTCTCTCTGATACAGAGCCATGTCTTTGACTAGTGTGGTTAGGTTAGAGAGTCCACAGTCGTATATTCCTCCATCACCTTTGTCACACTTTGATGGGTTCTCCCAGCAACCTTCATCTGGCTGAATGCCTTATCCTATTTGGGCTGAGGATTAAATCTCCTTGATTCTTTGGAAATATTTCTCAGCTCCACCTGCAGTTTTCGGAAGATCAGTAGTCTTGGTTTCATGTGTGCAATTCTCAAATACACTCCCTCACCAGCCCTCTCATGAACTGCTTAGCCAATTTAGCATCACGATCTGGAAATAAGTGACCATCATTTTGAGCCTCTTCCACCTCTCTCTGTGTTGCTTCCAAAGCAATGGCATAGGAACACGCAGACTCCCCTGTACACTGGCTCCTCTCATAAAAGTCAGCTAGGGGGTCCAGGGATCTTTGCATGTCACCATACTCTGCTCTGAGCGCATCAAAAGCCCTCTTGGGAAATTTTTCAGGTGGGGGAGATTTATGACCAGCCTCCTAGCCTCACCATACAGGTGGCACACAACAGTTGCAAAACTGAGGTGTGGCGGTAGCCCCCCCGCATCAAGAAGATACTGCATGTCCCTGATCCAGTCTTCAATCAGGATTTTGCACTCTGAGCCTCCGCTGAACAATGGAACGTCCGAGTCTGATGGGTCTGGGTGAAACCACCATGGGTAGGTTGGACAGGACAACCCATCAGACACCATGTGGGGAACGGTATGGGATTGCACAGTGGCCTGCACAGGATAAGTGTGGGGTTGAACAGCCTGTAATGCAATAAAGTCTGCTTGGACCTGGCCTGAGGTGGCTGAAGGGGAAGCAACTTGTCACCTGCATTTGAGGGATATACTGGTTGGCTTGTGAATTATAACACAAATTATTGGAATTAATGGAAGCAAAAGCTGGTGAAGGTTTCCCTACTAGCTGAGGATGGCCTGCTGAGGACAAAGGGGCGTGCATCCCATATGATGAGTATGAGGGAGTATGGGAAAGCTGGTGGGATGAGAGTCACAGATTGCAGGTGAGATATGGGCTGATTCTGTAGCACTCTGGATGCTCACTGGGGGGCTTTGCATAAAAACTGGGGCATATATTGAAAGCACTGGAGCTGGTATTGAGAAATGACCAGCCGTGGGATGTGCAGGGTCATTCCCTTGTGGGAGTATGGGGTTTGATGGTCCATGCCATTGTCCTCTGAGGCTGCTGGGGATGTTGCAGCAGGGACTTACAGGGATCATACACCTTCCCCATGCTTATTATGGTTTGGTCCGGGGCATGTGTTACCTCATGCAAGAAATGGGATCCATTTCTTGATCCAGGTGAGTGGTATAGAGCCTGTCTCGATGCAAGGGGAATAGTTGACATGGGACGATGAATAGTGTTTTCGTAGGGGCTCTGCATTTGTCACTTTTCAGGTAATGTTTGTGAACTAATATAATTTGTGTTCTGAGATAGGGTGGGACACAACAAACACCATTATACAATACAAACACTATGTAGTAGCACCACAGTCAATTAACAATTAATTAAACTTTGCAATGACAACCATTTTCTAAATAAATAAAAAAACAACAATATATATATATATTTATTTATTTATTTATTTGTAATCCTATAAAAACAGATATAGCACTTATTTGCTTAAATATTCAGGACAAAAACGGGACAAAAACGAAATGATAAGGATGTAACCGATATCGTCTGCTCGTCGTCTTGTTAACTACCATCCGGGTCTTGGCACCAAAGAACAGGACTCCAATGGTAGTTGAGGTGCGCAAACGTCCCTCATTTATTGTCTTCGAAACACAAAATGGAACATCCGGTTAGCGATGCCACGTTCAACTATCGCCCATAAAGTAGCTCAAACACATCTAGCATTAAAAATTGTTTTAACATTAAATTTACATATATGATTCAGTCCTAACAATAAACACACATAAAAACCAATGTGTTAAATACAAATAAAACTCACACAATGATATTAATAAGTTAAACAAAGTATGTACAGTAGTACAGCTCTCGGGAAACCACCTTCGAAACACAAAACGGAACATAACCTACAGTGGCTGCAGAGAGTCAAACAGGCTCGCACTACGGCAAATTCACAAGCAACAAAATTGCACATGATCGCCCCCTACTGGCAACATAAATCACTCCCTTGCATAAACATAGGAAATATGTTGCCATTTGAACATTACATTTTTGTACAAGGTTTCATTCTGTATGTACTGTATGTACTTGACATGAACAAAGTACCTTAGAACACATTTTGATGTAATAAATCAATCAATAGTATAGAAAAACTAGACTACTGTGGGCTTGAGTAATAATGAGGAGACGTTAGACAAGTTGTTCAGTCGAAATGTTTACTTCCCAACATGAACGGTAATACAGCAGCAGTAGTGAAGCTTGCAACAGCAACAGTAACGACAGGCGAATAATCAGAACCGGTACATTCAAAACTCCCGCTCCAAACATTACCCAGAAAGCTTCTCGGCTGAATTGTCTAAGGATCCGTAACTCAACACATCTCATAGTGTCCAGTGAAAGTCTGTGTCCCAAGTGGGTCACCACACAGGCTCCCTAAGAATTCACTAGAACTGAAAACACGAAAACGAAACAGTCAAAACTGAAAGGGTCCACAGGGTGGGGGGCGGACTGGGCGTCCAAAACGAGTGCGCTTCACGTGTGAAAGGGCAGGGATGGGGGACAGGGCCCGTCCAACAGGGGCTAGTGCAGGGCTTTGGGCTTGCACAGGTTGGTCAGAGGGCCGGGGCCTGGCAGGGGGGCGACCATGCCGCGGGGGCAGGGCCAGCTCAACCGGCCGGTCCAGGTTCAAATGGGCAGGTTTGAGACGGTCCACTGAGACTCGGTCAGACTTCTCCCCCTTGTCCACCAAAACGTTTTTCGGCCCTGCCTCAAATACGCAACCGACTCCCATGGGTCATGCTCGGCCTCCGCTCTGCCCCCAAGGAGGACCTCCAGGCCTCGCCTGCGGGCTTTGCGAGCGGTTTCATCGATGGCAGCTGCTGGGTCAACCGACTCCCATGGGTCATGCTCGGGTTCCGCTGGCACTTTGTTGGTTAACGATGAGCCCATGTGCATTGAGAGGGAACTGGGGGTTGTGGGTAATTCGGGTTTCGGGTTGTTTTGTTTTGTTCTGTTGTTCTGTGGTGTTGCAGAACACCACAGGCAGCGGCAGCGCCAGCGGGTCCGAGACGTCAGCCACCGGGGAGTCAACGAGACCAGCCGCCGGGGAGCCGTCAACGTCAGCCGCTGGGGAGTCGTGGACGCCAGCAACTAGGGGGTCCGAGACGTCAGCCGCCGGGGAGTCCACGAGACCAGCCGCCGGGGAGTCGTCCAGGGGGTCCACGACACCAGCAAGTGGGTGTGCCACCATGCTACCAGTTCCGTCCCCGTCAACAGAGACGTGTCAGGCTGTTCAGGTGGCGGAGGAAAAGATCCGGGAGATGGCAGCTGCATATAAACCTTTGTTCCAAGTCAAGCAGGCTTAGGAACAGCTTCTTCCTCTCAGCTATCATCTCTCTGAACTCTGTACCATGATGACAGCTGCCCTTACATTTCTATCTAATCTAATATAATATAATCAGAGAATCAAAACACGCTATGGTCCACTAACACTTCTACACATTTCAGAATATTTCCATGTAAATTCAGGTGATATGTTTGTTCTAATAACCAGCACATTTAAGTTAGATCATATTTTATTGATGAAAAAATCAACACATGTCAGTGACACGCCTCATGCTCATGAACCTCATGCCACTCATGCCCATATCCCTGAAGCTCCTGTACTCTCCAGGCCTCATGTACATCATCCTGCCCTTGTAGTGGGCCTGCTCGTACATCAGCCAGTGGCCGTCCATAACGTTACAGGACTGGCAGTCAGACATGCGGTGACGATCCTGGATGTTGTCACAGTCGTCCATCATCTCATAGGACTGACCGCCGTAGTTCTCCTTCTCGTAGATCTTCATCCTGAACTGGCCTCTGTGCTGTAATGGAGATTTTGAGAAACAATGTCAGCAGATTCATAACCACAACACAGTCAGTGTAACAGCCAACCTGGGTGAGAGTAATAGTTGAACTGGGTGAGAGTAACAGTTGAACTGTGGGTGAGTTATCTTACATAGGGGATCATTCTGCAGGACCTCATGTTGTCAAACATCATTCCCATGCTCATCATGCGCTGCATGTCGTTGTACTCTCCCTTCCTCATGAAGAACTGCTGGCCCATGTAGTTGTTCCTCTCATAGACCATGAAGCAGCCGCTCTCCACCCTGCAGGACTGGCACCTGCTCAGGTAGGAGGACATGTCAGAGCAGTCACTCATGCACTCATAGGAGCGGCCCTGGAAGTTCTTCTCCTCGTAGAAGGTGATCTGAAACAAGTGAGATGTTTTAAATATTGTTGAATTTACATTCAAAGATATAGATAAGACATTTGCAATATAACGCAATTAATGTATTCATATTTTGTATCAAGCTGCTAACCTTTCCCATGTTCATGCTGGTGGTGGTCATACTTGGGCTGAGCTGGTGTTACTGCTGCTACTGCTGTCCTGATTGGTTTAACCTTTACCTTTATACCTGCCAATACCCTAAATAATTTGTGGCCCCCATTGTGAAAAGCCCTGAGCCAGCAACAGTATAGAGGCCTGCATAGGGCTGTGTTACCCTTTCAAACAGCCCTGTGGCTGGTCCCTTGAATATTTTTTTCTGATTTCATTCACTAGATGATAATAAATAATTAAATAAATAATACATTTTAACAGTGGTAATTTATCCAATGGCAATTGATTCTCTGTTCAATATTATATATACATATAGGAAATATGTTGCCATTTTAACATTACATTTTTGCACTAGGTTTCATTATGTATGTACTGTATATATTTGACATGAACAAAGTACCTTAGAACACATTTTGATGTTATAAATCAATCAATAGTATAACTAGACAACTGCATTATCTAAAGACACAGCTTTATTTGTCCACTTCCGTCCCAAATGCTAAAGATGTGCAACAACTCATCAGCGTTGCAAACTTTTAAGCCAAGTTCATGTTTGAAAAAACTAAATTTCCACTGCCATGTCGACAATTACGCACTCCAGCCTCTCAAAAAATCTGTCTGAAGATACCACCACCTGGAATGTAAGCAGGAAGTGGTCGGATAAAGCTGAGGTGTAAGGTTAGATGGCCAGGTCTGAGATATTAACACCACAGGTCAAGACGAGATCCAGCATGTGTCCACCGTTGTGGGTAGGATGCTCGACAAGCTGTTTAAAGCCAAGCGCATATGTTATAGATAGAAAAACTTTTGCGAGGGGATGAGAAGGGTTATTCACATGAATGTCAAAATCACCAACAAGCAAAACAAGCAAAAACGGAATATGTTACAAGATCAGCTGCAAATTCAGAGAACTCATCCATGAAACGTTTGTATGAGCCCGGTGGGCGGTATACTATAGCTAAGAAGAATTAATCTACTGCCCTTTCTGCTTTAGTAGGTACTGAGGAGCAGAAAGCAAGTACTTCAAAGGATGAAAAAGCATAGTTATTTTTCTGCTTTATGGAAACTTTCGAACTTGAGATTAAAGCCACTCGGTGGAGTGGCTTTTTTTTCCACCACCATTCTCGTGATAGCTGTGTTCTAACATAGTTGGGTGGGGTAGCTTTGTTTAAGGGTAAGTAAACATCTGGTTTTAACCATGTTTCACATAGGCCCAGGATGTCAATCTTATTTTCAACCAGTAGATCAAGGACCAAGATCGCTTTAGTTGAAAGCGATCTGATATTTATGAATCCTATTCTAAGCTCTTCCGAAGTATTACGGTTTGAGGGAGTTGGATTGCAACTTAGCTCAGTGGAAGAGTTTACAGTAACATTTTTGCAGATTTACCTTCTTCTGCGGGTTTTACGACAGTTCCACAATACTGATAGGTGTAGGTGTACTATAACCTCCAGTTTGCAGTTGCTGCTGCTGTGACCAGTATAAAAACCTAGAGGCACCTCAGTGTCAGCATTACGTGCTACATCACCCAGGCTAACTAACCTAGTTAACCCACTACATCACCCAGGCTAACTAACCTAGTTAACCCACTCAGTCTTTTAGACTGCAATGTTGGCTAGTATATTGCTAGCAGGTTCGCTAATTGCCTGCGTCCCAGCGTGCTGTAAGGCAGGCTAAGACATCTATCTATGTTTTTTGACATAACCTAACCCAGTATGGTGATGGCCGCCTCTCATCAGCATGCCAGGGTTATCTACAAAACCTAAGCCCTGCTCTTCACTATATCGGGCCAGCCAAAGATTTAGGGACAATAGTCTACTATAACGCTCGTCATTATTCCTGATAGGTAGAGGGCCAGAGAGAATGAATCGATGCCGACACATCTTTCTGGCAAAATCACACAATATAACTATGTTACTTTTTGGGACTTCTGATTGTCTCATCCTAGTATCGTTGGTGCTGACATGAATTACAATGTTGTCAAAACTAGTGTCTGTGTTGGTTGCATCTAATGTAACTCTGTGTGTTCTTACCGCATGCCAGCACCCTAAGATTAGCTTCAATGTAGGGAGACCTGGCCCCTGGTAAGCACATAAAATCAGCTGCCATGTGTAGTTTAACTTTACGTGTAACAGTCGCGAATAACTAGCGTATTCCCCCCCGAGAGAGACTTGCGAGGAGAGTTGCCTGCCTTCGCAAGTGGTGCCCTGGACGGAGCTAATGCTAATGCTAGCGCTAACGCTAACACTATGAGACAACCTGGCAGGTCTCTTCTCTGCGCTCTCTGGAGTATCTGTCTATTCTATGGACACTATCTAAATACAACACTATGCAAAGCCCCAGCCGTTCACATCCACAAACTCTAACCTAGTGTAGTGTGTGCCTGATTTTCCAAAGGCACATGTAGCACATTGCAGTCATGGTTTAAAACGGATGTTGGACTCTGCAAAATAAACTTTGCTTCATAAACATCAATGAATACTTGTCACGCCCGGGTGTAGGTGGGACCCAAAAGCACATACAGTGGACAGTTTGTGATATTTATTTTAAATATCACACCGATAGGGGCAGGCAGAGACGTAGTCGGGGACAGGCAGGTGATCAGGAACCGGGCTGGGTAGACGAACCAGGCAGGAACAGGCAGAGGCGTAGTCAGGGACAGGCAGCAGATCGGGAACCAGGCAGGGCCAACGAACCAGGCGGGGACAGGCGGAGGAGTAGTCAGGGACAGGCAGCAGATCGGGAACCAGGCAGGGACAGGCAGAGGCGTAGTCAGGGACAGGCCGTGGATCAAGAACCAGGCAGGGACAGGCAGAGACGTAGTCAGGGACAGGCAGCAGATCGGGAACCAAGCAGGGCAGACAAACCAGGCAGGAACAGGTGGAAAAGTAATCGGGGACAGGCAGTGGATCAGGAACATGAACAGGAATCAGAACGCTGGAAGGTCTGCATGGTCCGGAACAATCTGGCCCTGTGTGAGTGTGCGGGGAAGTAGGGACGTAATAATGATGCGCTGCAGATGCGGGTGAGAATTAACAAGGGGGGCATGGCTATCCTGTAGTGCGTAGTGGGAGCGAGGAGACTGGAATGTGGAATGATATAAGGCTATACGGCTATACGGGCGAGTGCTGTGGACGTGAGGAGGCAAACTGTGACAATACTTACAACAAATAGTCTTTAAAATGGAAGTGAAACAAATAAATATAAAAATAAATATATCTACCACCACCATTCCTCTTGGATATCCCCTGACTGACATTAAAGTCATAATAAGAACATTGACAGGAAACATAGGCTACTCCTAGAGTCTCTCCTTCAGCAAGAGCCGGAACATGTCAGGAAGGCTGGCGCTGTCCTGGGGGTCCAGCTGGACTCCTGTTGGTGGTGTCTGAGAGAAGGATGCTGCGCAAGCTGCGTAGTATCCTTGACAACAACTCTCACCCTCTCCATCAGGTGCTGACCTCATATAGAAGCACCTTTAGCAACAGACTCATTCCACCCAGGTGCACCACAGAACGCCATAGGAAGTCCTTTCTTCCTGTGGCCATTAGACTCTATAATTCCTCTACCTCGGGTCGTGAGAGGGACAGTGGAGACTCTGTGACCTGAGGCCAACGTACTTATTTTTATTTTTTATTTTTGGTCAACGCACTGTAATCATCTCATTGTACTTTGCACTGTAAATTCTATTTCAAATCCGAATTCACTTTTCACTTTTTCACTTTTCACATGTCACATTTTCAGTTGAGTTATTTATTAATATATTATTACTGCCAATTTGCACTATACGTATTGTTGTGTATTGTATATACCTACGTATTACTGTTATAATACTGTAAATTATCTTCATTTATCAATACATTTAGACTCCATTTAGAATTATTTGAACTATTTTTTTTTATAATAGTTTTATTTTAGTTAGTTGTTTTGTTTTTTAGCTTAGGTATTAGTATTCTTGTGTGTGCATTTATTCCCCCTGTGTCAACTGTTGCACCTTAATTTCCCTCGGGATTAATAAAGTTTTCTGAATCTGAATCTGAATCTGAATTATAAATGAGCATGAAGGAAAGGAAAGTGCAGGAATGATGGTAGGCCTGTGAACTAAAGCAAAGGACTGAGGATAATGACTTCTCAGTGGCATTGTCTCATCCTACCTACCTCATACCTAGTACACATTTTTGAAATCCTATTTAACCACTGTATATTATATATTACCATGCACTTTACTGTTTACATTCGCACTCTGGTTAGATGCCAAATTATTTTCGCTGTACTGTACTTTTGCTGTGCATTGACAATACATTTCAATCTAATCAGATAATCAAAACATGCTATGGTCCAATATTGAATTCCCCAAATACCTGTTCCCAACTACTTAAACCACTACACATTCCAGAATATTCAGTATTTCTCTGTATATTCAAGTGTTGTTCAAATAACCAGCGAGAAAACTGCACATTTGAATTACTTCATATTTTATTGATAATAAAATTAACAAGTGTCAGTGACACGCCTCATGCTCATGAACCTCATGCCACTCATGCCCATATCCTTGAAGCTCCTGTACTCTCCAGGCCTCATGTACATCATCCTGCCCTTGTAGTGGGCCTGCTCGTACATCAGCCAGTGGCCGTCCATCACGTTGCAGGACTGGCAGTCCGACATGCGGTAACGGTCCTGGATGTTGTCACAGTCATCCATCATCTCATTGGACTGACCGCCGTAGTTCTCCCTCTCGTAGATCTTCATCCTGAACTGGCCTCTGTGCTGTAATGGAGAGATTCATAGAAACATTGTCAGTGGACTACCATAACCACAGTCAGGGAAACATTTGAGCTGGGTGATAGTAACAGTTGAACTTGGTGAGGGTAAGAGTTGAACTGGGTGAAAGTAAGAGTTGAACTGGGTGAGAGTAACAGTTGAACTGGGCGAGAGTAACAGTTGAACTGGGTGAGAGTAACAGTTGAACTGTTGGTGAGTTATCTTACATAGGGGATCATTCTGCAGGACCTGATGTTGTCAAACATCATTCCCATGCTCATCATGTGCTGCATGTCGTTGTACTCTCCCCTCCTCATGAAGAACTGCTGGCCCATGTAGTTGTTCCTCTCATAGACCATGAAGCAGCCACTCTCCACCCTGCAGGACTGGCACCTGCTCAGGTAGGAGGACATGTCAGAGCAGTCGCTCATGCACTCATAGGAGCGGCCCTGGAAGTTTTTCTCCTCGTAGAAGGTGATCTGAAACAAAGTGAGATGTTTTAAATATTGTTAATTTGACATTCAAAGATATAGATAAGACTTTTGCAATATAACGCAAATAATATATTCATATTTTCAATTGTATCAAGTTCCTAACCTTTCCCATGTTCATGCTGGTGGTGGTCATACTTGGGCTGAGCTGGTTTTACTGCTACAACTGCTGTCCTGATTGGTTTACCCTTTACTTTTATACCTACCAATACCCTAAAGAATGTGTCCCCTATTGTGAAAAGCCCTGAGCCAGCAACAGTATAGAAGCCGGCATAGGGCTGTGTTACCCTTTCAAACAGCCATGTGACTTGTCCCTCAAATTTCTTTTTTCAATTTATTCACTAGATAATAACACAATCCATTTTAACAGTGGTCATTTATCCAATGGCAATTGATTGTCTTGTTCTGTTCAATATTATATATAAATCTAGGAAATATGTTGCCATTTGAACATTACATTTTTGTACTAGGTTTCATTATGTATGTACTTAACATGAACAAACTACCTTAGAACACATTTTGATGTAATAAATCAATCAATAGTATAACATTGACACTACATGTGATGGTGATACCCACAGGGTTTCAATATTTGTGTGCCTTTTGCATAGGTCCACCACCTCACTAATGTTTCTGCATTGGGAACCTTTACAAGTTAAATATCTGAATGTACACCCGTTATTGTTTCGATATCTACACTTAGCTGAAATTTTGATCAGTAATATGTGCTGAATAAATAGGTTAAACATTTCAAGAGGTAGTTCATCACTTTTGTTAAATCATTCCAAATTCAAAAGTAAACTCAGTCAAGTTCAAAAGGTTGTCAGGGCTTGGTGTAGGTTCGAGTGGCTCGAAAGTGGAACTAAGAAGTGGCAGGGGGTACCTATTCTTCACCGTGATGTCGATCAGTGCCCAATAGACTATACAGGGCCTCAGGCCACCGTCCGTCTTAGCCACGAAGAAGAAGCCCGCTGCGAGGGGCGAAGACGACAGCTTTATAAGGCCTGAGGCTAGGGACATAGTTATATATAGTTATCTATACCAGGGGTTCCCAACCGCCGGGCCGCGGACCGGTACCGGGCCGTGGAGGTGTTACTGCTGGGCCGCGAAACAGCTGTGTGTTTATCATCATATTTGACTCAAATATAATCCATAATCTATGGTATAATCTATATATAGAGATTATATATATAGTATAATCTATGTATATAGATTATATAGCGGTATATATTGGCGGTATAATCTATAAATATAGATTAAATATATATCGGCGGCATAACGAGAGACTTTCAGTTGCACGCGCTACTAAAGAGACTACGCGCTAGTGACATGTCGTGTGTTTTGTTAGGGGTGTGTGTTGACACACACTTTGACAACCGGTCCGCGAAAATTGACAACCGGTCCGCGAGATTTTTTTCATGTATCTGCCGGTCCGTGGCACATAAAAGGTTGGGAACCCCTGATCTATACTATATCATAGTATAGATATAGTTGCGCATCGCCTCCTTCTCCGGCTGGGAGACATTGTAGAGCCGCCTCTTAGGAAGGGCGGCCCCAGGAAGGAGGTCAATGGGACAATCATAAGGCCGGTGAGGGGGGAGTGAGAGGGCTCTGTCCTTACTAAACGCCAGAGAGAGGTTGTGATAAATGTGAGGCACCCCAGTGATATCTGGCGGAGAGGACACAGGCCTGGAACTGCTGGACGGAGACAGGGCGGAACGCAGACAGGTAGCGTTACAAGCTGTACTCCACCCCAAGACCCGCCCAGACGCCCAGCAGATGTGAGGGTCATGCCTCTCCAGCCAGGGTCTACCCAACACTAGAGGCGCCGTGGGGGCGTGCAAAGCAAAGAAACTAATTGACTCAGAGTTATTTCCCGAAAGAGTGAGTGTGAGAATGTCAGTAGCGTGCGTAATTGTACCCAAAGAATGCCCTTCAATGGCCCGGGGAGAGAGAGTGCGATCTAAAGCCACCAAAGGGACCCCCGCCTGGCAGGCTAGAGTAAGATCAAGCAGACACTCGTCTGCACCCGAGTCTATGAGAGCGCCAACCGACAATGTCTCCGTACCCCAGGCTAAGGTGGCCGGGAAGAGACGATTTAACGTACAACGGGGCGGGGAAAGGGATGTCTTGCTCACCCGTATGCCCCTTACTGGTGAGCTCGGTCGTTTGGGCGGGTTGGGCAGGCTCTGACATAATGTCCCTCCTTCCCACAGTAGAGGCACTGTTGGTGGGACATCCTGTACTCCCTTAGCCCAGACGAAAAGTGGGATCGGCCAATCTCCATGGGCTCTCCGGGCCCGGACGTCAACCTGGCAGCAGACAGCGCATGCTGAAAAGGGGGAGTGGTCAACCCCGCCGCGGACTGGGTGGCGGTCTCCGAGGCAGAGCAACCGGGAGCCGGGCGAAGGAACAAACGCTGCGTTCACTTAGCCGTGAGTCCATTCGGAGCACCAGGATGATTCAATCCCTCAGCGTCTCCGGGCTGTCTCGAACGATGAGGTCCTTGACGGTATCGCCGTCGACAGAGAAGAGCTCTATCATCCCAGCCACTCTCTATGGCTTGGATCCGGAACTCCACCGTGAAATCGGCCACCGAGCGAGACCCCTGATGGCAAACTAGCAGCCAGCTTGCAGAATCATCCCCGTCCAACGGATGGTCAAAGACCGCGCAAAACTCTCGCTTGAACAGGGGTTAATCGGTGGCATAACCCCCGTCGCTGTTCACCCCGGCTATCGCCCAGCTAAGAGCTCTGTCGGCAAGGAGGGACATCACGAAAGCAATCCTGGCCCCACCGGAGGAATATTTGGACGGCTGATGTGTGAACAGTAACTTGCACTGAGCTAGGAACCCACGGCACTGGTTCAAATCGCCTCCGAACGATCTGGGGCTAACCAAGCTGGGCTCGGTGCAAAAGACTGACCCTGCGGGGATATCGGGGCCAGCTGGGATGTAGGACGAACCGGTTCCCGGACCGGAACCTGGTGCTGGATAGGTGCGGACGGCTAACGCGTCCAGAGATCCCTGGATGGATGCTAGGGCTCCGGGCATAGTGTCCACCTTGGCGGTGAGGCGGAGGACCGTACTGACGGAAGTCTGCGACGTGTTTTCCAGCACCGCAATCTGGGACTGGACCGAGGGAAAAGCCTTTCCCAGTTCGGCCTGCAGTTGGGTTCAATGGCTTGTTCCGTTACTATCTTGCGTATTCCTTAATTTCCGTATCTAAATTGCGTATTCCTTAATTTCCCTCAGGATAAATAAAGTCATCTTGAATCTTGAATCTTGAATCTCGGACGGTGTCCCAGGCCCCGCTTCTGGGTTCCCGGCTTGGCTAATTTTGGGCTTGGTTATTCTGATACGCCCCAACGAGACCGGCGAGCCAAATGTGCCAAAGAACCCAGAAGAAGAGAGACACGGACACTCAAAACAATGGAAAAATGTCTTTGCTAAAAATATATCTTCAAACACAAACACCAACTAGGCAGGGTTGGGCTGGTTACATGGCGCGACGTGGTCGGAGCTGGAAAACGCAGTCTCTCGTGATAGTTGTTCTCAATAACCAAGCGCCCAACGTCTCTCTTCGGCAGCCTAAAGAAGGGTAGATCCCAACACCTGGGATCGATTAGAGCGGGACACAACAGGGACCCAAAAGCAGAGTGGTAGAAACAGGGTTACAAAAATGATCTTTTAATCGCCCACAAACCCTGAAGGGTGAAAAGCATCCAAAATCGTCGTCAAGGCAAGCAGACGTCGGTAACAGGTTGTCGAGGGTTTTAGGCAAAGGTACAAAAACGCAGAGGCAAAAACAATGTCGTTATCCAGGGGATCATCAAAACACGGTGAATCAAAAACAGAACACAATAAGTGATACTTAGACTTGAAACAGACGTGAGGCTTTCCCGAGAATCAGTGTGATAATCCAGCGATGAATGACCGACAAGACATTTAAATAAGCTATTTAAACAGCTAGTAAATGAGGTGTGATTGACAACAGGTGAGTCCAGTATGACACGGCCGACAGGGAAAACCTGGAGTGGCATTCGGAGTCCAGCGAAATCGCGGATCTAGGAAACCAGCGGAAATCCAAGACTAGGAGTGGGAAGAGCTGGGTTGGACCTTGGCAGTACCCCTTCCTCTACGGCATCGGGATGTCTCAGATGAAACTCAGAGATGAGGGTTCGGTCCAGAATGTGCTTGGAAGTTACCCAGCTTCTCTCCTCTGGCCTGTAACCTTCCCTGTCGACCAGTTATTGAAGGCCACGTCCCCAGAGTTGCACCTTGAGTATCCTCTTGACCGTGAACGCCTCTCCGCCATCGATGATCCTAGGTGGAGGAGGAGGGAGTGGAAAAGGGACTAGAGAACACCGGTTTTATCTGTGACACATGATGAAATTATGGGTGAATGCAGCGCATAGACAGAGGAAGAGCCAGCCTGACCGTGCATGGGTTAATGACTTTGGAAATGGGGAAAGGACCTATGAACCTAGGCGCTAACTTTACAGAGGTTATGGGGGATGTGCTTGGTGGAAAACATCACCCTCTGACCTGCCTTGTAGCACGGAGCAGCTGTGCAGCAACGGTCAGCCTGCGCCTTATACGACTGATGTAGCACCCTCCTGGCTCTGGTCAAGGTCCTTCGACAACGCTGAATGAAGTGCTGGGCGGAGGGTACTGCCACTTCTTTTTCTTGGGTCGGAAAAAGGGGGGGTTGGTAGCCCAGACAGCACTGGAATGGTGACAATCCTGTAGCGGAGGAGGGCAGGGAATTGTGAGCATACTCAACCCATGGCAACATCTTGGACCAGGTGGTTGCGTTAGCTGATGACATACAGCGCAGGGCCACCTCTGTCTGGTTGTTGTTCTGGGGGTGATATTCGGAGGACAGACTGGAGGACGCTCCCAGCAGCTTACAAAAAGCCTGCCAAAAACACGCAGAGAACTGTGTTCCCCTTTCAGACACAATTTCAGTTGGCAGACCCTGAATCCTAAACACATGAGCAATCATTAGATCAGCTGTCTCCTTAGCTGAGGCAGTTGCACAAAATTTGCCGCTTTGAAAAACAGTTGACTATGGTTAGGAAGCAGGTGTTACCATCGGAAGGGGGGAGACCATTGAAATCTATCGCTAAATGAGACCAAGGTCGTCGGGGAATCGGTAGTGGTCTGAGGAGCCCAGCCGGGGGTCGATTACTCACCTTATTCCGTGAGCAGACGTGACACGCAGCGACATAAGCCTTCACATCATCACTTAACGTTGACCACCAGAAGCGCTGTTTAACGAGAGACACAGTCCGTGACACGCCCGGATGGCAGGCCAGTCTTGAATTATGTTCTCAGTCCAAAACATCAGCCAGAGAGGTTAAGGGAACAAAGAGATGACCTGGGGGCACATCATTTGGTCCTGGTTCACAAACCAGCGCCTCCTGGACAGTCCTCTCAATCTCCAGTGAGGTGGCTCCCACCAAGCAGCGAGCAGGCAGAATCATCTTGGCAGTGTCCGGGTCATCTACTGGGGAAAAAACTCGAGAGAGTGCATCGGGCTTGGTGTTCTTCGAACCAGGGCGATAGGACAGTGAACATTTTTAATGAGAGAAAAATAGTGCCCACCTGGCTTGCAAGAGTTTTACCTCTTAGCAGACTTGATATATTCCAAATGTGTAGTGGTTTAAGCAGTTGGGTACAGGCCTATGTGGAATTCAATAGTGGACCATAGTGTGTTTTGATTATCTGATTAGATTAAAAAAGATTGGGGTCGGCAACTTACCGAACAGTCACGCACTGCGCCCAGGGTAGTCTCCAATGGAGCAATTAGTCATCCCCAGCACCAACAGTCAGACGCACTACAAGCGACAAGCTGGTCAGCTGTGTGTATAGTGCCCATGAATGAAAGACAAGACGGCGCAACGCATTACCTTTCTGGAGTAGAGCACACAAACAATCCACTCCGCCACACCGGGCCCGCAATCACCACCAAGGCAGGGGACATGAAAGATGAAGCACAAGTGTAACCCCGGGTATTTAAAGGAGTGCACGGTGCCGCCCAATGATCAAAGCGTCGGCAGTGCTGGCACACCGCCATGCAGCGGCACGGAGTGAAAAAACGTCAAACTAGTATCGTTGGTGCCGACATGAATTACAATGTTGTCAAAACTAGTGTCGGTGTTGGGTGCATCTAATGTAACTATGTGTGTTTTCTTACCGCATGCCAGCACCCTAAGATTAGCTTTGATGTAGAGAGCCCTGGCCCCTGGTAAGCACATAACGTCAGCTGGCATGTGTAGTTTAACTTTATGTGTAACAGAGTCGCCTATGACTAGCGTATTCCCCCCCCCCCGAAAGAGACTTGTGAGGAGAGTTGCCTGCCTTCGCAAGTGGTGCTGCTGACAGGGTGCCCTGGACGGAGCTAATGCTAATGCCAGTGCTAACACAAACGCTAATGGCAGGTCTCTTCTCTCAATCTTTTTTAATCTAATCAGATAATCAAAACACACTATGGTCCACTATTGAATTCCACATAGGCCTGTACCCAACTGCTTAAACCACTACACATTCCAGAATATTCAGTATTTCTCTGTATATTCAGGTGATATGTTTGTTCAAATAACCAGCGAGAAAACTGCACATTTTAATTAGATCGTATTTTATTGATAATAAAATTAACAAGTGTCAGTGACACGCCTCATGCTCATGAACCTCATGCCACTCATGCCCATATCCTTGAAGCTCCTGTACTCTCCAGGCCTCATGTACATCATCCTGCCCTTGTAGTGGGCCTGCTCGAACATCAGCCAGTGGCCGTCCATCACGTTGCAGGACTGACAGTCCGACATGCGGTAACGGTCCTGGATGTTGTCACAGTCATCCATCATCTCATTGGACTGACCGCTGTAGTTCTCCCTCTCGTAGATCTTCATCCTGAACTGGCCTTTGTGCTGTAATGGAGAGATTCATAGAAACAATGTCAGCAGACTACCATAACTACAACACAGTCAGGGTAACATTTGAGCTGGGTGACAGTAACAGTTGAACTTGGTGAGAGTAAGAATTGAACTGGGTGAGAGTAACAGTTGAACTGGGTGAGAGTAACAGCTGAACAGGGTGAGAGTAACAGTTGAACTGGGTGAGAGTATAAGTTGAACTGTGGTTGAGTTATCTTACATAGGGGATCATTCTGCAGGACCTGATGTTGTCAAACATCATTCCCATGCTCATCATGCGCTGCATGTCGTTGTACTCTCCCCTCCTCATGAAGAACTGCTGGCCCATGTAGTTGTTCCTCTCGTAGACCATGAAGCAGCCACTCTCCACCCTGCAGGACTGGCACCTGGTCAGGTAGGAGGACATGTCAGAGCAGTCGCTCATGCACTCATAGGAGCGGCCCTGGAAGTTCTTCTCCTCGTAGAAGGTGATCTGAAACAAATTGAGATGTTTTAAATATTGTTCAATTGAGATTCCAAGATATAGCTAAGACATTTGCAATATAACGAAATTAGTGAATTCATATTGACATTGTATCAAGTTACTAACTTTTCCCATGTTCATGCTGGTGGTGGTCATACTTGGGCTGAGCTGGTGTTACTGCTGCAACTGCTGTCCTGATTGTTTTAACCTTTACTTTTATACCTACCAATACCCAAAATAATGTGTGGCCCCCATTGTAAATAGTCCTTAGCCAGCAACAGTATTGAGGCCTGCATTGGGCTGTGTTACCCTGTGTCATACAGCCATGTGACTGAAGAATTATTTCTGAGTCCTTTCACCAGATAATAATACAATGAATTTTACAGTGGCCATTGAGCCAATGGCAATCGATTGTCCTGTGGTTTACAATATTAAATATAAAATAGGTAATAGGTTTCCATTTGAACATTACATTTTTGTACAATGTTTAATTTTGTAATGTTCTGTATGTACTTGACATGAACAAAGTACCTTAGAACACATTTTGATGTTGTAATAAATATATTTAAAATATAATTAGACTACTGCGTTATCTAAAGACACTACATGTGATGGCGATACCCACAGGGTATAAACATTTGGCTGCCTTTTGTATAGGGCAACCACCTTACTTATGTTTCTGCATAGGGATATATTAAACTACACCAACTATTGCCCTTTTGTTTAATCATTCCTATTTCAATCGTAAAGTCACTCAAGATCAAAATGTGGGAAATCAGTGCCCAACTGTCCATTTCAACGTCAATGTCATACACACACACTCTTTCAATTCAAAATCTAAGTCTTGAGGATTTAATCCTCTTTGTTGGTCATATTCATGTTCACACACAGTGAAATTTGTTTCACTGAATTTAACCCATCCTAGTATTAGGAGGGCAGCTATTGTATATTCATCGCCCGGGGAGCAGTGTAGGGCTCTGGTGCGTTGCTCAATGGCACCTTGGCTGTGCTCAGGTGTTTCGGGACTTGGTTCCCAAGCCAAGTCCCTACTGACTGAGCTATCCTTCAGTCGCCAATTTCTTTGTGACCCTCTTATCCTATCTTATCGAACATTCGGCCGTCATGTTGAAATAAACATAAAATTGGGATCCACAAAAATAAACATCATTAAAAATAAACCTGTTGCTTAATCTGAAGAGATTAAGAGAGATCATTGAGAGATCATTAATATCTTTATTAATGTAAAAATGAACTAATGTCTATCTGGAGTGTGTGTGGTTGGTGGCTGGTCTAAGTTTCAGACGGATTTCTCTATAGCAGGTGAAGCTGCACACCTGTCGGTCCTTGTTAATCAAGGCCAACAGGTTAAGCCAGCCACCACCACACACACTCGAGGAGAGAGCTCTGGCATTTACCAACTGCTTGTTGTGATCCCCCCATCACACCACTCCCCTCTCCAGCCACGCTCCTCTGCCTCCACCTCGCGTCCACACAGTTTGGACCAACTTTAGTGTTTTGTCAAATAAATGTGTCTTTCAGAAGTGATTATTTTTTTGTTTTCTTCCTTTCTTCCTTACTACACTACCATGATCATGTTTAGCCTACCTGTTCCCTATCCCAATCAAGCTCCCTCCACTCCGCTCTCCTGTTCTCTAGCCAATTCCTCTGTGAATACCCTTGAAAACCCTTTTGGCAATCTTGCGATTACCCTTTTGGCAATCTCAGTGTGACCTTGTTTTCCCCGTTGGATGATTAACTTCTCAGTGTGTCCTTGTTTCCTTGGTGTTGTATCAGTTTCTACCCAAGACAATAACTACGCCTACGGGTTTAAACACCCTTTTGCCTCTGACTCTGCTTGTACTACATAGCGGTCTCGCCAGCTATGATCAGTGTGTGGCATAACAGAAAGTTCTGGCCAACATGGAACCCAGTAGTACAGCAGACTGGTCAGATTTGTTTACAGACCTAGCTGCATTGATTAATACCACGCAACAACAAGGAGCAGCATTCCGCGATATGGCTACACGTCTGGAGAGTGCCTTCAGCCAAGTGAAGTGAATTGGACCGGCATGATCGAGAGGTCCAGATGCTCTCGGCTACTCGCCCTCTCCTCGTCTCCCCGCCCACTGTCGATCCCCAGTCTACCCCGTCAGCTCCTCCATAAGGGGATCTGTTTTCCTCTGCCTTTTTGGCAAGCTCCAAACTATATGAGAGTGATTTTGATTTATTTTGTGGATTTATTATCTATTGCAACTTATTTTTTCACATCAGCCCAGTCGTTTTAGAAATAAGGGTTCTAAGGTAGCTTTTATTTGATCTCATTTGTCAGGCAGAGCACTCTAGACCACGGCTGTATTCTTTCAGAAATCTGCATTATCCACTAGTTATAGTTATTTTCTTAGTGAATTCACATTCGTTTTTGATCTCCCAATCAACGGCCAGGATGCCGCTACCCGACTCCATTACATTTCCCAGAGTTCTCGATCTGTGACAGACTATACTGTGGATTTTCGCATCCTAGCTGCAGAGAGTGGGTGGGATGATAAAGCGCTCCAAAGCGCTTTTAGAAGGGGACTTAATGAGAATATTAAGGATGGGATAATGAGAGATAGACCTAATTGTCTGGAAGAGCTAATCTCTGTTGCTCTGCTGATGGGCCATCGGCTTGCAGAGAGGCGTCGTGAGCAAGGTCATCAACCCTCTTCCCCTACTCACTGCCCTTACTCTCTGCCTTTTGTGACTCCCTGTAGACCTCCTACCTCACCCCTCTAGGCTTGTACGGTTGAGGAGCCTATGCAAGTGGGTCGCTCCCGGTTATCCACCACAGAGCAAGACCAGCGCTTCCGTGACCGACTCTGCCTCTGTTGTGGAAAGGCCGGACACCTCATCCTTACATGCCCTACCCAACCCCAGATGCCAAGAGGACCAGGCTCACTAGGTCCCTAGTGAGCCTGATGACGCTACCCCCCAACCAACAGATGCCTAGGAGCAGACTATTCCCTGTCACCTTGTCCTGGGAACGGGAGTCTCTCTCTGTCGGGGCCTTCATTGACTCGGAGCAGACAAGAGTCTCATTGACACCACCCTGGCCAGGCAGTCTTGGATTCCGTTCTGGTCTCTCGAAAGACCCCCCACTGTTCACGCCTTGGATGGCCATCCCCTGGACAAGACCTCTCAGAGCACAGTTTCCATAAACCTTTCCATCTCAGGAAATCCCCAACAGTCCACACGTTTCCTCATCGTCCACGCCCCCACCGCTCCACTGGTCCTCGGCAGACTGTGGCTTGAGAGACATAACCCTCATATTTTCTGGACCACAGGCAGTATCCTCGGATGGAGTGCATTCCTCTGGTCTACCACGACCTGGCTGAGGTGTTCAGCAAATAACGGTCTCTCTCTCTCTTCCACCTCTTCCACTCTTCTCCGGTCTTGTCCCTCTGACTGTGCCATAAACTTCCTCCCTGGATCCCCCTCTCCCTCCGGACGGCTGTAAAATCTCTCCCCAGAAAAGAAGACGATGCAGACCTACATCACAGAGTCCCTGGCCTCTGGACTCATCCGGCCTTACTCTTCTCCGGTGGCAGCGGGGTCAAGAACTGCTACCCCTTACCCCTGATGAGCTCCATGTTTGAGCCCATAACACATGCCACCATCTTTACAAAGCTTGATCTCCGTAACACCTACCATCTCGCCCGCATCAGGGAGGAGGATGAGTGGAAGATGGTGTTCAATACCCACCTCGGACACTTTGAGTATGTTGTGATGCCATTCGGGTTGAATTTCAGGCCTTGGTCAACAACCTCCTTTCGGGACATGCTCAATGGGTTTGGGGTGGTGTAATTGGACGATATATAGATCTTCTCCCTCGGTTTGAGCAGGAACATCGGCAGCATGTACACCTGGTTTTCCAAAGACTCGGCCACATTGTGGAGAAGGGGCACACCAGAGGTGACCCCAAGAAGATCCATGCCATGGAGGAGTGGCCCCGACCCAATGACAGGAAGCAGTTGCGTTGCTTTCTGGGATTCGCTAACTTTTAGCAGCAATTCTTCAAGGGTTTCAGCCGTCAGGCACGCGGGTCCCTGTTCTTCAGCCGTTCCAATATCTCCCTCACCTTTCGTCCAGGTTCTCACAACACCAAGACTGATGCCCTGTCCCGTCTCTTCCCTGAGAGGACCAGCCCTGTATCAGAGGACACCATCCTTCCTCCAACCCGGATGATTGGTTTGGTCACCTGGGAGATCGAGACCGTGGTGACAGCACAGCATGACAAACCTGATCCAAGTGGGGGTCCCCCTGGCCATCTGTTAGTTCCCGTTCAGCCAACCTGTTCCCTATCCTAATCAAGCTCCCTACGTGCTCCCTACTTGCTGCTCCCTACCTACGTACTCCGCTCTCCTGTTCATTCTTTGCCAGAACTTTCCCGTTTCTACAACTCAAAACTCTCTAGCCGATTCCTCTGTGAATACCCGTGAATACCCTTTTGGCAATCTTGTGAATACCCTTCTCACGCATTCTCTGTGTGACTCCTTGTTTTCCTTGTTGGATGATTTACTTGTTTGTTACTTTCGTTGAACTACCGATTTAGTTTTTTGCCCTGGATGTTTGTTTTTGGACTACAGTATTTTCCCCGCAGCACATTGTTCAACAACCTCTTTTTGGATTTCTATTTCACATTCACGTAAGTTGCTTTACACAAAGTATCATTACTTCAGTAATTTGCATACAATAGTTGGTTTCCGACATTATCCCTGGTGCACAATACACGTCCCCACTCTGTTTCTACCCGAGACAATAAATACGCCTATGGGTTTATTGTCTCCCTTTTGCCTCCGACTCGGCTTGTACTACATAGGTTCGGCCAGCTACGATCAGTATGTGGCATAACACTGCTCTGTTCAACATGATTGAAAACTGTGCAATAAACCAGATTCCTCATTCAACCTGTGTCCTTGTTTTGGGAGGAGCATTCAAGAAGCCATTTAAGTGGCTTGTGGGAGCGGAATATTTTCATGTTCTGATTCTTGTTTGTTTATGGCAGCAAGGAGTTTCGGCTGCACTGGGTGAAGGTAAGAGCCATTGTCATCATCCTGACAAATGCAAAAGATGTGTCACGGGTGTGTGTGGTGAGGTTGGACCCAGAACGCAGGCGGAGACCAGGAAAGGAAGAACAGGGGTTTATTAATGGCACAAAACACACTAGAAGGTGATTCCCCAGGACCGACGAGGGAGCGGGGACCGGGAGATCGAGGTGCGTCAAGCCGACAGGTAGTAGGCGAACGGATCGTTGGGGACAGGCGATGGTCAGGTTACCGGGAGGTCGAGGTGCGTCGTGCCGACAGGTAGTAGGCGAACGGATCGTTGGGGACAGGCGATGGTCAGGTTACCGGGAGGTCGAGGTGCGTCGTACCGACAGGTAGATGACGGGCGGAACTCCGGGACCGACGAGGGGGGCTGGAACAGCAGACGGGCGGACTATCTCTCCGATAGTCCGTAGCAGGGTGATCAGGACCAGGGATGAATGTCACCTGGGGACTGGTAGCGTACCGGTTTACACGTAGTACGAACGAGCGACGTCTCTCACTGACGCCGCTGTATAAATAGCCCCCAGGTGAGATCAATGGTAATTAGCCACGGTAATGGTTGGCAGGTGCGTGTGTGTGCGCCTCTAGCGCACGCGGCCTGGCAACGCCCCCTGTCAACCACCGTAACCGTGACAAGATGTGCAACAACTCATCAGCTCATCCTCAGCTCAACTTTCACTGCCATGTCAACAATTACCCACTCCAGCCTCTCAAACAATCTCTTGGAAATACAACACTATGCAACCCTCTCTCAAACTAAACTGTGACACAAAGTATGCATTATGAATTTCTAAAACACAATACTATAACAAATACTTGACACAACAAAAATTAAGACATATAAGATCCAGATACAATAAAGATCTAATAAATAATAAAATATAATACAAATAATTTAGGACATTGACACAAAATACAGGCTTCTCTCCTACAGCTGGAGAATAGCAAGACTTGAAGGTGGAATCACGTATGATTATTTTTATTTGTTGATTAGTATTTAATGAGCAGCCTGGTTGACTTTTACCCTATTCTACTTAATGTATGATGGCTTTTATCTTGGCTAGCCCCAGTCGGATTTCAAACAGATGTTGGTGGAAGTCAAGAACAGGCTGTACCAGCTGAAGTAACAGCTCAAGCCAGAGTCTCAGGTTTGATCATTTTAAAATGTTTTTATTTACTTGATTATAATAAGTATTGTAGACTTTAATTCAAATGTGGATGGAGGAGACAGGGAGAAGAGCTTGAGAAAAATCAGTCATGTTGTTTATAAATAAGCATGAATGTAAGAAAAGTTCAGGAACGATGGTAGGCCTGTGAGAACTAAAGCAAATGATAGAGTTGAAAGACTCCTCAGTAGCATTGTCCCATCAAAAAGCAATGGTCCACTATTGAATTCCAAATAGGCCTGTACCCAACTATTTACACCCCTACAAGTTACAGAATATTTAGTATTTCTCTGTATATTCAAGTGATATATATAGTGATATATTTTATTGATGATGAAATCAACACATGTCAGTGACACGCCTCATGCTCATAAACCTCATGCCACTCATGCCCATATCCTTGAAGCTCCTGTACTCTCCAGGCCTCATGTACATCATCCTGCCCTTGTAGTGGGCCTGCTCGTACATCAGCCAGTGGCCGTCCATCACGTTGCAGGACTGGCAGTCAGACATGCGGTAACGATCCTGGATGTTGTCACAGTCGTCCATCATCTCATAGGACTGACCGCCGTAGTTCTCCCTCTCGTAGATCTTCATCCTGAACTGGCCTCTGTGCTGTAATGGAGAAATTCAGAGAAACAATGTCAGCGGACTACTCTAACCACAACACAGTCAGTGTCATAGTTGAAATCTGTGAGTTTAACAGCAAAACTGGGTGAGAGTAAAAGTTTAACTGGATGAGAGTAACAGTTGAACTATGGGTGAGTTCTCTTACATAGGGGATCATTCTGCAGGACCTGATGTTGTCAAACATCTTTCCCATGCTCATCATGCTCTGCATGTCATTGTACTCTCCCCTCCTCATGAAGAACTGCTGGCCCATGTAGTTGTTCCTCTCATAGACCATGAAGCAGCCACTCTCCACCCTGCAGGACTGGCACCTGCTCAGGTAGGAGGACATGTCGGAGCAGTCGCTCATGCACTCATAGGAGCGGCCCTGGAAGTTCTTCTCCTCGTAGAAGGTGATCTGAAACAATATGAGATGATTTTCAATATTGCTCAATTTACATTTAAAGACATAGATTTGATTTGATTACATAATATTCACATTTATTGTCATTGCACAGCACAAGTACAGTACAGCAAAAATGATTTGGCATCTAACCAGAGTGCAAATGTTACAGTAAATGGCATGGTATAATAATGTACAGTTGTTAAATAAGATGTAAAAACAGTCTACTAAAAAACAACTCCTAAAAACAGGTATAAAATAACTTATAGATTATGTATGAGATATGTGCAGAATTATAGGTGTATATATATATACACAGGTAAGTAAACACATATAAACAGGTAGTGAGCAGGGGTATGCAGTTATATCAACAGTTGATTAATAGTTATACAGTAAGTACAGTAAAAATGTAGATGGCTATCATACAGGTATGTAAACAATAAATATGAAAACTATAGGTAGAGGTAGGGAGTTATGAAACAGCTAAGATATATGATATGCTATAGCTTAGACATTTTCAATATAGTGCAATTCATGTATTATTATTTTCAATGTAATCAAGTTACTAACCTTTCCCATGTTCATGCTGGTGGTGGTCATACTTGGGCTGAGCTGGTGTTACTGCTGCTACTGCTGTCCTGATTGGTTTAACCTTTACTTTTATACCTGCCAATACCCCAAAGAATGAGTGGCCCCCATTGTGAAAAGCCCTGAGCCAGAAACAGTATAGAAGCCTGCATAGGGTTGTGTTACCCTGTCATACAGCCATGTGACTGGTCCCCTGAATAATTGTTTTCGATTTCATTCACCAGATAATAACTGTATGCATTTTAACAGTGGCCATTGAGCCAATAACAATCGATTGTCTTGTGCTGTTCAATCGTATAAAATATAATGAATATAGGAAATTGTTTTATTGTTTATTTCTTTGACTTCTTTGAATGTTGGCAAACATTTTTGTTCAAGGTTACAATACATTTATTTATGTACTTTACATTAACAACTTACCTTAGAATACCCATGTGTTATATTATTTCTTGATTAAGTACAAGACAATACCCAGACGTTTTTGGCTGTCTGTTGGATTGGCCTACCACCCTACCCAGTTCAATGTCATCACTTTGAGTTTTGTCTACGCAAATTAAAAGTGTGCTTATAAATATAATTTATTGTTATTATTATTATTATTATTATTATTATTATTATTATTATTATTATTATTATTATTAATAATGTACTCCAATGTACAGCTTTCATTTTAATGTGTTTTGCCTGGTTACACTGTTAGTGCATTGGGAACCTTTAAAAGTGAAATATCTTATCATCTACACCCACAATTGTTTCCATATGTGAACTATGCTGAATATTTTGATCCATTATATGTGTTGTGTCAATAGGTTAAACATTTCAAGAGGTAGTTTATCACTCTTGTTAAATCATTCCTATTTCAATAGTAAAGTCGCTCCGGTTCATAATGTGGGAAATCACAAATCCTAATCTGTGTCCAACCATCCATTTCAATAGCACTGTCTCACATGCACACAAACACACACACACACACACACACACACACACACACACACACACACACACACACACACACACACACACACACACACACACACACACACACACACACACACACACACACACACACACACACACACACACACACACACACATTTATACTTCCCACAGTCTTTTTGACCCTCTTATTCTATCTTATCAATCATTCGGTCGTTATGTTGAAATTAAAACATTGATGAACATTGGGATCCACGAAAAAAATCTTCATTAAAAATGAACCGGTTAATCTGACGAGATTCCATTAATGTCTTTATTCATGTTAAAAAACACTAATGTCATTGTGGAGTGTTTGTGGTTGTTGGCTGGTTCAAGCAGCCTCACCCGGCCTGGGTTTCACTGATTACTCTATGGCAGGTGAGGTTGCAAACCTGTGGGTCCTTGTTAATCAAGGCTCAGAGTTTAAACCAGCCACCACCACACATCTGAGCAAAGAGCTCAAGCATTTAACCAACTGCTCTTTTCACCATGATTCAAAACTCTGCCATTTTATGTAATGGCTTGTGACAGCGTCAACTGCTGCAGTCTAATATTTTAAAGTTCTGATCATTGTTTGTTTTTGGCAGCAAGGAGTCTCGGCTGTACTGAGTGAAGGTGAGAGACATCATAGAGACGCCAAATCGGACAAATGCAAAATGTGTGCAATAACTCATCAGCATTGCTAATTTTTTAGCCAGGTTCATGCTGGAAAAAACTTCCACTGCCATGTTGACAATTTCCCAATCCAGCCTCTCAACTGATCTTTTGGAAATACAATATTTTGCAAACCTTTCTCAAACTAAACTGTGACACATTTGAAACACTCTTCACCTGTCCCAAATCTCTCACAAAATCCATCCAGAACTTCTCCCAGACCACTGATGTCTGAAGAATTTTCAGCCCTTCACATCCATAAACGGTAACCTAATGTAGTGTGTGTCGGATTTTACATTTTTACAAATGGACGCATATCACACATTGCAGTCATGTTCCAAAACGGATGTTGGACTTGGCAAAACATACTTTGCTTCATATATATCAATGGACACAAAATAGTCTTTAAATGGAAGTGAAACAAAGAAATATAAATTGGGAAATATAATCTATTGTTATCTACCACCATCCTTCTTCTTGGATATCCAAGAATTCAGAATTAAGGACATTGACAGGAAATATAGGATTCTCATAGAGTATCTCATTCAGCAAGAGTTGGAGAATAAGAGCAAAGTTTATAGGTTTAACCAAAAGTATGATTTTTTTTCATTTGTTGATTAGTATTTATTGAGCTGCCTGGATGACATGTACCCTATTGTACATAATGTATGATTGCTGTTATCTTAGCAAGCCCAAATGTGGATGGAGAAGACAGGGAGAAAAGCTTCAGGAAAAGCAGTCGTGGCAATTATAAATAAGCATGAAGGAAAGGAAAGTGCATGAACAATGGTAGGCCTGTAAATTAAAGCAAATAACAGATAATAAAGACTCCTCAGTAGCATTATCTAATCAAAGAATCAAAACCCACTATGGAATTCCCCATAGGCCTGTACCCGAATACTTACACCACCAGACATTCCAGAATATTCAGTATTCCTCTGTATATTCAGGTGTTATGTTTGTTCAAATAACCAGCGAGAAAACTGCACATTTAAGTTAGATCATATTTAATTGATGATGAAATCATCACATGTCAGTGACACGCCTCATGCTCATGAACCTCATGCCACTCATGCCCATATCCCTGAAGCTCCTGTACTCTCCAGGCCTCATGTACATCATCCTGCCCTTGTAGTGGGCCTGCTCCTACATCAGCCAGTGGCCGTCCATCACGTTGCATGACTGGCAGTCCGACATGCGGTAACGGTCCTGGAGGTTGTCACAGTCGTCCATCATCTCATAGGACTGACCGCCGTAGTTCTCCCTCTCGTAGATCTTCATCCTGAACTGGCCTCTGTGCTGTAATGTAGATATTCAGAGAAACAATGTCAGCAGACTCATAACCACAACACAGGGCATTTGAGCTGGGTGAGGGTAACAGTTGAACTCAGTGAACAGTGGAACAGTTTAGATTAGATTCAAATGTATTGTCATTGCACAGCACAGTGAAAGTACAGTACAGCGAAAATAATTTAGCATCTAACCAGAGTGCAAATGTTGCAGTAATGCATGGTAATTGCATATAATTTACAGTTTAAATGTACAGGTTAAAAGACAGTCTAGGTATAAATGTGATATGAGCATAATAATAGGTATATGTATATACAGGTAAGTGATAATTTAACGTAGTGATTAGGGGTATGCTATTATTGAAAGCAGGATACAAATATATAGATGTAAATGTATATACAAGTGAGCATATATAAATGTATGGCAAGTATAAATGTATTGCAAGTACTGGGTTGTACTGGGTAACCAGTTGTACTGGGTGAGAGTAACAGTTGAACTGTTGGTGAGTTCTCTTACATAGGGGATCTTTCTGCAGCACCTGATGTTGTCAAACATCATTCCCATGCTCATCATGCGCTGCATGTTGTTGTACTCTCCCCTCCTCATGAAGAACCGCTGGCCCATGTAGTTGTTCCTCTCTTAGACCATGAAGCAGCCACTCTCCACCCTACAGGACTGGCACCTGCTCAGGTAGGAGGACATGCTGGTGTTGTGTCTAGTCATGTTTCATGTTTTGTAAAGTCATTTTTGTCTTGTCTCCCACTTCCTGTTTTATTTTGGTACTCACCTTTGAGTACCAAAGGTACTTCCAGGTCCCTTGACTCCTTATCCTTGTGTGTGTGCCTACCCTTGTCAGCGTCAGCCCCGCCCCTGAATGTTTCCACCTGTTCCCAGTTACCTCATGTTTAAATTCTCCAGATTCCCCTTGTCTTGTGCCAGTTTGTCTTGTCCTGTCTTGATGTCAGTAGTGTTACGCCCCAACGAGACCGACGAGCCAAATGTGCCAAAGAACCCAGAAGAAGAGAGACACGGACACTCAAAACAACGGAAAGAATTTCATTACTAAAAATATATCTTCAAACATAAACACCAACTAGGAAGGGTTGGACTGGTTACATGGCACGACGTGGTCGGAGCTGGAAAACGTAGTCTCTCGTGATTGTGGTTCTCAATAACCAAGCGCCCGACGTCAGTCTTCGGCAGCCTAAAGAAGGGTAGATCAGCCTCAGCAGGTCTGATTATGATGGGCAACACCTGGGATTGATTACAGCGTGGGGGGGGCACAACAGTATCCCCTCCCCTGAGGTGAGGCACTGGAGGGGTTTGCGAGATAGGAAGAGGGCACTCAGCTCCGGTCCTCCGGACCGAAGCCCTCCCAATCCACTAGGTACTGGAAACCCCGCCCCCTCCAGCTCCTGTTGGGGAAACAGAGGGGGCTGGTAGCCCAGGGAACACTGGAATGGGGACATACCAGTAGCGGAGCTCTCCATAGCGTTGAGGGAATACTTCAGCCAGGGCAGGTACTTGGCCCAGGAGGTGGGGTTACTCGAGGTGATGCAACGAAGAGCCGCCTCGACGGCCTGGTTGGCGCGCTCCGCCTGCCCATTGGACTGGGGGTGGTAACCCGAGGATAGGCTGGCCGTGGCCCCAATTCCCTTGCAAAAGGCCTGCCACACCTTGGAGATGAATTGGGGACCGCGGTCGGACACAATGTCAGAGGGGATTCCATGTAGGCGGACCACATGGAGGGTCAGGAGGTCCACTGTCTCGGCCGCCGAGGGAAGCCTTGGGAGGGAAACAAAATGAACAGCCTTGGAGAAGTGATCGACCACGGTCAGGATGGTGTCACAGCCTTGGGAAACAGGAAGCCCAGTAATAAAGTCCAAGGCAATGTGGGACCATGGGCGACTGGGAACGGGGAGGGGGTGCAGGAGACCTGCTGGAGGGCGATGCGAGGCCTTGCTCCGGGCGCAGGTGGTGGCGGCTACATACCCCCTGACATCCTTCCTGAGGGTGGACCACCAGAACCTCCGGCTGATGAACTCCGCCGTCCACCGCTCCCCGGGGTGACAAGCAAAGTGGCTGGAGTGGCCCCACTCCAACACCTGCGGGCCGACAGCAAGAGGCACAAACAACCAGTTACAGGGACTGTTACCTGGGTCTGGCTCGGCCCGCTGGGCCTGTCTCACCAGCAGCTCGATGGCCCAGGTGACCACACCCACCACCCTGGCTGAGGGAAGGATGGTGTCGGGGTTCTCCTTGACCGCAGGACCCTCCCCTGGGAACTGACTGGAGAGGGCGTCAGCTCTGACGTTCTTGGAGCCCGGACGGTAGGTGAGGGTGAAATTGAACCGGCTGAAGAAAAGGGCCCAGCGGGCCTGCCTGGAGTTCAGCCTCTTCACCATCCTCATGTAGGCCAGGTTCTTGTGATCCGACCACACAATGAACGGTAGCTCTGCTCCCTCCAACCAGTGTCTCCACTCCTCCAGGGCGGCGTGAACCGCCAACAGTTCCTTGTTGCCCACGTCATAGCCCACATCATAGCCGAGAGAAATAGGCACAAGGGTGGACTCAGTGGTCCTCCTCCGACCGCTGTGAGAGGACGGCTCCGACGCCTGTGTCAGACGCATCTACCTTGACGATGTACTGCCTCGCCGGGTCGGGGTGGACGAGAACTGGGGCTGTGGTGAACAAGCTCTTGAGTCGGAGGAAGGCCGACTCCGCCTCAGGTGTCCACACGAACAGTCGAGAGGGGGACGTGAGGGCGTTGAGGGGGGCAGCCACCTGGCTGAACCCCTTGATGAACCGCCGCACAAAGCCTGCAAAACCCAGGAAGCGCCTGAGCTGCGTGCGGTCAGTAGGGTGCGGCCATTCCTCCCCCACCTTGATCTTGGCAGGGTCTGCATGCATCTGTCCATCCACAGTCTTCCACTCGTCACCCTCCCGGATCCTGACCAAGTGGTAGTGGTAGGTCCAACTTGGTGAACACCCGGGCGTGCGTGAGTGGCTCGAAAGTGGAACTAAGAAGTGGCAGGGGGTACCAATTATTCACCGTGATGTCGTTCAGTGCCCGATAGTCTATACAGGGCCTCAGGCCACCGTCCTTCTTAGCCACAAAGAAGAAGCCCACTGCGAGGGGCGAAGACGACGGCTTTCCCCAGCACCGCAATCTGGGACTGGACCGAGGGGAAAGCCTTTCCCAGTTCGGCCTGCAGTTGGGTAAGTTCGATGGCTTGTTCCGTTACTATCTTGCGTAACTCGGACGGTGTCCCGTGCCCCGCTTCTGGGTTCACAGCTTGGCTCATTTTAGGCTTGGTTATTCTGTTACGCGCCAACGAGCGCTTTACTAAAAATATATCTTCAAACATAAACACCAACTAGGCAGGGTTGGACTGGTTACATGGCGCGACGTGGTCGGAGCTGGAAAACGCAGTCTATCGTGATTGTTGTTCTCAATAACCAAGCGCCCGACGTCGGTCTTCGGCAGCCTAAAGAAGGGTAGATCCCAGGTGTTCATTAGCCTCAGCAGGCCTGATTATGATGGGCAACACCTGGGATCGATTAGAGCGTGGGGGGGGGGGGGGCACAACAAGTAGCCCGCATTCCAGCGTTTTTTCTTCTATTTCCCAACAACTTTAGTCCCGGCATTTTTCTGATAGTTCGTTTTTGATCCTCATACTGAGGGAATTTTTATAAATCAAATATTTTTCTCATACCTCTGTCTCCTGGGGTCGTGCATTTGAGTCCTACTACCTTGTGTTTTCAAGTTTATGACAGTCGGAGCAGTCGCTCATGCAATCATAGGAGCGGCCCTGGAAGTTCCTCTCCTCAACTAAACAATCATAGAAATCAATGCCAGAAAATTGTATTGTGTCATTGACTGATATTTTTTTTTTAATCGGTTGGCTTTCATTTTGTATGATTAATATAATTTTTTTTATTCAAATTTAATATTTTCATAGATGATATATTATATTTGTTATACAATATATATTTACAATTTATTTATTATTTGTATGTAATGTTCATATGTTTTACCTTGCCCATGTTGATGGTTGTGTTGGTCTCTCAGAGATCGGTTGGTCAACTGATACCCATACATTTATAACAGAACAGATCCTAAGGCTGCATGATGCCCCAATTGTTCAAACAACTGACCCAACAAAATATAAAAATCCATACAGAGGCTTACTCAGGCTGTAACATGGCATGTCAAACCCTTCTCCTTAAACACTTGCGGTGGCATAGAGGGAGGGAGGGAGGCTATGGAGATGTACATCTCTGACCACGCATCATTTTGCCTTAATTTTCTCCATCAGGTGCCATTTTAAACTATGCCAGGGGTCTTAATGCCTTAACCTATTAATATATCCAAGTTTGATAGTATATTGATAGTGTATGATCGATTATTTAAGAGGCATGTAGACAAATTTAAAATCAATTTATCAGGCTCAAACTTTTACATTGTACGCTATTTATTGTAAAATACATTTATAGGTTTTATATAAGACAATTTTTCATTTTTTTTCGACTTTGCTTCAGCAGCATATCTCAGTGGGATGACTGACACTGGTGAGTGGCACACAGCTTATCTTGTCATGGGGAGCTGGAGGTGGACCCTCCCTGTGGAGAAAACATTGACTTGAAGGTGGAATTGTGGCGTCAGATGACAGCGTTAGTTTCTGCACCACTAAGTTGCCACTACAAAATCTAATTTCAAAATATATTATTACTAAGAAACAAAATAAATTGAACACAAATTAGTTGGACATCAACACTATTTTGAAGACCCCCTATAGTATCTGTGTGACCCACATATTTTTAACAACAATACTATACTCAAAATTACTATACTATAAAAAAACACTATATACTATTCTATGAACACAATTATAATCCAACAACACTATACACAATGAAAAAAAACCCATAGGAACAATAAAGTGGAATGGACAATATAGAAAAATGGCGGTTGGTGCAAGAAGCACTTCGGACTTTATCTAATTGTAAACTTTGTTGTTAAACATGACATTATTTCTATCACAAAAGTCCATATTTTACTATTGGGATTAAAACGTGCAAGGGAATCTCCTCAGCATCAAATGGATTGTGACCTGAGTAAGGAGTTCTCACAGGCAGGGCCTTTGATTGTTTAGGTTTGACATCATATAAAAGGACCTTGGTTAAACAGGTGGAAAGACAGTTCACTAGTAACAGCAATATGACCCCCACTAACAGGAACATGATGAGCAAAGTATGTTGATTTGTAACTTATTTAAATACATGGGATACGATTCTGCTTCACTGAATGGTCCACTTACAAAGGGTGGCAGTATGAAAATAACAACTATTCTATAATGTAGAAAATGGCAAACACGTTTCCATTTTTCCCCTTTCTATCATAAGTAATATGTGTTATTTTTGTACTCTTTCAGATCACCTTCTACGAGGAGAATAACTTCCAGGGCCGCTCCTATGAGTGCATGAGCGACTGCTCCGACATGTCCTCCTACCTGAGCAGGTGCCAGTCCTGCAGGGTGGAGAGTGGCTGCTTCATGGTCTATGAGAGGAACAACTACATGGGCCAGCAGTTCTTCATGAGGAGGGGAGAGTACAACGACATGCAGCGCATGATGAGCATAGGAATAATGTTTGACAACATGAAGTCCTGCAGAATGATCCCCGATGTAAGACAACTCACCCATAATTCAACTGTTACTCTCACCCAGTTCAACTGTTACACTCACCCAGTTTTGCTGTTACTCTCACCCAATTCAACTATGACACTGACTGTGTAGTGGTTATAGTAGTCTGCTGACATTGTTTCTCTAAGTCTCCGCATTACAGCACAGATGCCAGTTCAGGATGAAGATCTACGAGAGGGAGAACTACGGTGGTCAGTCCTATGAGATGATGGACGACTGTAACAACATCCAGGATCGTTATCGCATGTCAGACTGCCAGTCCTGCAATGTGATGGACGGCCACTGGCTGATGTACGAGCAGGCCCACTACAAAAGCAGGATGATGTACATGAGGCCTGCATACACATTTGAACACTAATTCGAATTAAGTAAAAACTTTTTTTTTTAAGCATACCCGAGCCTCCGGCTTGAACTCTTTCTTCAGCTGGTTGAGCCTGATCTTGACTTCTTGTCACGGCCGGGTATAGGTGGGACCCAAGAGCAGGGAGAACAGACATCAGATGGAACAGGTGCTTTAATGTCGGATCCAAGGCAGAGGTACAAAAGCGCAAGGCAAAAACAAGGTCATTATCCAGGCGAGGGTCAAAACACGGCGGATCAATAGGCAGAACAACAATGAACTTAGCTTGATGCGAATGTGAGGCTTTCTGAAAATCGGGGTGATGATCCAGCAATGAGTCAGACAACAGACACGGCTTAAATACAGCTTGGTAATGAGGTGAACAGGTGAGTTGAGTAGGAAACGGCTGACAGGGAAAACACGGAGTGGCATCTTTGAACGGAGTCGTGACATTGCGGATCCAGGAAGCCAGCGGAGATCCAGGACTAGGAGCGTGAAGAGCTGGGTTGGATCGTGACACTTCCTCCAACATCCATTTGATATCTGACTAGGGCAAGCCAGGATAACAGCAATCATACAGTATGTACAATAGGGTAAGTCAACAATGCAGTTCAATAAATAATAATCAATAAATGACTCCACCTTCAAGTTTTGCTCCTATTCTCCAGCTCTTGCTGAAGGAGAGACTCTAGGAGAAGCCTATGTTTCCTGTTAATGTCCTTAATTATGACTTTGATGTCATTCAGGGGTTATCCAAGAAGAAGGATGGTGGTAGATACAAATTGATTAGATTTCATGCAGGACACCATTTATATTTATTTTACTTCCATTTTAAGTATTTGTTGTTTGGGCATCTAGTAAGGATGCTTCCTGGTCGCCTCCCGAGGGAGGTTTTCCAGGCACATCCACCTGGGAAGAGACCACGGGGCAGACCGAGGTACAGGTGGGGTGATTACATCTCCACACTGGCCTGGGAACACCTCGGGATCCCCCAGTCAGAGCTAGTCAATGTTGCCAGGGAGAGGGAAGTTTGGAGTCTCCTGCTGAAGCTGCTACCTCCGCGACCCGATTACGGATAAGCGGGAGAAGATGGATGGATGGAAGTATTTGTTGTAAGTATCCATTGATGTATATAAAGCAATATATGTTTTGCCAAGTCCAACATCCATTTTGAAACATGACTGCAATGTGTGACATGCGTCTGTTTGTAAAATGTGAAATCAGGCACACACTACACTCGGTTACAGTTTGTGGACAAACATCAGTGGTCTGGGAGATGTTCTAGGTGGATTTGGTGAGATATTTGGGACCATATTTGTGTCAGTCTAGTTTGAGAAAGGTTTGCATAATGTATTTCCAAAAGATTTCGGTTTTTCCAAAATGAACCTGACTAAAAAGTTAGCAATGCTGATGAGTTGTTGCACATATTTTGCATTTGTCAGATTTGGCGTGTCGACGATGACTCTCACCTTCACTAAGTGCAGCCGAGACTCCTTGCTGCAAAACAATCAAGGATCAGAACTTGAAAATATTAGACAGTAGCAGTCGCCGCTGCCACAAGCCGTTAAAATGGCTTCTTCCTGAAGACAAGGACACAGGGTAAATTAATCCAGTTTATTGCAGAGTTTTGAATCATAATGAACAGAGCAGTTGGTAAATGCTAGAGCTCTCTCCACAAGAGTGTGTACGTGGCTAGTTTAACCTGTGGGCCTTTATTAGCAAGACCCACAAGTGTGCAGCCTCACCTGCCATAGAGTCATCAGTCAAACTCAGGCCAGGCTGCTTAAACCAGCTACCAACCACACACACTCCACATACTTCCACTGTCAATTGAGGCTGGGGAAAATCCCAAGCCATAACCTAAATTGGACTCTATATGGTTTACAAGTAAAAAATATAAATAAAAACAACCCCATTGTCCATACACCACCCCAGGGTGAGCCGCCAACCCACCCTCCTTCTTCTTCGAGCGGAGGCCTCGGCTGCTGTTTTGACTGGCGGTGGTTTCCTCTGGACTGGCAGTTGCTGGGTTTTCTGGATGGGCTAGGAAACTGGACAGCTAGGCCTCGGTAGTAGCTCCTTTAAGGGCTCACCAACAGCCCCTGGTATGGCTACCCTCCACCAGGGCAATGAGGCATCTTCCCCCCACCTTCTACCTTGAGCATGGGGCTTTGGGCTGCTGCGCTGGCTGGTGGAGTTGCCGCAGGACCTGGGCTGTTGCAGGCTGAATCCAAGGGTGGCTTACCCCAGGCGGTTGCTCCTAGCTGTTGTTGCGCCACTACCCCTGTCCTCTGCTGGGCCCTACCAGTGGCTGTCGCTGCCGGCGGGGAAAGGGTTTGTGTTGGGAGGTGGCTATGCCTTGTCCTAGGCGGGGAGGTCCCTGTTCAAGCGCCAGTGTAGGAGACGACGCTGCCACCAGTCAGTAAAATAGTCACGAATCGTGTTAGAGGGTTTGCTTGAATAATATACTGATTTGTAATTCGCCGCAGCTGTGGGCAAAAACTAACGAGGCCGGCAGGGTCGGGAAAAGTGCGGAACTGGAAGGTCCAGGGAAGGTATTGATCGGTCAAAGGCAGGCAGGGTCGGCAACGGGAAATCAGTCCGGGAGAAATCGTTGGATAGTCTGAGTACAATCTGGCAATGAGTGAATGAACAGGGGTTCACTTAAATAATAGACTGATTCGTAATGCTAATGAGGGGGGCCTGGCTATCTGGTAGTGTGTATTGGGAGCGAGGAGAATAGAATGCAGACTAAATTAGCTACTTGAGGGCTCCTCTCGAAGACAAGGAAACAACAAACAACAAACAACAAAATTTGAATCATCAACAAAGGAGATGGTCAATTTCATCAAGTGTGTGTGGTGGAGGCTTTTTTAACCTGTGGGCCTTGAAAAATAATGACCCACAGGTGCAATCTCACCAGCCATAGAGTAATCAGTCTAACTCTAGGTCAGGCCAGGTGAGGCTGCTTAAACCAGCCACCAACCACACACACTCCACAAGCCTATTTAACATATTCAAAAAAGGGATTCTCAAATGTATAGTGCATATTGGAATTTCTTTTTTTAAGTGAGTACCCCCAAAATAAATGAACGTATGTTGTACATGATAGTCTGATATTAACCAAACTGTGAAGAGTGACTATGACGACTGAAATAGATTGTCTGGGAAGCGAATTCAATGGGGGGTAGTTGGAATACAAGACAGCTAAAGGAGTTAACACAATTAAGGAGTCAGGCCGGGGATTGACGGGGCCACCATATCAGACTTCGAGCCTACAGTGGTGACAAACAAAACACCTTTCATTTGGAGAGAGGAAGGGAGCGACCTCTAGGTAGAAAGATAAATTACCTAAAAGCAAATTAACAACCATAATTATACATTTGATATATATATATATTAATATATACACAACAGCTAATTTAATTAAACCTAATTATACATTTTGTTAAAAAGAAATATATATATAAATAATAATTGGTGGTCAGTGAAATGGATTCTAAAGAGAATGGGACCAGAGATACCAGAAACGTGCAGGGGATTCCTTCATCATCAAAAGGTTTGTGAAGCTGAGTAAGGAGTTCGCACAGGCAGGGCCTCTGATTGTTTAGGTTTGACATCATATAAAAGGACCTCGGTTAAACAGGTGGAAAGACAGTTCACTAGTAACAGCAATATGACCACCACTGAGAGGAACATGATGGGCAAAGTATGTTTGATTTGTAACTTATTGAGATACATGGGATACGATTTTTCCTTTGTTTTAATACACTGAACTGCCCACACACAATGGGTGGCAGTATGAAAATAACAACAAATAATGTAGGAAATGGCAAACACGTTTCCCTTTTTCCCCTTTCTATCATAAGTTATATGTGTTATTTTTGTACTCTTTCAGATCACCTTCTACGAGGAGAAGAACTTCCAGGGCCGCTCCTATGAGTGCATGAGCGACTGCTCCGACATGTCCTCCTACCTGAGCAGGTGCCAGTCCTGCAGGGTGGAGAGTGGCTGCTTCATGGTCTATGAGAGGAACAACTACATGGGCCAGCAGTTCTTCATGAGGAGGGGAGAGTACAACGACATGCAGCGCATGATGAGCATGGGAATGATGTTTGACAACATGAGGTCCTGCAGAATGATCCCCTATGTAAGATAACACCCATAGTTCAATAGTTACTTTCACCGAGATCAACAGTTATCCTCACCCTGTTCAGCTGTTACTATCACACAGTTTAACTGTAAGCCTTACAGTATTGTGGTTATGAGTCTGCTGACGTTGTTTCTCTGAATCTCTCCATTACAGCACAGAGGCCAGTTCAGGATGAAGATCTACGAGAGGGAGAACTACGGCGGTCAGTCCTATGAGATGATGGACGACTGTGACAACATCCAGGATCGTCATCGCATGTCTGACTGCCAGTCCTGCAACGTGATGGACGGCCACTGGCTGATGTACGAGCAGGCCCACTACAAGGGCAGGATGATGTACATGAGGCCTGGAGAGTACAGGAGCTTCAAGGATATGGGCATGAGTGGCATGAGGTTCATGAGCATGAGGCGTATCATGGAGTCCATGTAAATGTTGGTATATGAAATGTAAATAAAGACACAACCATGGTTAACTAGTAAGATTAAAACCTTTTGATTAATTTGCATGTCTTAACCCAGCTACATAATTCAGACAATCCTATTATTTATTCAGACAACAGCAGTTAGTCAAAATTCATGAGGCTTATTACATTTCTAGGCTTTCTCAAAATACTATTATTTTTAACTCAATAACATATTTTAATATCGAAATAGCCTTACACTTGAGCTTTGGTGTGTTTAGGCCTTACGTTTTTGAATCAGGGTTAATTGTAAAATGTGTTGCTATTGACATCTAGTCCAAACATAATGATTGCTTTTGCTCAGTTACATATTTCTGTAGTCCATTACTTCAGCACATGGGAGAAGTTTGCCTTCAGAGCTATCTGCCAGAATGCCCTTTCTGCTACAAAGACAATTCTGCCAGAAATCCTAAAAACAACTAAGTAGTTGTGTTGCCTAAACCTAACCATAATGCGACTGAATACTGAAAAAATAAGCCAAAAAAACCCTGAAAAAAACAAGTCAACAAAAGATAAAAGTAAAAACCAAACCCTGTCTCCCGGGGGAAAGTCCTGTGTTTGACCCATCCATTAATCACAACTTCCTCCCTACTTATTGCTTGTCACCTGAGTTCCTAAAGCCTTTCTGGCAACAAGTTCAGAAGGCACACTTCTCTTGTGTTCATTATGCCTATTACAAGTAATTCTACTGTACAAATATTTATTTTTATTTTTAATTATCACATTTGTAATGGCATTTACATCCACAAAGTTCATTTTTATTGGGACTGGGAGCAAGCCTCCGTCAAAATTGGAGTTACTAACAAATTTCTATAGGATCAAGTTTCCAAAAATAACTGGACAGAGTGCATTGTTTATTTTCAAGTGTAGAAACGTGCATAAAAGCAACAAATGAAATAAAATGAAAAAAACCAAAACATGTATGTCAATCAATGAAAACTTCTTGGATGAGCCTGGTCTTCAAAGTAGAGGTAGTGCTAGCTGATGTTAGAATAATGTGTATTTCCAAAAAGTTAAAGGATAACACCTGGTTATTAAAATTACAAATAACAAATTATATATATTTTTTCTAATTAAAATGCGTGGGAAAAATACCAAGTTCATATCAATTCTTCCAGGGTGCAATGTCAAAAACACCACCTTATTTAAATCTAGTCCGTTGATTTTTAATATGAATAGCCTGTTTAACATTAAAAACAGGGTTTCTCAAATGTATAGTGCATATTGGTGATTTCTTTTTTTAAGTGAGTACCCCCCAAAATGAATGAAACCATGTTGCAAAATAATTCCTTAAAACACGCTCCCTGACAGCAATGTCTTTGGGTTAATGGAGCATAATGCTGGGGAGACACACTGGCAGCATTTACCAAGCATCTTTAGAGAAACAATGGTTGTGTCACAAGGGGATAGTTTGGTGGTACCCAGAACGCAGACCAACGACACAGTGAGGCGATAATGTGAAGCTTTATTGCAAAAGACAACAGAGAGTGATCGGGGACAGGCCAGGGGTCTGGAAACTGGGAAGTCGGATCAGCGTAGTACCGGCAGGGTGTAGACAGGCGAGTAGTCCGGGACGGGAGAGGAGTCTGGATACCGGGAGGTCGAAGTAGCGACAGGTATTAGACAGGAGAGTAACGCGGGACAGGCGAGGGGTCTAGATACTGGGAGGTTGGAGTAGCGACAGGTATTAGACCGGCAAGTGACGCGGGACAGGCGAGTAAGATACCGGGACATCGGCGAAACGATTCCGTCCAGAATGTACAAAGTACAAAGTAGTAAGTACGACCTAGCTCCGAAGTGACGGGACGGCAGGGTATATGTACCCCCACAGGTGACGTGATTAACATAATCAGCCTCGGCAAATGTCGACAGGTGTGTGTGTGCGCCGCCAAAGCCCACGGCTTGGCCACGCCCCCTGTCAACCACCGTAACTGTGACAGGTTGTACATGATTCTGATAGCAAAACTTTTACATGATAGGGTCATATATCAGCAAAACAAAGGTAAGGCAGTGACCGTGAAGACTGGTATGGATTTTCCGGGAAGCCACTTCATTGGGGGGGAAGTAAGAATGAAATACAGCTAAAGGAATTAACACATCTAAAAAGTAAGGCCGAAGATGGACAAGGGGCCACTGTATCAGACTTCCAGTCTACAGTGGTGATACAAACGCTAACTAACAAATAAGCTTTTAATTGGAGAGAGGAAGAGAGCTACCTCTAGGTACAAAGATAATTTAAACAGCAAATTAAAATAACAAATTATACATGTGTTTTATATATATATATATATATATATATATATATATACCGTGTATATATATATATATATATATATATATATGAATAATATTTGGTGGTCAGTGAAATGGATTCTAAAGAGAATGGAACCAGAGATACCAGAAACGTGCAGGGGGATCCCCTCAGCATCAACAGGAGTGTGAAGCTGAGTAAGGAGTTCTCACATGCAGGGCCTCTGATTGTTTAGGTTTGACATCATATAAAAGGACCTCGGTAAAACAGGTGGAAAGACAGTTCACTAGTAACAGCAATATGACCCCCACTAACAGGAACATGATGGGAAAAGTATGTTTGATTTGTAACAATGGGTGACAGTAGGAGAATAACAACTATTCTATAATGTAGGAAATGGCAAACACATTTCCATTTAACCCCTTTCTATCATAAGTAATATGTGCTATTTTTGTGCTCTTTCAGATCACCTTCTACGAGGAGAAGAACTTCCAGGGCCGCTCTTATGAGTGCATGAGCGATTGCTCCGACATGTCCTCCTACCTAAGCAGGTGCCAGTCCTGCAGGGTGGAGAGTGGATGCTTCATGGTCTATGAGAGGAACAACTACATGGGGCAGCAGTTCTTCATGAGGAGGGGAGAGTACAACGACATGCAGTCCATGATGAGCATGGGAATGATGTTTGACAACATGAGGTCCTGCAGAATGATCCCCTATGTAAGACAACTCACCCATAGTTCAATAGTTACTTTCACTGAGATCAACTGTTACCCTCACCCTGTTCAGCTGTTACTATCACACAGTTTAACTGTAAGCCTTACAGTATTGTGGTTATGAGTCTGCTGACATTGTTTCTCTGAATCTCACCATTACAGCACAGAGGCCAGTTCAGGATGAAGATCTACGAGAGGGAGAACTACGGCGGTCAGTCCTATGAGATGATGGACGACTGTGACAACATCCAGGATCGTCATCGCATGTCTGACTGCCAGTCCTGCAACGTGATGGACGGCCACTGGCTGATGTACGAGCAGGCCCACTACAAGGGCAGGATGATGTACATGAGGCCTGGAGAGTACAGGAGCTTCAAGGATATGGGCATGAGTGGCATGAGGTTCATGAGCATGAGGCGTGTCATGGAGTCCATGTAAATGTTGCTATATGAAATGTAAATAAAGACACAACAATGGTTAACTAGTCAAATGAAAACCTTTTTATTCATTTACATGTCTTTACACAGCTACATATTTCAGACAATCCTATTATTTATTCAGACAACAGCAGTTAGTCAAAATGCATGAGGCATATTACATTTCTAGGCTTTCTCAAAATACTATTATTTAGAACTCAATAACATATTTTAATATCAAATAGCCTTACACTTGAGCTTTGGTGTGTTTAGGCCTTACGTTTTTGAATCAGGGTTAATTGTAAAAGGTGTTGCTATTGACATCTAGTCCAAACCTAATGATTTATTTAGCTAAGTCACATATTTCTGTAGTCCATTACTTCAGCACATGGGAGAAGTTTGCCTTCAGAGCTATCTGCCAGAATGCCCTTTCTGCTACAAAGCCAATTCTGCCAGAAATCCTAAAAACAACTAAGTAGTTGTGTTGCATAAACCTACCAAACTGCGACTGAATACTGAAAAAATAAGCCAAAAAAACCCTGAAAAAAACAAGTCAACAAAAGATAAAAGTAAAAACCAAACCCTGTCTTCCGGGGGAAAGTCCTGTGGTTGACCCATCCATCAATCACAATGTCCACCCTACATGTACTTATTGCTTTTCACCTGACTTCCTAAAGTCTTTCTGGCAACAAGTTCAGAAGGCACAGTTCTCTTGTGTTCATTATGCTTATTACAAGTAATTCTACTATACAAATGTTAATGTTAATTTTATTTTTAATTATCAAATTTGTAATGGCATTTACATCCACAAAGTTCATTTTTATTGGGACTGGGAGCAAGCCTCCGTCAAAATTGGAGTTACTGAAAAAGTGCTATAAGATCAAGATTCCAAAAATAACTGGACAGAGTGCAGTGTTTTTTTTCAAGTGTAGAAACGTGCATAAAAGCAACACATAAAAACAAAACATGTATGTCAATCAATGAAAACTTCTTGGATGAGCCTGGTCTTCAAAGTGGAGGTAGTGCTAGCTGATGTTAGAATAATGTGTATTTCAAAAAAGTGAAAGGATAACACCTGGTTATTAAAATGACAAATAACAAATTATAGGTTTTTTTCTAATTCAAATTGATGGGAAAAATACCAAAGTTCATATCAATTCTTCCAGGGTGCAATGTCAAAAACACCACCTTATTTAAATCTAGTCCGTTGATTTTTAATATGAATAGCCTGTTTAACATATTAAAAACAGGGTTTCTCAAATGTATAGTGCATATCGGTGATTTCTTTTTTTAAGTGAGTACCCCCCAAAATGAATGAAACCATGTTGCAAAATAATTCCTTAAAACACGCTCCCTGACAGCAATGTCTTTGGGTTAATGGAGCATAATGCTGGGGAGACACACTAGCAGCATTTACCAAGCATCTTTAGAGAAACAATGGTTGTGTCACAAGGGGATAGTTTGGTGGTACCCAGAACGCAGACCAACGACACAGTGAGGCGATAACGTGAAGCTTTATTGCAAAAGACAACAGAGAGTGATCGGGGACAGGCCAGGGGTCTGGAAACTGGGAAGTCGGATCAGCGTAGTACCGGCAGGGTGTAGACAGGCGCGTAGTCCGGGACGGGAGAGGAGTCTGGATACCGGGAGGTCGAAGTAGCGACAGGTATTAGACCGACGAGAAGTCCGGGACGGGAGAGGAGTCTGGATACTGGGAGGTCGAAGTAGCGACAGGTATTAGACAGGAGAGTAACGCGGGACAGGCGAGGGGTCTAGATACCGGGAGGTTGGAGTAGCGACAGGTATTAGACCGGCAAGTGACGCGGGACAGGCGAGTAATCTGGATACCGGGACATCGGCGAAACGATTCCGTCCAGAATGTACAAAGTACAAAGTAGTAAGTACGACCTAGCTCCGAAGTGACGGGACGGCAGGGTATATGTACCCCCACAGGTGACGTGATTAACATAATCAGCCTCTGCAAATGTCGACAGGTGTGTGTGTGCGCCGCCAAAGCCCACGGCTTGGCCACGCCCCCTGTCAACCACTGTAACTGTGACAGGTTGTACATGATTCTGATAGCAAAACTTTTACATGATAGGGTCATATATCAGCAAAACAAAGGTAAGGCAGTGACCGTGAAGACTGGTATGGATTTTCCGGGAAGCCACTTCATTGGGGGGAAGTAAGAATGAAATACAGCTAAAGGAATTAACACATCTAAAAAGTAAGGCCGAAGATGGACAAGGGGCCACTGTATCAGACTTCCAGTCTACAGTGGTGATACAAACGCTAACTAACAAATAAGCTTTTAATTGGAGAGAGGAAGAGAGCTACCTCTAGGTACAAAGATAATTTAAACAGCAAATTAAAATAACTAATTATACATGTCTTTTATATATATATATATATATACCGTGTATATATATATATATATGAATAATATTTGGTGGTCAGTGAAATGGATTCTAAAGAGAATGGAACCAGAGATACCAGAAACGTGCAGGGGGATCCCCTCAGCATCAACAGGAGTGTGAAGCTGAGTAAGGAGTTCTCACAGGCAGGGCCTCTGATTGTTTAGGTTTGACATCATATAAAAGGACCTCGGTAAAACAGGTGGAAAGACAGTTCACTAGTAACAGCAATATGACCCCCACTAACAGGAACATGATGGGAAAAGTATGTTTGATTTGTAACAATGGGTGACAGTAGGAAAATAACAACTATTCTATAATGTAGGAAATGGCAAACACATTTCCATTTAACCCCTTTCTATCATAAGTAATATGTGCTATTTTTGTGCTCTTTCAGATCACCTTCTACGAGGAGAAGAACTTCCAGGGCCGCTCTTATGAGTGCATGAGCGATTGCTCCGACATGTCCTCCTACCTAAGCAGGTGCCAGTCCTGCAGGGTGGAGAGTGGCTGCTTCATGGTCTATGAGAGGAACAACTACATGGGCCAGCAGTTCTTCATGAGGAGGGGAGAGTACAACGACATGCAGTCCATGATGAGCATGGGAATGATGTTTGACAACATGAGGTCCTGCAGAATGATCCCCTATGTAAGACAACTCACCCATAGTTCAATAGTTACTTTCACTGAGATCAACTGTTACCCTCACCCTGTTCAGCTGTTACTATCACACCGTTTAACTGTAAGCCTTACAGTATTGTGGTTATGAGTCTGCTGACATTGTTTCTCTGAATCTCTCCATTACAGCACAGAGGCCAGTTCAGGATGAAGATCTACGAGAGGGAGAACTACGGCGGTCAGTCCTATGAGATGATGGACGACTGTGACAACATCCAGGATCGTCATCGCATGTCTGACTGCCAGTCCTGCAACGTGATGGACGGCCACTGGCTGATGTACGAGCAGGCCCACTACAAGGGCAGGATGATGTACATGAGGCCTGGAGAGTACAGGAGCTTCAAGGATATGGGCATGAGTGGCATGAGGTTCATGAGCATGAGGCGTGTCATGGAGTCCATGTAAATGTTGCTATATGAAATGTAAATAAAGACACAACAATGGTTAACTAGTAAAATGAAAACCTTTTTATTTATTTGCATGTCTTAACACAGCTACATATTTCAGACAATCCTATTATTTATATTATTATATATTATATATTAGACCGGCGAGTGACGCGGGACAGGCGAGTAATCTGGATACCGGGACATCGGCAAAACGATTCCGTCCAGAATGTACAAAGTACAAAGTAGTAAGTACGACCTAGCCCCGAAGTGACGGGACGGCAGGGTATATGTACCCCCACAGGTGACGTGATTAACATAATCAGCCTCGGCAATGGGCTATCACTAAGCTGTTTGAAGGACTTCCGGCTTCAAATTTAACGAATAAATCGCTTCCGGTATATTTGTTTACTTCCAACTAGCAAAGCTACAGCTCCTGAGGTACTATTTTGCCATGAATTCCCATAAGAAAATGCGTTTTCAAAAACAGGAGAAGAAATACTCCGAACATTGTTGTGTTCCGCTTTGTTCGACATCATCGAAATGTAACGGTATTCAGTTTCCATGACTTTCCAACCCATCCCGACCTGAGAAGAACCCGACGCGGACATCCGATTCTATACCAGGTAACGTTAGACCCAAGTTGTGCTATTCAGCTAACTGTTTGACATCAACCAAAGTAAACATCAGTTACACTATAAAGAATCCTACCGTAAGTCTTAATACAAAAGAGTTACTGTGCCTACTGCACATTGGTCAGATAATTTGATCAAGTTAATAAGGATAAGGTGGAAACGTGTTTGGGTGATCAAACATATTTATATAAGTTAACACTGCTACTATACACCATCTAAGGCATAATAGTTATCAAGGAAGGTTATTCAAGTTTGTTTGAGTAAGGAGAGAATGTAAAGCTAAGCATTTAGGAGGGTAGGCATCGTCTAGGAGCATGGTTCAGTAACAATAACTGTTCTACTCATAATAGCCTACTTTTCCATGAAGCAGAGGGTATATTTCTAATTGTTTTCTCTTTCTTCTTAGATTCCGCTTTATGATTCATGGCCAGTGGTGTTGACACAGCCAATGCTCCTCTGTGGCAGGCAGTGTTGTGTGCAATCACATAGTGGCATTGCTGTTCCAAACAGGTGTGCAACGATTACACATGGATCCACAAGTGCAAAGATCAATTAGAGAAAAAGCTGACTATTTATTTTTCTACATATACATGCCAAGATACCCGTCTTTGAGAAATGAACATAAGCAAAACCCAGGTTCTTCAATGAAAGATTGGAATGACAAAATGATGTAAAATATTTTATTACAAGTTAATTTTTCAATAATGTTTTTTAGCCAATATGTTACAATAATGTATGTACAATATGTTACAATGTTAATTTTCACAAATCTATACAAATGACTTTACATTCAACAGTTTGCTTACATATAGGCGGCAGTTTAGCTCAGGAGGTAGTGCGGTCGCCTCACAACCGGAACCTTGCTGGTTCGGTCCCCGCCGCCTCCACCTAGCTCGAGGTGTCCTTGAGCAAGACACCCTAACCCTAACTGCTCCCGACGTGCTGGCTGTCTCCTTGCATGGCTGACTCCGCCGTTGGTGGTTGAATGTGTGCGTGAATGTGAGACTTGATATGTAAAGCACTTTGAGTAACAATTTGTTAGAAAAGCACTATATAAATGTCCATTTACCATATAATGTTTGTGTACATAATATTTACATGTTTAACAAAATGATCTGCCACTGGAATAAACACAATTAAATTACAAAAACCTGGTGTTGAACCAATGCTTTACTTAACCCATGCCTTAACTAATGCCTTGTTTTGGTAGTTTGACAACAGGCATGCCACTGTAAACGTCTGCCAATAAGCCCTTTCATGGTGCAGTGAGATGTGTAGGTGGAGTACATCTCACTTTGCAGGAGTGGTAAGGATGGTGTCTGACACTTGAGCTCAGTGCAGTCCAAGATGACCTGGATGTCTGGGAAATCTCAGAATTCCTCAGGGAGGTAAGCTTGCACTTCTGCAGGTGTGAGCCAGATGCATTGAGACCCCAGTGCAGTGGCTAGAAAACGTGTCCATGTTGCAATAATGCAGCTCACTGTGGACTGGTGTATGTTGAATCGATGCGCCGGGTCCCTCTCCTTCACACCAACTGACAGGAAGACGAGGAAAAGAAAGAATTCATCGATTGGCTGGAGCAGCTGTCTCTGGAAGGTTTAAAAAAAGGTTACTGCTTCAAGTTATAAACTAGTAAGGCTGTGCTCTTGTTTGGCAAAATGTTTTATGTACATGGTATGTGTACATAGCAGGTGGTCATAGCTTGGAAATGTATTTACAAAAAGACATATACATCATGTCAGTCATTAATTAACAAAGTAAATAAAATCATACACGGTCACCAAAATAATGTTAGCTGTAACAACTAAGCCAATGTCTCATCTCGTATGCAGCGGTCACGCAGTAGGTACACTAACCTTTTTATTAAGACTTACGATTGGATTCTTTATAGTTTAACTGATGTTTACTTTGGTCGATGTCAAACAGTTAGCTGAATAGCACAACTTGGGTCTAACGTTACCTGGTATAGAATCGGATGTCCGCGTCGGGTTCTTCTCAGGTCGGGATGGGTTGGAAAGTCATGGAAACTAAATACACATATCCATTTTGATGATGCCGAACAAAGCGGAACACAACACTGTTCAGTATTTCTTCTCCTGTTTTTGAAAACGCATTTTCTTATGGGAATTCATGGCGAAATAGTACCTCAGGAGCTGTAGCTTTGCTAGTTGGAAGTAAATATACTGGAAGCGATTTACTCGTTCAATTTGAAGCCGGAAGTCCTTAACACAGCTTAGTGCATATAAGCCGTTGCCGACAGGTGTGTGTGTGCGCCGCTAAAGCCCGCGGCTTGGCCACGCCCCCTGTCAACCACAGTAATGGTGACAGGTTGTACATGATTCTGACAGCAAAACTTTTACATGATAGGGTCATATATGAACAAAACAAAGGTAAGGCAGTGACCGTGAAGACTGGTATGGATTTTCCGGGAAGCCACTTCATTGGGGGGGAAGTAAGAATGAAATACAGCTAAAGGAATTAACACATCTAAAAAGTAAGGCCGAAGATGGACAAGGGGCCACTGTATCAGACTTCCAGTCTACAGTGGTGATACAAACGCTAACTAACAAATAAGCTTTTAATTGGAGAGAGGAAGAGAGCTACCTCTAGGTAAAAAGATAATTTAAACAGCAAATTAAAATGACTAATTATACATGTGTTTTATATATATATATATATATATATATATATATATATATATATACCGTGTATATATATATTTATGAATAATATTTGGTGGTCAGTGAAATGGATTCTAAAGAGAATGGAACCAGAGATACCAGAAACGTGCAGGGGGATCCCCTCAGCATCAACAGGAGTGTGAAGCTGAGTAAGGAGTTCTCACAGGCAGGGCCTCTGATTGTTTAGGTTTGACATCATATAAAAGGACCTCGGTAAAACAGGTGGAAAGACAGTTCAGTAGTAACAGCAATATGACCCCCACTAACAGGAACATGATGGGCAAAGTATGTTTCATTTGTAACAATGGGTGACAGTAGGAAAATAACAACTATTCTATAATGTAGGAAATGGCAAACACATTTCCATTTAACCCCTTTCTATCATAAGTAATATGTGCTATTTGTGTGCTCTTTCAGATCACCTTCTACGAGGAGAAGAACTTCCAGGGCCGCTCTTATGAGTGCATGAGCGACTGCTCTGACATGTCCTCCTACCTGAGCAGGTGCCAGTCCTGCAGGGTGGAGAGTGGCTGCTTCATGGTCTATGAGAGGAACAACTACATGGGCCAGCAGTTCTTCATGAGGAGGGGAGAGTACAATGACATGCAGGGCATGATGAGCATGGGAATGATGTTTGACAACATCAGGTCCTGCAGAATGATCCCCTATGTAAGATTACTCACCCACAGTTCAACTGTTACTCTCACCCAGTTCAACTGTCACTCTCACCCAGTTAAACTTTTACTCTCACCTAGTTTTGGTGTTACTCTCACCCATTTCAACTATGATACTGTGTTGTGGTTAGAGTTGTCTGCTGACATTGTTTCTCTAAATCTCTGCATTACAGCACAGAGGCCAGTTCAGGATGAAGATCTACGAGAGGGAGAACTACGGCGGTCAGTCCAATGAGATGATGGACGACTGTGACAACATCCAGGATCGTTATCGCATGTCTGACTGCCAGTCCTGCAACGTTATGGATGGCCACTGGCTGATGTATGAGCAGGCCCACTACAAGGGCAGGATGATGTACATGAGGCCTGGAGAGTACAGGAGCTTCAGGGATATGGGCATGAGTGGCATGAGGTTCATGAGCATGAGGCGTGTCACTGACATGTGTTGATTTCATCATCAATTAAATCTCACTTAAATGCACATTTTTCTCGCTGGTTATTTGAACAAACATAACACTAGAATATAGAGGAATACTGAATATTATGGAATGTGTAGTGATGTAAGTAGTTGGGTAGAGGCCTATGGGGAATTCAATGGACCTTAGGAGGTTTAGATTCTTTGATGAGACAATGATACTGAGGAGTCTTTCTCCTCTGTCATTTACTTTAGTTCACAGGCCTACCATCGTTCCTGCACTTTCCTTTTCTTCATGCTCATTTATGAACAACAAGACTGTTTTTACTCAAGCTCTTCTCCATGTCTCCATGTCTTTTTTATCATACCCGAGCCTTCAGCTTGAACTCCTTCTTCAACCACAGTACTCCTTCTTCAGCTGGTCGAGCCTGTTCTTGACCTCCTCCAACATGGTAAATTGACATTTATATCGCGCTTTTCTAAGCAATGGTTACTCAAAGTGCTTTATTAGTGCTTCATATCAAGTCTCACATTCACCTATTCATACACACATTCAACCACCAACGGCGGAGTCAGCCATGCAAGGAGACAGCCAGCACGTCGGGAGCAGTTAGGGTTAGGGTGTCTTGCTCAAGGACACCTCGACAGCTTTTGCTAGGAGGAGGCAGCGGGGATCGAACCAGCAACCTTCCGGTTGTGAGGCGACCAACAGCTCAATAAATATTAATCAACAAATGACTCCACCTTCAAGTTTTGCTCCTAATCTCCAGCTCTTGCTGAAGGAGAGAGTCAAGGAGAAGCCTATGTTTCCTGTTAATGTCCTTAATTATGACTTTGATGATGTCAGGGGTTATCCAAGAAGAAGGTTGGTGGTAGATAAAAATTGATTAGATTTCATGCAGGACACCATTTATATTTATTTTACTTCCATTTTAAGTATTTGTTGTAAGTATCCATTGATGTATATAAAGCAACATATGTTTTGCCAAGTCCAACATCCGTTTTGAAACATGACTGCAATGTTTGGTATGCGTCCTTTTGTAAAATGTGAATTCAGGCACACACTACACTTGGTTACAGTTTGTGGATGTGAGGGTATGAAATTCCTGGTCTGGGAGATGTTCGAGGTGGACTTGGTGAGATATTTGGGACCAGATTTGTGTCCGTTTAGTTTGAGAAATGTTTGCATAGTGTATTTCCAAAAGATTGGGAAAATTGTTGACATGGCATTACAAGTTTTGTTTTTTCCAAAATGAACCTGGCTAAAAAGTTATCAATGCGAGTTGTTGCACATCTTTTGCATTTGTCAGATTTGGCGTGTCGACGATGGCTCACACCTTCACTAAGTGCAGCCGAGACTCCTTGCTGCAAAACAATCAAGGATCAGAACTTGAAAATATTAGACAGTAGCAGTCGCCACTGCCACAAGCCGTTAAAATGGCTTCTTGAGGGCTCCTCTTGAAGACAAGGACACTAACCCAGGGTAAATGAATCTGGTTTAATGCAGAATTTTGAATCATAATGAACAGAGCAGTTGGTAAATGATAGAGCTCTCTCCACGAGAGTGTGTAGGTGGCAGGTTTAACCTGTGGGCCTTGATTAGCAAGACCCACAAGTGTGCAGCCTCACCTGCCATAGAGTCATCAGTCTAACTCAGGCCAGGCAAATTGAGGCTGGGGAAAATCCCCTGCCAAAACCTACTCCAACCCCCTCCCCCCATCCTAAAATCTACCTAAATTGGACTCTACACGGTTTACAAGTAACAAAACCAAAAAACAACCAACCCCATTGTCCATACACCACGCCAGGATGACCCTCCAACCCACCCTCCCTCTTCTTCGAGCGGAGGCCTCAGCTGCTGTTTTGACTGGCGGTGGTTTTCTCTTGACTGGCAGTTGCTGGGTTTTCTGGATGGGCTAGGAAAATGCACAGCTAAAAAAACAAAACAAATGTCCTACACTGGGTCGGGTGGGTGGAAGGTTAATATTCATCAAAGACATCCATGTCTGACGATGGCTCTTCCCTGTCCTCATTGGACGAATCGGACAACAAGGGGAAGGGATCCTCCATGGTGACACCCCCTGCAGGAACGGTCGACCTCGTCTAGCTCGTCCATTGAGGAAAGGGAGGACCATCCTCCCTTAAATTTCAGAGAAAAATAAACTTGCAAGAGAAAAATAAATACACATATATATAACAGATTCATCTGTGAAAATAATGATAAAATGACTATTTTACACTTTGAAAGCTCAACAATCATGTCCCTGTGTACCAACAGCGCCCCCTATCGCTAATTTAAAATTACTGTACAGAGGATCGTCCTCCAAGCTCCCCATTGAAGTCTATTATAAACCCGGACGGCCGGTGAGTCCTGGTTTTAGAGTGTACGGCAGTAAGGGAAGATGATCCTCCCTTAGGGCGGGTCTAGCCAGAGGCATTGTGAACCAATCAGCAGAGCTCCCTGCTTTGATGAATACCTAATCAGAGTTTTGGGGGGCAGCTTATAATCATGCAAGGATCTATCTTGTGTCATTCATATTAATATCGCGTTGCAGACAACCCGTGAGTCAAATATTTACTTTTAATTACATTTCAGATTTGAAACTTTCGAGTTACGAACTCAAAGTGTTCCGGGTGCATGACGCTAAACGTAAACAGAAAGCATGGCTGACCATGACAAGGTGGAGTTTTTTTGGGTTGCGATTAGACAATTGACGTGATTTGCATAACTGGTTTTACTATATGATAGTATGTCTTATTTTAATTAAATACAGGTAAATATACTTTTTCCAAAAAAATGTTCTCCCTCAAATCTGACTCAATTTCAATTCCGTTAGTTTTGTTTGTTAAAACTCGCCACTGTGCATAGAACTTCTATTCCAATTTTTCAGATTTTCATCATTAATGGAGTAATCACTAAATAGCTATTTTTCATCAAAACAATGCTTCTTCCCCCTCACATCACAATCGGTTTCAATTCAGATTGGCCTACATGCAAAAAATTACCCACTAATACACACGGCACCTTCCTTCCTCCCCTTCTTTTTCAACCACCAGCCGCCACTGATGGCTGGTCGGGATGGCGTTGGTGGAACTGCCTGATGAGGCGGTCGTCCAGAATGTGTCCAGCCGGAACCCACAACCTCTCCTCATGGCCATACCCGTTCCAGTCGACCAGGTACTGGAGACCTCTCCCACAGCGACAGAGCAGGCGCAGCTGCAGGCGCAGCAGGGACCAGTGGACATATCCGCACCGGCTTGATCCTGGACACTGTGGTGTAACGGTTGACTGCACAGAGGAGAGAGATCATGGCCTGGGCCCAACTCTAAAGGCAGCTGCGGATGATGGTCTGGACAGACGGGCACTCTGCTCTCTCTTTCAGACTCTGTCAGCCACATTCTGAAACGTTTTGCAAATCAGTATCTTTCTTAAATTTGCTGTTATTATATAATCTAATATAATATTATATAATCCGACTGTTATCGATCTTTTCTGTTAACACCGATTGCTGTTTTGTATTGTCCTCTATTGTATTTGTCACCACGTTTGTCGCATAAAACAAGGTAAGCATGGACTCCTGTTGCTCCTGCTCCTGTGCCTTCCTCCAAGAAAATATAGCTCTTCTAGAGAGACATATCTGTCAACTAGAGGAGGAAAATATAGCGTCCATAGAAAAGACAGATACTCCGGAGAGCGTAGAGAATACCTGCCAGACGGTGTCATAGCGGTATCTCAGAAATCACAAAAAGTAACACAGTTACACTGTGATTTCGCCAGAAAGATGTGTCGGTATCGATTAATTCTCTCTGGCCCTTTACCTATCAGGAGTTCTGACGAGCGTTATTGTAGACTATTGTCCCTAAATCGTTGGCTGGCACGATATGGTGAAGAGCAGGGCTTAGTTTTTCTAGATAACTGGTTCTCCATGTGGGACCACCCTTGCATGCTGATGAGAGACGGCCTTCACCCTACTGAGAAAGACGCCTCAATTATGTCAGAAAACATAGATAGATGTCTTAGCCAGGCGTGACATGTGCACTTACAGCACACTGGGACGCAGGCAATTACCGAACCTGCTAGCAACATACTAGCCAACGTCTAGTTAACCCACTAGAAGACTGAGTGGGTTAACTAGTTTAATTAGCCTTGGTTATGTAGCGCGTAATGCTGACACTGAGGTGCCTCTAGGTTTTTATACTGGTCACAGCAGCAGCAACTGCAAACTGCAGGTTTATAGTACACCTACACCTATCAGTATTGTGGAGCTGCCTCGCACTGTCCCGAGGTGTAAAACCCGCAGGCGAAGGCAAATCTTCAAAAATGATACAGTAAACTCTAAGTTGCAATCCAACTCCCTCAAACCTTAATACTTTGGAAGATCTTAGAATAGGAGTTCGAAACTCGTCATGAAGCAGTTGTTGTTAATTGTTCTTCTGCTCCTGACTCTCTGCTAGCAACTTCTTGGAATTCTTTGAGCACAGAATTGAGTCTATTTGAAAATACATTGATGCTTCCCCTACCCATCATCCTGAACATCATGCAAGAGAGGCACTATGTTTCTCTCCTGAAGCAACCTTCCTGCAGTTCAGTACAATCTCCTTGGATGCACTTGCTATAATAACACTACCTGTATGCTAGACTCTCTCCCCACCAAGGTTCTTAAGGAACTTCTCCCAGTTGTTTAGGGGCTTAGTAAGCTCAACATCATGATCTTATCCCTTTCTACTGGAACAGTTCCATCTAGTTTCAAGACTGCTGTGATACAACCTCTACTGAAGAAGCCTTGCCTGGACCCAAAAGTACTTAGCAACTATCTGCCCATCTCTAACCTTCCTTTCTTTTTCGAAAGTACTGGAAAGAATTATAGCTGACCAAACAATCAATCATCTGATGGTGAACAACTTATTTGAACCCTTCCAGTCTGGGTTTAGAACCTTCTACTCCACTGAAACTGCTGTGACCAGAGAAATACATGATTGCTGGTGCTGCTCGACCTTAGTGGCACCTTCAACACAATCGACCTCAGCATCCTCCTTTATTGTCTCAAAATTGATGTATGTTGATGCATCAAAGACTCGGCTCTCCTTTGGTTCAGATCTTACCTCACAAATAGGAGACAAGTTGTTCTTTGTGATGATTCACAATCGAATCACTAGGGATGCCCCCTATGAGTCGACGAAAGGTTAATCGACCAAGAGTCATTAGTCAATCAAGTTGTCATTGGTCATTGGTCGCAGGAAAATAAATGTAGTTTCTTTTTTTTTTAGGACACTTGAGTCCTCACTCGATGACAGTCAAGTCAAGTCAAGTCAAGTCAAGTTTATTGTCAGTTCACAGTTTACAGTTTACTCATCAGCAGTGAGTGAAAATCTTATGTGCAATACCCGACTACAAACAGCAGTTATAAATATAAGTATAAGTATAAGTAAATATATAATATAATAGTATATATAATATAATAATCGGCACAGAAAAAGAGCAATATGTATATATAAATCAATGTAATAAAATAAACATTGTTATATGCTATACACCCTTGTTCAGCAGCCTGATGGCCTGACTGTTGAAGCTATCTCTGAGTCTATTTGTACAGCACTTGGCGGTATTAACTTTTACTTGACGGTAAAAGTTAATACAGTTCGTGGCTGGGGTGGGCATTGTCTTTTATGATGCATTTGGCCTTGGCCACGCACCGCTGGTTGTATATATCCAGGAGGGAGGGGAGCTCACCTCCAACAATATACTGGGACAGCACCCTTTGAAGCACTCTGCGCTCGAGTGCGGTGCAGTTCCCGTACCAGGCGGTGATACACCCTGTAAGAACACTTTCGATGGTGCCGGTATAGAATGTTCTCAGGATGCGGGGGCCCATGCTGAATTTCCTCAGACGCTTGAGGAAATACAGGCATTGTTGGGCCCTTTTCACCACGTGTGTGGTGTGCGTGGACCATGTGAGGTCCTCGGAGATGTGCACGCCGAGGAACTTGAAGCTGCTGACCCTCTCTACTGCAACACCGTCAATGGAGATAGGGCTGTGCTCTTCTCTCTGCTTCCTGTAGTACACGATCAGCTCCTTGGTCTTCTTGACGTTGAGGGCGATCCAACCTCCTCCCTGTATGCTGGCTCGTCGTCGCCGGCGATCAGGACCATCACTGTCGTGTCATCAGCTAACTTGATGATGATGTTGGAGCTGTGCATAGCCATGCAGTCGTGGGTGTAGAGGGAGTAGAGGAGAGGGCTCAGCACCCATCCCTGGGGGGCTCCCATGTTGAGGGTCAGTGGCTCTGAGGTGGTGCTTCCCATCCTCACCACCTGGCGGCTACTGGACAGGAGGTCCAGTATCCAGCTGCACGTGGATTGGGGCACGTGTCATCCTTGGTAGGAACTATCGTGTTGAACGCTGAGCTGTAGTCCACAAACAGAATTCTCACATAACAGTTCTTTCCCTCCGGGTGGGAAAGGGCAGTGTGGAGGGCCATGGCATTTGCGTCGTCCGTAGATCTGTTTTGACGATATGCAAATTGCCATGGGTCCAGCGTGGCAGGTAACGCGGAGCAAATAAAGTCCTTGACCAACCTCTCGAAGCATTTGCTGACAATCGAGGTGAGGGCTACCGGTCTATAGTCATTCAGGCGTGTTACCTTGGGTTGTTTAGGGACAGGCACGATGGTGGACATCTTGAAGACCGCGGGAACAACTGGGACAGGGAGAGTTTGAAGATGTCTGCAAAGACTGCCAACTGGTCTGAGCATGCTCTGAGGACGCGGCCTGGGATGTCGTCGGGGCCTGCCGCCTTACGGATGTTCAACCACTTGAAGGTGCGGCACACATCCGCCTCCGAGATGTTCAGCAGGCTGGTCTTCTCAGTCGGCGCTGGCTTCGGCGGGCTGCCAACGTCGAACAGAGCAAAAAAAGTATTTAGCTCTCCTGGGAGGGAGGTAGAGGAGTTCTCTACACAACTGGTTCTCCGTCTGTTCGTTATCGTCTGTAGCCCCTGCCACATACCCCTCGCGTCGTGGCTCTTGAATTTCTCCTCCACTCTGTCCTTATACTGCCGCTTGGCAGTGACGATGGTCTTACGGAGGTTGTAGCGGGCTCTCGTATATTCCTCCATATTCCGGGAGCCAAAGGCGGCGTTACGCGCGTGTAGGGCAGCGCGAACAATGCCGTTAATCCACGGTTTCTTGTTGGGGTATATCCGAACCGACTTGGTCGGAACAACATAATCTCTGCAGTTCTTGATGAACCCGGTGACCGAGGACGCGTACTTGTTGATGTTATTGTCCGAGGCAACGCGGAACATCAGCGGAACATCAGCGGAACATCAACATCAGTGCGATCAAAACAATCCTGCAGCATAGAGTCTGCTTGGTCCTACCAGCATTGGACCTCCCTCACAGCAATCGGTTGCTGCTTCAGTCTCTGCCTATAGGCGGGGAGTAGCTGGATAGAGCGGTGGTCTGATTTGCTGAACGGTGGGCGGAGGAGGGCCTTGTAGTCATCACGGAAGGGAGTGTAGCAGTGGTCGAGGATCCGCTCACCCCGTGTGTTGCTCGTTATGTGTTTGTAGAACTTCGGGAGAACCTTCTTCAGGTTCGCCTTGTTGAAGTCCCCCGCCATGATGAGAGGAGCCTCAGGGTGTGCCGAATCCTGTTCGCTGATAGCCCCATACAGTTCCTTCAGCGCTGTGTCCGTGTTGGCTTGTGGGGGAATGTAAACAGCAGTCACGGTTACCGCTGTAAACTCCCGAGGTAGCCAGTATGGACGGCACATAAGCATCAGGTACTCTGGTCCGGAGAACGGACAATTCCGTCAGCTCGATAGCTGCGTCGGTAACCCCCTCCAACATCCATGTCTCAGTAAGGCAGATGATACAGTTGTCCTTAGTTTCCCGGTTGAATTGAATACAAGCCTGTAGCTCGTTTAACTTATTGTCCAGAGACTGTACATTAGCCAGTAGAATGGTGGTTAGTGGGGGGCGATCGGATCGACATCTCAGCCTGACTAGCATGCCGGCTCGCTTCCCTCGCTTCTTCCTGCGACGCTTGCGTGTAATCGTGCCCAAGATCGTCGGAGATAATCCAGCTGTGATTTCGGGCGGGACGTCTAAGTCGAAAGAATGAAAAAACTCTGGTAGGCGGCGAGCGACTGTCGATCTTATCTCCAGAAGTGTGCAAAAGTTATAAATGAACGTGCTGCTAACTTCCTGAACAAAGATAGTCGCGATAAAAACAATAAATAACAAAAAACGGCGTTGTTGTGCGGGAGCTCGCTACACGGTAGCCATCTCGTACGGCGCCATACTCCGTCCGCCGGTGACTCCTTCAGTCACTTGTTTTCACGGAGTCAGACTAGCTGATGGTAAAAACTATGTCGGGCGTGAAATCAAAAGTTTGGGACAATTTCGAGCTGCTGTCCTAGACCCACGGTTTAAGAGCTTGTCATTCCTTGATGCAGAGAAATGGGACGATGAATACTCAACGGTGTCGGATCTGGCTGAGAGTTTATCTCCAGCAGAAGAAGCTACTGCTCAGAGCGAGGACAGCAGCGGCGCAGAGGAAAGTGAGCCCGCACCGAAGAAGCAAAGGGAAAAGCAGCAGGAGATATCACAATGCTGATTGGTTCTGCTGAAGAGCAACAGACGGAAGCTGAGAATAATGAAATGAAGACATACTTGGAGGACCGAATCAAGGTTGATAAGGGACCACTGACTTGGTGGAAAATAAATGAGGAACGCTATCCTAAGCTTGCCAGAGCAGCTAAACACATCCACTCCTTCCCTTCCACATCCACGCCATCGGAGCACATATTTTCAAAAGCCGGCTTCATTGTGAGCAAGACACGGAGCTCACTTCTCCCGGACAACGTAGACAAACTTGTGTTCCTTTCTCATAATATGAGAAGATGACAGTGGGTCATGTAAAAGTTAGTAGCCTAGCCTAATATAACACACCATTTATGCCATAGTGTTTAAGTGAAGTTTTGCGGTATATTTATTATTTTTGTTTGCATTCCGACCTCAGGAAAAAACTGAAAGTTTAAATTTAATGTTTTGCACTGATATTGAAATGTTTAAGTTTGCTTAAGCATTTATTTATTTATTTGTTTGTTTATATATATAATATTTATTTCACATTGTTAAAAGAAACCAAAAATATAGTTTAAATTTAGTGTTTTAACAAAAGACTCATCGTTTAGTTATTTTGTTGGTTTTAAAAGTTCATAAGTCGTGTGATGTTGATATTATATGCTGTGTAATGTTGAAATAAATCATTGTAGAAACATTGCTAGAATGAGACCAATTCTGTATGCCGCAGATGCAGGGATACTCATCCATGCCTTTATATCGTCTAGACTAGATTACTGTAATGCACTGTTCTCTGGGTTACCGAACTTCGCTACGAAAAGCCTCAAGCTTGTGCAGAATGCTGCTGCTAGACTTTTGACTATGATTTGAAAGTTTAACCACATTACTCCAATTATGTCGTCACTCCACTGACTTCCAATTAATGCGAGGTCAGATTTCAAGGTGCTACTTCTTACTTATAAAATACTACACAGATTAGCACCATCATACCTGAAGGACCTTATTGTTCCCTATTGTCCTTCTTGGCCCCTCCGGTCATCAGGTCATCAATCCCAAAAGTCCAAAAAAAATCAGCAGTGAATATAGCTACTTATCCTACTGTTATCCTACTGTGCGCCATATTTGTGGAACAGTCTGCCACCTGTAATCATGGAAGCAGACTCTGTTTAAATCTTTAAATCTTAACTTGAAACCTAACTTTTTACATTGTCTTTTGGCGCCAGCTCTCGTTACAACTAAATCGACCCATTAGCCAGCACTAGTCTACCCCTGCTGCCGATAGGTAGTAGACTAGAGGTTCTCCACAAATTCCATGTCCACCTTACCCAATCTAACCATACTGCAGTCTGCTTCTTTGTTTTCCAGTGTGCTGCTGTGATCCTCACCTGAAGGATACCGTTCAGCACCACACACATTTTATTCTCATTTTAATATTTGTATATTGTGTATTTTATATGTATTTTATTTGAATTGTACATTACTATATGTCACTTATGGCACCCGTTGCACTCCTAAAGCATCCCTGGGAGGAGGGATCCTCTTCCACTCTGCGTTCCTTCTCAAGATTTCTTACTCCATAATTAAGGGAGTTTTTTTCTTGCCCTTAGGGGGGCAAGGGTTTGGCGGGTGTTGTAAACATGTGGCCTGTGAAGCCCTTTGAGACTGTAACTGTGATTAAGCACTATACAAATAAAATTGACTTAACTTGACGGGCAGTAGACCTCCTTCTCCAGCGCAGGGAATATTGGGGGCTGGACCATATGCACACTGGAAGGGAGATAACCCAGTGGCAGAATCGACAAGGGTGTTTTGTGTCAATTCCACACATAGGAGCTGTTTGGACCAGGATGAGAGGTGTTTAGAGACTGTGCACTGCAGTGCCGTCTCCATCTCCTGGTTGTTCCACTCAGTCTGGCCATTAGAGGAAACCAGAAGATAGGCTGAAGATAAGTGAGCAGAACTCCCTCCAAAACACAGATGTAAATGGGGCCCCTGTTCGGAGACCACATTGGTGGCGGGACCATGTAACCGGAAGATTGATTCAGGACCCTTTCTGCCGTCTCCTTGGCCGAGGGGAGTTTGGGTAGGGACCACTGGAACAAAACCTTGAATGAGGTAAGGGCCGTGAGCGGAACAGCCACTGTGCTGTAGCCCAAATACACCTCCGGTAAAAATTGGCAAACCCCAGGAAGCATTGCAGCTGCTTGCGGGACTCAGGAACAGGCCAGGATGTAACCTCTGAAACCCTGGTGGGGTCCATCTGCATGTTCCCCTGTCCCACAATATACCCTAGGAAAGAGACAGAGGAGGTATGGAACTCTTCTCGGTCTTCACTTCTCGGTCTTTAAAAAAAAGGGAGTTTTTCGAAGAGACGCTGGAGGACTGCCTGAACATGGTGCACGTGCTCCTTCCTAGTTCAGGAAAAGATCCGGATGTCGTCCAGGTACACAAACAAATGCTTATTTAAGATGTCCCAAAGGACTACATTAGCCAACGCCTGGAACACGGCTAGGGCGTTGCTAAGGTCAAAAGGCATAACCAGATACACATATGCCCTGAGGAGGAGTTGAAAGCCGTCCTTCCCCTCGTCTTCCTCCAGAATCCGGACCAAATGGTAGGCGTTGCGTAAGTATAATATAAATAGTTTCTCATTGAAGCAACTCAAAACTGGAGGAGATCAGAGAAAGCTGGTACCGGTTCTTCACCTTGTCATTGTCATAGACACCTGTAGTCGATGCAGGGCCTCAGTGACTTGTCCTTCTTCTCAACAAAGAAAGACCCCACTCCAGAAGGTGAAGACGAGGGACGGACAGGGAAAACAGGCGGCCCTTAGGAGGAGACGTACAAGGGTGCAGGTCAATGGCGCAGTCATAAGGGCGGTGCGGACGAAGGCATGTCACCTTGAAAAGTTGTGGTATTCCGTTGGTACTCCGGCCAGGTCTGGGGCAGGGCTGGAACAAACTGATTGCTAGGGTGCTGCGGCTTGTCTCAAACTTATCTGGTGACAGGATAAGCTCCACCCTACAATGGCTCCCGTAACTCAGTTGAAGTTGGGGTTGTGATGACGGAGCAAGGGGTAGCCCTTGCTACCAAGCTAGGAAGATGAGTAGACTGCAGGATGTGGAACAGGATGGTTTCATGATGGTAACCGGACAGGAGCATGCGCACAGGTGGGGTCTCATGAGAGACACTCCCCAGAAGATGACCATGCAGGGTGTTTGCAGGAAGGGAGCACGAAAGGGGAACCCAGCCGATGCCTAACTGCAAGGTGAGGTTCTCGTCGATGATGTTGACGTCAGCGCCAAAATTGATGAACGTCGCAATGGCATGAGAACCATAAGCCAACAGCAGCCGAGCGTGGGGTTCTGGGGTTAGACTGGTACAGCCTACCCACATAGGCTCAAAATCACCAAGGTGTCGGTCTGCAGGAAATCGGGTAATATCTCGAATATCGCGAATATCTCTGCCGCGTTAGAGAATGGGGGTTTCTGGTGAGGGCTACAGTAGCTCCCTCAAAAGCAGATGTGGAAGACGGGGGCTCTGGTACTAAGCTCATCGGTGCAGGTTCTGGATCAGGCAGCAGTGGAACTGGAGAAGGCGCTGGTTCAGCCTGCTTGACCCAAATTAAGAATAGCTTCTCGCTACTAGCGTCTGCTGACATGCGGAGATCGACTGGTCTATTGTGGTTAACAGTACCTTGAGCCGCTAGAGGGTGTCCTCAGCCCTCTCAAGACGGGCCTGTGGTGATGTGGTGAACACAGGGTCCATGGTTGGCCAGATTATACTGTCACGGATCGTGTAAGAACCAAAATGCAGCACACACAGACAACGAGGAATAGTTTGTGATATATAATATTAAAAAATCACAGGTGAGCAGGTATACGGCAACACAGAATGGCGAATACGATGTCCACCTCGACAAACCCAGAAGTAGCCAGCAGAAGCGTAGACACGGTCAGGCAGAATATTGGTAATCAGGCAGGGCATGTAGATCAGGGACAGGCTGGTTCTGGAAACTGATGACAAGGAGGCAAGGCAGGCAGGGTCGGGAAAAGGGCGGAACCGGCAGGTCCAGGGAAGGTATGATCTGGAAACAGACAACCGGTCAAAGGCAGGCAGGGTTGGCAACGGGAAATCAGTCCGGGAGAAATCGCTGGATTGTCTGTCATTATTCTAGTACAATCTGGCAATGAGTGAATGAACAGGAGTTCACTTAAATAATAGACTGATTTGTAATGTGCCGCAGCTGTGTGCCAAAACGAACAAGGGGGGCCTGGCTATCGGGTAGTGTGTAATGGGAGCGAGGAGACTAGAATGCAGACTGTGACTAAATAAGCTACTTGAGGGCTCCTCCCGAAGACAAGGAAACAGGGTGATGAGGAATCTGGGTTATTGCAAGAATTTGAATCATCAACAAAGCAGATGGTACATGCTAGAGCTCAATTTCATCAATTGTGTGTGGTGGAGGCTTTTTTTACTTGCAATCTAACCAGCCATAATCAGTCAGAGTGATCAGTCTAACTCAGGCCAGGTGAGGCTGCTTAAACCAGCCACCAACCAAACACACTCCACAAGCCTATTTAACATATTCAAAAAAGGGATTCTCAAATGTATAGTGCATATTGGAATGTATGTTGTACGATGATAGTTTGATAATAACCAAACTGTGAAGAGTGACTATAAAGACTGGAATGGATTGTCTGGGAGGCCAATTCAATGGGGGGAAGTTGGAATGCAAGACAGCACAATTAAGTAGTCAGGCCGGGGATTGACGGGGCCACCGTATCAGACTTCTAGCCTAAAGTGGTGACAAACAAAACACCTTTCATTTGGAGAGAGGAAGGGAGCTACCTCTAGGTAGAAAGATAATTTACATACCAGCAAATTAAAACAACCATACTTATACATCTGTTATATGTATATACATATATACACAACAGTACATTTTATTGTACATAAATATACATTTTATTAAAAAAATATATATATATATATCAATAATAATTGGTGGTCAGTGAAATGGAATCTAAAGAGAATGGGCCAAGAGATTCCAGAAACGTGCAGGGGGATCCCTTCAGCATCAACAGGAGTGTGAAGCTGAGTAAGGAGTTCTCACAGGCAGGGCCTCTGATTGTTTAGGTTTGACATCATATAAAAGGACCTCTGTAAAACAGGTGGAAAGACAGTTCACTAGTAACAGCAATATGACCACCACTGACAGGAACATGATGGGCAAAGTATGTTTGATTTGTAACTTATTGAGATACATGGGATACGATTTTTCCTTTGTTTTAATACACTGAACTGCCCACACACAATGGGTGGCAGTATGAACATAACAACAATTTATATTGTAGGAAATGTCAAACTCGTTTCCCTTTTTCCCCTTTCTATCATAAGAAATGTATACTTTGTTTGTTCTCTTTCAGATCACCTTCTACGAGGAGAAGAACTTCCAGGGCCGCTCCTATGAGTGCATGAGCGACTGCTCCGACATGTCCTCCTACCTGAGCAGGTGCCAGTCCTGCAGGGTGGAGAGTGGCTGCTTCATGGTCTACGAGAGGAACAACTACATGGGCCAGCAGTTCTTCATGAGGAGGGGAGAGTACAACGACATGCAGCGCATGATGAGCATGGGAATGATGTTTGACAACATCAGGTCCTGCAGAATGATCCCCTATGTAAGAGAACTCACCCATATTTCAACAGTTACTCTCACCCTATGACTATGTTGTGGTTATGAGTCTGCTGACACTGTTTCTCTAAATCTCCGCATTACAGCACAGAGGTCAGTTCAGGATGAAGATCTACGAGAGGGAGAACTACGGTGGTCAGTCCTATGAGATGATGGACGACTGTGACAACATCCAGGATCGTTACCGCATGTCTGACTGCCAGTCCTGCAACGTGATGGACGGTCACTGGCTGATGTATGAGCAGGCCCACTACAAGGGCAGGATGATGTACATGAGGCCTGGAGAGTACAGGAGCTTCAAGGATATGGGCATGAGTGGCATGAGGTTCATGAGCATGAGGCGTGTCACTGACATGTGTTGATTTCATCATCAATTAAATATAATTTTACTTTAACATGCAATTTTCCCGGTGGTTATTTGAACAAACATATCACTTGAATATACAGAGAAATACTGAATATTCTGGAACTTGTAGGGGTGTAAGTAGTTGAGTACAGGCCTATTTGGAATTCAACGGACCTTAGGAGGTTTAGATTCTTTGATGAGACAATGCTACTGAGGAGTCTTTCTCCTCTGTCATTTGCTTTAGTTCACAGGCCTACCATCGTTCCTGCACTTTCCTTTCCTTCATGCTAATTTATAAACAACATTACTGCTTTTCCTCAAGCTCTTCTCCCTGTCTCCTCCATACACATTTGAACAGTAACTCTAATTCAGTAAATAAAAACTTTTTTTTTTAATAAAATCCGAGCCTCAGGCTTGAAATTTTTCTTCAGCTGGTTGAGCCTGTTCTTGACTTCCTCCAACATTTGTATAGGGTAACAGAGGGTACAAGTTAACAATAGGGTACAAGTTAACAATGCAGCTCAATAAATATTAATCAACAAATGACTCCAAGTTTTGCTCCTATTCTCCAGGTCTTGCTGAAGGAGATACTCTACAAGAAGCCTATGTTTCCTGTCAATGTCCTTAATTATGACTTTGATGTCAGTTAGGGGTTATCCAAGAACAATGGTGGTGGTAGATAAAAATGGTTTAGATTGCATGCAGGATACAATTTATATATTTGTTATTTCCATTTTAAAGAGTATTTGTTGTAAGCATCCATTGATGTATGTAAAGCAACATATGTTTTGCCAAGTCCAACATCCATTTTGAAACATGACTGTAATGTGTGACATGCGTCCGTTTTTAAAATGTGAAATCAGGCACACACTACACTCGGTTACAGTTTGTGGATGTGAAGGATTGAAATTCTTTTATACATCAGTGGTCTGGGAGATGTTCTAGATGGATTTGGTGAGATATTTGGGACCAGATTTGTGTCAGTTTGTTTTGAGAAAGGTTTGTATAGTGTTGTATTTCTAAAAGATTAGGAAAATTGTTGACATGGCAGTGGAAGTTTCGTTTTTTCCAAAATGAACCTGGCTAAAAGGTTAGCAATTTTACTAAGTGCAGCCGAGACTCCACAAACAATCAAGGATCAGAACTTGAAAATATTAGACAGTAGCAGTCACCGCTTCCACAAGCTGTTGAAATGGCTTCTTGAGGGCTCCTCCTGAAGACGGACACAGGATAATGAGGATCTGTTTATTGCAGAGTTTTGAATCATAAAGAACAGAGCAGTTGGTAAATGCTAGAGCTCTCTCCTCGTGAGTGTGTATGTGGCTGGTTTAACCTATGGGCCTTGATTAGCAAGACCCAAAGGTGTGCAGCCTTACCTGCCATAGAGTCATCAGTCTAACTCAGACCAGGCTTCTTAAACTAGCAAGCAACCACACACACTCCACATTCCCCCACTGCAAATTGAGGCTGGGGAAAATCCCCAGTAAAAACCTACTCCACCCCCCTCCCCCAGTCCTAAAATCAATCTAAATTGGAATCTACACGGTTTTTAAGTAACAAACAAAAAAAACCGACCCCAAAAAAAAAAAAAAAATGCAATTTATAAAATGCAAAAATCAGCACAGAAAAGAGCAATATGTATATATAAATCAATGTAATAAAATATACATTGTTATATGTTATACGCCCTTGTTCAGCAGCCTGATGGCCTGACTGTGGAAGCTATCTCTGAGCCTATTTGTACGGCACTTGATACTGCGGTATCGCCTGCCTGACGGTAATAGTGAGTACAGTTCGTGGCTGGGGTGGGCAATGTCTTTTATAATTCGTTTGGCCTTGGCCACGCACCGCTGATTGTAAATATCCAGGAGGGAGGGGAGCTCACCTCCAACGATATACTGGGCCGTCCGCACCACCCTTTGAAGCGCTCTGCGCTCGAGTGCAGTGCAGTTCCCGTACCAGGCGGTGATACACCCTGTAAGAACACTCTCGATGGTGCCGTTGTAGAATGTTCTCAGGATGCGGGGGCCCATGCTGAATTTCTTCAGACGCCTGAGAAAATACAGGCGTTGTTGGGCTCTTTTCACCACGTGTGTGGTGTGCGTGGACCATGTGAGGTCCTCGGAGATGTGCACGCCGAGGAACTTGAAGCTTCTGACCCTCTCTACTGCAACGCCGTCGATGGAGATAGGGCTGTGCTCTCCCCTCTGCCTCCTGAAGTCCACGATCAGCTCCTTGGTCTTCTTGGCGTTGAGGGCGAGGCTGTTCTCCTGGCACCACTGCTCCAGCGATCCGACCTCCTCCCTGTAGGCTGTCTCGTCGTCGCCGGCGATCAGGCCCATCACTGTCGTGTCATCAGCAAACTTGACGATGACGTTGGAGCTGTGCATAGCCATGCAGTCGTGGGTGTAGAGGGAGTAGAGGAGAGGGCTCAGCACGCATCCCTGGGGGGCTCCCGTGTTGAGGGTCAGTGGCTCTGATGTGGTGCTGCCCATCCTCACCACCTGGCGGCGGTCCGACAGGAGGTCCAGTATCCAGCTGCACGTGGATGGGGGTACGCCTAGACCTCTCAGCTTGGTGTCGAGCTTGGCAGGAACTATTGTGTTGAATGCTGAGCTGTAGTCCACAAACAGCATTCGCACATAACAGTTCTTACCCTCCAGGTGGGAAAGGGCAGTGTGGAGGGCCATGGCAATTGCGTCGTCCGTGGATCTATTTTGACGATATGCTAATTGCCATGGGTCCAGCGTGGTAGGTAACACGGAGCAAATATAGTCCTTGACCAACCTCTCGAAGCATTTGCTAACGATCGAGGTGAGGGCTACAGGTCTATAGTCATTCAGGCATGTTACCTTGGGTTGTTTAGGGACAGGCACGATGGTGGACATCTTGAAGACCGCGGGGACAACAGCCTGGGACAGGGAGAGGTTGAAGATGTCTGCAAAGACTCCTGCCAACTGGTCTGCGCATGCTCTGAGGACGCGGCCCGGGATGTCGTCGGGGCCTGCCGCCTTACGGATGTTCAGCCGCTTGAAGGTGCGGCGCACATCCGCCTCCGAGATGCGCAGCTGGCTGGTCTCCTCAGTCGGTGCTGGCTTCGGCGGGCTGCCGTTTACGTCGAACCGAGCAAAAAATGTATTTAGCTCTCCTGGGAGGGAGGTAGAGGAGTTCTCTACACAACTGGTTCTCCCTCTGAAGTTATCGTTATCGTCTGCAGCCCCTGCCACATACCCCTCGCATCGTGGTTCTTGAATTTATCTTCCACTCTATCCTTATACTCCCGCTTGGCAGTGACGATGGTCTTACGGAGGTCGTAACGGGCTCTCGTATATTCCTCCGTATTCCCGGAACCAAAGGCGGCGTTACGCGCATGTAGGGCAGTGCGAACATCGCCGTTAATCCACGGTTTCTGGTTGGGATATATCCGAACCGACTTGGTCGGAAACAACGTCATCTATGCACTTCTTGATGAACCCGGTGACCGACGACGCGTACTCGTTGATGTTATTGTCCGAGGCAACGCGGAACATGTGCCAGTCAGCGTGATCAAAACAATCCTGCAGCGTAGAGTCTGATTGGTCCGACCAGCATTGGGCCTCCCTCACAGCGATCGGTTGCTGCTTCAGTCTCTGCCTATAGGCGGGGAGTAGCTGGATAGAGCGGTGGTCTGATTTGCCGAACGGTGGGCGGAGGAGGGCCTTGTAGCCATCACGGAAGGGAGTGTAGCAGTGGTCGAGGATCCGCTCGCCCCGTGTGTTGCTCGTTATGTGTTGGTAGAACTTTGGGAGAACCTTCTTCAGGTTCGCCTTGTTGAAGTCCCCCGCCACGATGAGAGCAGCCTCGGGGTGTGCCGACTCCTGTTCGCTGATAGCCCCATACAGTTCCTTCAGCGCTGTGTCCGTGTTGGCTTGTGGGGGAATGTAAACAGCGGTCACGGTTACCGCTGTAAACTCCCGAGGTAGCCAGTATGGACGGCACATAAGCATCAGATACTCCAGGTCCGGGGAACAGAAAGACTTGAGGGGATGTACATGACTTTGGTTGCACCAAGATCTGTTTATCATGAGACATACCCCCCCTCCGCGATCTTTACCGGAGAGAGCCTTTGTTCTGTCCGCCCGGTGTACGGAAAAGCCCGTCGGCTCGATAGCTGCGTCGGTTACCCCCTCCGACATCCATGTCTCCGTAAGGCAGATGATACAGTTGTCCTTAGTTTCCCGGTGGAATTGAATACGAGCCTGTTGTTCGCTTAACTTATTGTCCAGAGACTGTACATTAGCCAGTAGAATGGTGGGTAGTGGGGGGCGATCGGATCGACGTCTCAGCCTGACTAGCACGCCGGCTCGCTTCCCTCGCTTCCTCCGGCGACGCTTGCGTGTAATCGTGCCCAAGATGGTCGGAGATAATCCAGCTGTGACTTCGGGCGGGACGTCCGAGTCGAAAGACTGAAAAAACTCCGGTAGGCGGCGAGCGACTGTCGATCTAATCTCCCGAAGTGTGCAAAAGTTATAAGTGAACTTGCTGCTAACTTCCTGAACTAAAATAGTTGCGATAAAAATAATAAATAACTAAAAACTGCGTCGTCATGCGGGAGCTCGCGACACGGCAGCCATCTCGTACGGCGCCATACTCTCAGAAGCACCAGTGTAGCAGACAACGTTGCCACCAGCCATTCAATTTGTCACAAATCGTGGGGTTAAACTGGTAAGGCTTACCCACATAGGCTCAAAGTCACCCCGGTGTGGCTCTGCAGGAAATCGGGAAACTCTTGACAAATATCTTTACCGGTTAGAGAATGGTGATTTCTGGTGAGGGCTACAGTAGCCCCCTCAAAGGCAGAGGTGAAAGACCGGGGCTCCGGTGCTAAGCTCATCGGTGCAGGTTCTGGATCAGGCAGCAGTGAAACTGGAGAAGGCATATTGGCACATGTATAGTGCATATTGGAAAAATATTTTAAGTGAGTACCCCCAAAATAAATTAACCTATGTCGTACATGATAGTCTGATATTAACCAAATTATGAAGAGTGACTTTGAAGAATGGAATGGATTGTCCGGGAGGCCAATTCAATGGGGGAAGTGGTAATGCAAGACAGCTAAAGGAATTAACACAATTAAGGAGTCAGGCCAGGATTGATGGGGCCACTGTATCTGACTTCTCGCCTAAAGTAGTGACAAACAAAACACCTTTCAATTGGAGAGAGGAAGGGAGCTACCTCTAGGTAGAAAGATAATTTACATAACAGCTAAAACAACCATAATTATACATTTGTTGGATATACTATATAGAGTATTTATATGTATCTATATATGGCGATGTTCGCACTGCCCTCCACGCTGGTAACGCCGCCTTTGGCTCCGGGAATTTGGAGGAATATACGAGAGCCCGCTATGACCTCCGCAAGACCATCTTCACTGCCAAGCAGGAGTACAAAGACAGAGTGGAGGAGAGATTTGAGAGCCACAATGCGAGGGGTATGTGGCAGGGTCTACAGACGATAACGAACTTCAGAGGGAGAACCAGTTGTGTAGAGAACTCCTCTACCTCCCTCCCAGGAGAGCTAAATACTTTTTTTGCTCGGTTCGACGTGAACGGCAGCCCGCCGAAGCCAGCGCCGCCTGAGGAGATCAGCCTGCTGAACATCTCGGAGGCGGATGTGCACCGCACCTTCAAGCGGTTGAACATCCGTAAGGCGGCAGGCCCCGACGACATCCCGGGCCGCGTCCTCAGAGCATGCGCAAACCAGTTGGCAGGAGTCTTTGCACATCTTCAACCTCTCCCTGTCCCAGGCTGTTGTTCCCGCGGTCTTCAAGATGTCTACCATTGTGCCTGTCCCTAAACAACCCAAGGTAACATGCCTGAATGACTATAAACCTGTAGCCCTCACCTCAATTGTCAGCAAATGCTTCCAGAGGTTGGTCGAGGACTTTATTTGCTCCGTGTTACCTGCCACGCTGGACCCATGGCAATTTGCATATCGTCAAAACAGATCCACGGACGACGCAATTGCCATGGCCCTCCACACTGCCCTCCCACCTGGAGGGAAATAACTGTTATGTGCGAATGCTGTTTGTAGACTACAGCTCAGCGTTCAACACAATAGTTCCTGCCAAGCTCGACACCAAGCTTAGAGGTCAAGGCGTGCCCCCATCCACGTGCAGCTGGATACTGGACCTCCTGGTGGTGAGGATGGGCAGCACCACCTCAGAGCCACTGAACCTCAACACGGGAGCCCCCCAGGGATGCGTGCTGAACCCTCTCCTCTACTCCCTCTACACCCATGACTGCATGGCTATGCACAGCTCCAACATCACAATCAAACTTGCTGACGACACATGGCCTGACAGTGATGGCCTGATCGCTGGCGACGACAAGACAGCCTACAGGGAGGAGGTTGGATCGCTGGAGCAGTGGTGCCAGGAGAACCGCCTTCAACGTCAAGAAGACTAAGGAGCTGATCTTGGACTTCAGGAAGCAGAGAGGAGAACACGGCCCTTTCTCCATCGACGGTGTTGCAGTAGAGAGGGTCAGCAGCTTCAAGTTCCTCGGCGTGCACATCTCCGTGGACCTCACATGGTCCACGCACACCACACGTGGCGAAAAGGGCCCAACAACGCCTGTATTTCCTCAGGCATCTGAGGAAATTCAGCATGGGCCCCCGCATCCTGAGAACATTCTACACCGGCACAATTGAGTGTTCTTAAAGGGTGTATCACCGCCTGGTACGGAAACTGCACCGCACTCGAACGCAGAGCGCTTCAAAGGGAGGTCCGGACCAGTATATCGTTGGATGTGAGCTCCCCTCCCTTCTGGATATATACAACCAGCGGTGCGTGGCCAAGGCCAAACGCATCATAATAGACAATGCCCACCCCAGCCACGAACTGTACTCACTTTTACTGTCAGGCAGGCGATACCGCAGTATCAAGCACTGCACAAATAGACTTAGAGACAGCTTCCACAGTCAGGCCATCAGGCTGCTAAACAAGGGTGTAGAGCATATAACAATGTATATTTGATTACATTGATTTATATATTGCTCTTTTTTTGTGCTAATATATTGCATGTCATATATGCACTTTTATATTTTTATATATTTTACTTTATACAGTTTGTACTTTTTACTTCTTTTTTTATTCTATTATTTTTATTTTTATAACTGCTGTCTGTCGTCGGGTGTTGCACATGATATTTTCACCCATTGCTTATACTTTGATGACAATAAACTTGACTTGATACTGTATTTATACTTTGCTGGACTTTCTGGACTCATTACAGTTACTGCACTGTACTGCACTGTATTCATGATGCTGCTGCACTACTGGTACTTAAAATGCTTTTGAAACTTTTTTGCAAAAAATAACCAAATATGTACTCATTATTTAAGTGACTTTGCTGCTCTTTCTTGTTTATTTTATTGTATATATAATTATTATTTTTATGGTGTTTATGGAGATTTATACTGTGGGAGGGAATGGGGAGTAAGCGTTCCTATGTATTTTTGTATCTTGTATATATATATAAATATATATATGTAAAACATAAATAAATATATATATATATGTTTTACATATATATATTTATATATATATATTCGTATATACACAAAAGCTAATTTAACTAAATGTAATTGTACATTTAGTTAAATATATATAAATATATTTATATATATGAATAATAGTTGGTGGTCAGTGGAATGGATTCTAAAGAGAATGGGAACAGAGATTCCAGAAACGTTGAGGGAGATCCCCTCAGCATCAACAGGATTGTGAAGCTGAGTAAGGAGTTCTCACAGGCCAGGCCTCTGATTGTTTAGGTTTGACATCATATAAAAGGACCTTGGTTAAACAGGTGGAAAGACAGTTCACTAGTAACAGCAATATGACCACCACTGAGAGGAACATGATGGGCAAAGTATGTTTGATTTGTAACTTATTGAGATACATGGGATAAGATTGTTTTTCCTTGCTGCCCACACACAATGGGTGGCAGTATGAAATTAACAACTATTCTATAATGTAGGAAACACGTTTCCCTTTTTCCCCTTTCTATCATAAGTAATATGTGCTATGTTTGTTCTCTTTCAGATCACCTTCTACGAGGAGAAGAACTTCCAGGGCCGCTCCTATGAGTGCATGAGCGACTGCTCTGACATGTCCTCCTACCTGACCAGGTGCCAGTCCTGCAGGGTGGAGAGTGGCTGCTTCATGGTCTATGAGAGGAACAACTACATGGGCCAGCAGTTCTTCATGAGGAGGGGAGAGTACAACGACATGCAGCGCATGATGAGCATGGGAATGATGTTTGACAACATCAGGTCCTGCAGAATGATTCCCTATGTAAGAGAACTCACCCATAGTTCAACAGTCTTACTCTCACCCAATTCATCTGTTACTATCACCCAGTTCAGTTACTATCACCTAGTTTAACTGTAAGCCTTACAGTGTTGTGGTTATGAGTCTGCTGACATTGTTTCTCTGAATCTCTCCATTACAGCACAGAGGCCAGTTCAGGATGAAGATCTACGAGAGGGAGAACTACGGCGGTCAGTCCAATGAGATGATGGACGACTGTGACAACATCCAGGATCGTTACCGCATGTCCGACTGCCAGTCCTGCAACGTGATGGACGGCCACTGGCTGATGTACGAGCAGGCCCACTACAAGGGCAGGATGATGTACATGAGGCCTGGAGAGTACAGGAGCTTCAAGGATATGGGCATGAGTGGCATGAGGTTCATGAGCATGAGGCGTATCATGGAGTCCATGTAAATGTTGCTATATGAAATGTAAATAAAGACACAACAATGGTTAACTAGTAAAATGAAAACATTTGGATTAATTGACATGTCTTCACACAGCTACATATTTCAGACAATCCTATTAATTATCCAGACAACAGCAGTTAGGCAGAATGCATGAGGCTTATTTCTTTTCTAGGCTTTCTCAAACTACTATTATTAAGAACTCAATAACACATATTTTAATATCAAATAGCCTTACACTTGAGCTTTGGTGTGTTTAGGCCTTACGTTTGTGTCTCAGGGTTAATTGTAAAAAGTGTTGCTATTGACATCTAGTCCAAACCTAATGATTGCGTTTGCTAAGTTACATATTTCTGTAGTCCATTACTTCAGCACATGGGAGAAGTTTGCCTTCAGAGCTATCTGCCAGAATGCCTTTTTGCTACAAAGCCCTTTTTGCCAGAAATACTAAACCCAACTCTCTAGTGTCTTGTGACCTAACCAAACTGCGACTGAATACTGAAGAATTAACCAAAAAAGCTAAAAGTAAAACCCAAACCCTGTCTCCCGGGGGAATGTCCTGTGTTTGACCCATCCATCAACCACAACTTCCTCTCTATATGTACTTATTCGCTTGTCACCTGACTAGGTGATAAGTTTTTCTGGCAATAAGTTCAGAAAGCACACTTCTCCTGTGTTCATTATGCCTATCACACGTAAATCTACTATACAAATCTTCATTTAGTTTTTAATAATCAAATTTGTAATGGCATTTACATCCACAAAGTTCAAATTTATTGAGACTGGGAGTAAGCCTCCGTCAAAATTGGAGTTACGAAGAAAGTGCTATAAGATCAAGTTTTCCAAAAATAACTGGACAGAGTGCATTGTTTATTTTCAAGTGTAGTAAAGCGCATAAAAGCAACAAATTTATGTATGTCAATCAATGAGAACTTCTTAGATGAGCCTTGTCTTCAAAGTGGAGGTAGTAATTGCTGATGTTAGAATAATGTGTATATAAAAAAAGTGAAAGAATAACACCTGGTTATTCAAATTACGAATAACAAATTATAGATACATTTCTCATTAAAATGCATGGTAAAAATACCAAGCTCAAATCAATTCTTCCAGGGTGCAGTGTCAAAAACACCACCTTTTTTAAATCTAGTCTGTTGATTTTTATTATGAATAGCCTCATTATGAATTTTAAACATATTTAAAAAAGGGTTTCTCAAATGTATAGTGTATATTGGAGATTTCTTCTTTTAAAAGAGTAGCCCCAAAACAACAGCAATGTCTTTGGGTTAATGGAGCATAGTCCTGGGAAGACACACTGGCAGCATTTACCAAGCATTTATAAAGAAACAATGGTTGTACATGATTCTTATAGCAAAACTTGTACATGATAGGGTCTGATATGAAAAAAACAAAGGTAAGGGAAGTGACCATGAAGACTGGTCAATTCAATGGGGGGAAGTGAGAATGAAATACAGCTGAAGGAATTAACACATCTAAGGAGTCAGGCTGGAGATGGACAAGGGGCCACTGTATCAGACTTCTAGTCTACAGTGGTGATACAAACGCTAACTAACAAACAAGTACATACCAAAAGTAAATCGCTTTTATCGCAAGGGGCACCATCGAGAGTGTTCGAGATGTATATTTTATTACATTGATTTATATATACATATTGCTCTTTTCTGCGCCGATATTTTGCATTTTATAAATTGCATTTTTATTTTATTTTTTAACTTTATTCTATTTTTATTGTATTTTTATCAATTTTTATAGACTGCTGTCTGTCGTCGGGTATTGCACATAATATTTTCACATCACTGCTTTATACTTGTGTAATCTGTGAAGTGACAATAAACTTGACTTGACTTGACTTAGGCCCTATTTCGTCTTGCTTCTTGGAACCTTTGCCTTATGGCCAGGGCCGCCTCCCAGTCAATCTTCTCATATCCTCTGCTCTTTTGCCCACTTCCTCCATCTCAGTTTGCATTGGTAAAAGCTCATGTGCAATAACTAGTGGATAAAGGGGTAGCCCGACAGAGTTGTAGCCCGTATGCCTCGCTGATTGTGGTGGTCCAAAAGAAGGATGGCACTATCCATCTTTGCTTGGATTATAGGCAACTAAACGCCAAGACTAGGAAGGATGCTTAACCGCATGCCCTTTGGGCTCTGTAATGCCCCTGGCACGTTCCAGCGCCTCATGGAACGCATTTTCGGCAATCAGAGTTTCCATTCGTTGCTGTTATATTTGGACGACATTGTCATCTTTTCGTCCTCTTTCCAACAACACTTGCAGCGTTTGGAGCTGGTTCTGGAGAGACTCTGCGAGTATAACTTGAAGCTGAAACTGGAAAAGTGCAATTTCTTTAAAGAGGAAGTGATGTATTTGGGCCATGTTATATCAGCTAGCGGAGTTGCCACTGACCCAGACAAGATCCAAACCGTTTTGCAGTGGAAGTGTCCCACCACCCTTAAGGAGCTTTGATCTTTCCTGGGCTTCGCCTCGTACTACCGACGGTTTGTGGAAGGGTTTGCAAAGCATGCTGGTCCACTACACAGGCTGGTGGCAGAAGTACAAGGAGGGCGGAAGAAATCCCCTAGTAGTTCCAATGCACGGCTGGGGGATCGTTGGAACGACCACTATGAACAAGCTTTTCAAACTTTGAAGAAGGAACTGGTGAGTGCCCCTGCACTAAAGTATGCTGATTTCTCGCAGCCCTTTAGTCTTGAAATTGATGCCAGTCACCAGGGCCTGGGCGCTGTTCTGTCACAGGAGGTGAGTGAAAGAAGAAGACCGGTTGCATTCGCCAGCAGGACTCTACGGCCTACTGAAAAGAATATGTCAAACTACAGGTCAATGAAACTGGAATTTTTGGCCTTGAAATGGGCAGTGACTGAGCGGTTCCGGGAATATCTGCTTGGTGCCAAGTTTTTTGTTTACACCGACAACAACCTGCTCAGCCACCTACAGATGGCAAAGTTAGAACGTGGACGACCTGTCACGTCAACCTGTCGACCCACCCCCTGACTCCATCACCGCAGTGACTTCTGGCATTACTGTTCCATCAGAAATGAGTCTGTCTATGGGAGTAGTGGAACAGCATGGCGTGGTAGCTGTGGCCTCAGCCGTAGATGCAGCTCCCATCTGCCAGCTGGCAGACTTGCAGGTATTACACGCCAATGACCCAGTGATTGGAACTTTCTTGACCTATTGGAAGAGGGCCCAACTAATTATTTTTTGGTCAACGCACTGTAAATCACTTTTCAAAATCACTTTTCACTTTTCACTTTTCACTTTACACATGTCACTTTTCAGTTGAGTTATTTATTAATATATTATTCTGCCAATTTGCACTATACATATTGTTGTGTATTGTATATACCTACGTATTACTGTAATAATACTGTACATTTATCTTCATTTATCAATACATTTAGATTTCATTTAAATATATTTTTGTTTATACAATTTTTAGTTAGTTTGTTTTTTTTAGCTTAGGTATTAGTATTTTTTGTGTGTGCATTTATTCCCCCTGTGTCAACTGTTGCACCTTAATTTCCCTCGGGATTAATAAAGTAATCTGAATCTGAATCTGAATCTGAACCACCAACTAGGCATGAGCAAACCCTTGAATCTTAGATGGTGTTGGAGCTAACCCGACAATGGCGTTGGATAAAGGAAAAAGAGGTCCAAAAAGATGCGCCATGACATTGAGCGGTGGTGTAAACAGTGTCAGCGTTGTGTCCTGGCCAAAGATGTGGTCCCTACTGTCCGCACTTTCTCTGATCACCTCTTAGCCTCCAAGCCCCTTGAAGTCATTGCCATTGACTTTACCATCATGGAGAAAGCCAGCGATGGCCACAAAAATGTTCTCACTGTGACTGATATTTTTTCTAAGTTCACCCAAGCATACCCCACCGCCAATCAACGGGCAGAGACTGTGGCCAAGACCCTCACAGAGAAGTGGTTTTATTCCTTTGGAGTGCCCAAACGGATCCACTCAGATCAAGGCCGTGCTTTTGAGGGAGAACTTTTTAAACGGCTGTGCAGGTTGTATGGAATAGATAAGAGCAGAACAACACCATATCACCCACAAGGAAATGGACAATGTGAACGTTTCAACAGGACACTTCATGACCTTTTGCGGACCCTGCCTCTAGACAAAAAACGAAAATAGCCTAAGGCCCTCCCACATCTGTTATTTGCATAAAATATCTGTCCATCAGTCAACAGGTCATTCTCCATATGAATTAATGTTTGGGCAGAAACCCCAACTTCCAGTGTACATTTTACTTGGCCTAGTCTCAGAAGATCTAAGAAGCACGTCACCTGAAGACTGGGTAACAACACATAAAGAATATCTAGCCGAAGTGTATGCCAGTGCCAAGAACCATCTTGAGGCAGCAGCTACCACCCGAGAGCGACATGGTTTGACCTTGCCTGACCTCCCAGTAGACACTAGAGTGTACCGTAAAAGTCACCCATTAGGCCGAAACAAAATACAAGATTGCTGGGAGTCCAGAGTATATAAAGTGGTAAAAAGCTTTGATGATAAATGGCTAGTGTACCAGATCTCACCTGAAGATGGGCTAGGCCCAGATAAGAACCTCCACCGCACAGAGTTGAGAGTCCTACCCTCCCAGGATCCTCAGGCAGCTAGAGCTCCAGTGGATGAGTCATCCGATTGCTTAAATGATAGGGATGGGACGTCAGGAAGTGGTAAGGAGGACGATGACGAGAAAGTATGGGTCCAGATAATCGCCAGACTGGAGCAAGTCCCATTGACACAAGTGATTGAAATGGGACTGGATGAGCGAGAGAATCATGGCCCAATACTCCCCTCTGAGGCTGATGACACTCGAAGGAGTCAAGTAACGCCAACGTCAATTGACCATAGCTCAAACAGGCCCTCATCCGACTTTAAACAGGGGGGTCCCCAACAACAGACGTGACAGGCCAAAGACAGATAGCCGCCCCGTACTTCCGTGTTCTGTGTATTTAAATGACTCACCCGGCAAACGCAGGTTGAACTGATTGCCTAGGTTTGTGGTTGCCGGCGGTGAAAGACTTATCTATTTATCTTTTATAGCTTGATGCACCGTTTTTCCATTTTTTATATCTAGTCCAGTATCCTGTCGCTTCCACAGTACTCACAAGTATTGTGCTTTGTGCTTAAGGCGACAGAGCAAGAGGGACGGACTTTCAACAAATGTATCCAGTGATTTAACTATAGTTTTAACAAGGTAAAACACATGTTTATTAAAGGAAAACCGTTTGTTTGGGTAAAAGGGAAATGTATATGAATTGTTGTGTAGTTAATCAAAATGAGTTTGTGTATTAGATATGAAGTTTATGTATGTGTTTCCTTTGTTTCAGGCATCTCTTGCAATCACTGTTTTTCCCATACTAAATGGTTATTGTGACGACGCATACCGCTTAGATCCGCTTAGTGCTGTGTGTCTTATGTGTGCATTGTGCTGTGTGTCTTATGTGTGCATTATTTTTGCGTGCTTTACGTGTGCTTTTTGTTGAGTGCCCTCTTAGACATGTGGTGCTCATCTTTGATTTATTTGTTTTGTCTTGTGTGGTTATTTTGAACGTGTTCAGTCCATGTGATTATTGGTCGTCTGTCACCTCATGCCCATGCGTTTAATAGAACCCTGTGCGATTAAAGCAATTTACTTTTGGTATACAGTCTCTCTCTCATTCATTAATTTGAACACCTTCTAGTGGGGAAACATTGGCTATATATATTTAATTCCTCACAAGCTCATATTAAGGGTTTTACTCCTCCTACACAGGAGGTGGCACTGTATAAATAAAGTAAGCCCTGGGCTTGTGTAGGTCACATATATATGAATAATATTTGGTGGTCAGTGAAATGGATTCTAAAGATAATGGGACCAGAGATACCAGAAACATGCAGGGGGATCCCCTCAGCATCAACAGGAGTGTGAAGCTGAGTAAGGAGTTCTCACAGGCAGGGCCTCTGATTGTTTAGGTTTGACATCATATAAATGGACCTCGGTAAAACAGGTGGAAAGACAGTTCACTGGTAACAGCAATATGACCACCACTAGCAGGAACATGATGGGCAAAGTATGTTTGATGAACGGACAACCCACACACAATGGGTGGCAGTAGGAAAATAACAACTATTCTATAATGTAGGAAATAGCAAACACGTTTAAATTAAGTAATATGTGCTATTTTTGTGCTCTTTCAGATCACCTTCTACGAGGAGAAGAACTTCAAGGGCCGCTCCTATGAATGCATGAGCGACTGCTCTGACATGTCTTCCTACCTGAGCAGGTGCCAGTCCTGCAGGGTGGAGAGTGGCTGCTTCATGGTCTATGAGAGGAACAACTACATGGGCCAGCAGTTCTTCATGAGGAGGGGAGAGTACAACGACATGCAGCGCATGATGAGCATGGGAATGATGTTTGACAACATCAGGTCCTGCAGAATGATCCCCTATGTATGAGAACTCACCCATATTTAAACTCTCATCCGATTCAACTATGACACTGACTGTGTTGTGGTTATAGTAGTCTGCTGAAATTGTTTTTCTAAATATCTGCATTACAGCACAGAGGCCAGTTCAGGATGAAGATCTATGAGAGGGAGAACTATGGTGGTCAGTCCTATGAGATGATGGACGACTGTGACAACATCCAGGATCGTTATCGCATGTCAGACTGCCAGTCCTGCAACGTGATGGACGGCCACTGGCTGATGTACGAGCAGGCCCACTACAAGGGCAGGATGATGTACATGAGGCCTGGAGAGTACAGGAGCTTCAGGGATATGGGCATGAGTGGCATGAGGTTCATGAGCATGAGGCGTGTCACTGACATGTGTTGATTTCATCATCAATTAAATATGATCTAACAAGCACAGTTTTCTCGCTGGTTATTTGAACAAACATAACTCTCCTATTCTCCAGCTCTTGCTGAACGAAAGACTCTAGGAGAAGCATATGTTTCCTGTCAATGTCCTTAATTATGACTTTGATGTCAGTCAGGGGTTATCCAAGAAGAAGAGTGGTGCTAGATAAAATTGGATTAGATTTCATGCAGCATACCATCCATTTTAAAGAGTAGTTGTTGTAAGTATCCATTCAGCAACATATGTTTTGCCTAGTCCAACATCCGTTTAGAAACATGACTGCAATGTGTGACATGCGTCCATTCATAAAATTTGAAATCAGGCACACACTTCACTTGGTTACAGTTTGTGGATGTGAAGGGATGAAAATCCTTTAGACATCAGTGGTCCGGGAGATGTTCTGGGTGGATTTGGTGAAATATCTGGGACCAGATTTGTCTCAATTTAATTTTAGAAAGGTTTGAATAGTGTTGTATTTCCAAACGTTAGTTTGAGTGTCTGGATTGGGTAAATGGCAATGTTTTTTCCAAAATCAACCTGGCTAAAAAGTTAGCACACCTTTTGCATTTGTCAGATTTGGCGTGTCGACGATGGCTCTCACCTTTACAGTGAGCCAAGTCGCAGTGCAGCCGAGAGTCCTTGCTGCCACAAACAATCAAAGATCAGAAATTGAAAATATTAGACCGTAGCAGTCGCCGCTGCTACAAGCCATTAAAATGGCTACTTGAGGGCTGCTGCTGAAGACAAGGACACAGGGTAAAGGAGGAATCCGGTTTAGTTCAGAGTTTTGAATCATAATGAACAGAGCAGTTGGTAAATGCTAGAGCTCTCTCCTCGAGAATGTGTAGGTGGCTTGTTTAACCTATGGGCCTTGATTAGAAAGACCCACAGGTGTGCAGCCTCACCTACCATAGAGTCATCAGTCGAACTCAGGCAAGGCTGCTTAAGCTAGCAACACACACTCCACATATCCCCACCGCAAAAATGAGGCTGGGGAAAATCCCCAGCCAAAACCTATTCCCCGCCCTCTCCCCCATCCTAAAATCTACCTAAATTGGACTCTACACGATTTACAAGTAATAAAAAAAAAATCCAACCCCATTGGCCGTACACCACCCCAGGGTGACCCGCCAACCCACCCTCCCTCTCCTTTGAGCGGAGGCCTCGGCTGCTGTTTTGACTGGCGGTGGTTTTCTCTGGCAGTTGCTGGGTTTTCTGGATGGGCTAGGAAACTGGACAGCTAGGCCTCGGTAGTAGCTCCTTTAAGGGCTCACCAACAGCCCCTGGTAAGGCTACCCTCCACCAGGGCGACGAGGCATCTTCCCCCCACCTCCTACCTTGGGCATGGGGCTTTGGGCTGCTGCGCTGGCTGGTGGAGTTGCCGGATTGTTGCCGGTCTGTTGCGGGCTGATTCCAAGGGTGGCTTACCCCAGGCGGTTGCTCCTAGCTGTTGCTGCGACACCACCCCTGTCCTCTGCTGGGCCCTACCAGTGGCTGTCGCTGCCGGCGGGGAAAGGGTTTGTGCTGGGCGGTGGCTGTGCCTTGTCCTAGCTGGCGAGGTCCCTGTTCAAGCACTAGTGTTTTTTCATGCATTGAGGAGATCTGTAGGACCAGATGTCGGAAGAAGGCCATGTCCATCATAAAGGACTGCAACCACCCTGGGCACCATCTCTTCTCCCCCCTACGGTCTGGTTGCTGGTTGCACAGCATCCGTATGAGTACTACCAGGTTTAAGGATCATTTTTATCCCCAGGCAGTGCGCTTACTGAACTGCTAGGAGTGCTGCCACTTTCACTTTCATAACATTGTCATTAACATTACACTTACATACTTTCAGGAATTTCAGGACTCATTACAGCTACTGCACTGTACTGCACTGTATTCATGATGCTGCTGCACTACTGCACTTTAAATGCCATACCATCTATGAGTCACTTTTTTTTTGTTATTATACATATTATTTTTATGGTATTGTTTTTTAAAATGTATACTGTGGGAGGGAATGGGGAGCAAGCATTCCTATGTACTTTTTACAAATGGCAAATAAATATATTGTATCTTGTATCTTGTATCTTGTAGCAGACTAGGCTGCCACCAGCCATTCAAATTGTCACAAATCGTGTTAGAGGGTTTGCCTAAAAAATAGACTGATTCGTAATGCACCGCAGACTGTGACAGAGCCCCCTTCATTAAGGGATTGCTCCTGACGTCCCCAAAACAACTAGCACAAAACAAAAGAAAACAAAAGGGGTGTAGGACGGGTGGGTGGAGGGTTAATAGTCGTCAGAGACATCCATGTCCATTTCCTCCTCCGGAATGTCCATCTCCTCTTCCTCTGCTTCCTGTGGAGTCTCGCCCTCATCTGAGGATGGCTCCTCCCTGTCTGGGTTATCTTGAAAATCGGGTAACTCTTGGGGAATATCTCTGCCGGGTTAGAGAATGGTGGTTTCTGGTGAGGGCTACAGTAGCTCCCTCAAAGGCAGAGGTGGAAGATAGGGGCTCCGGTGCTAAGCTCATCGGTGCAGGTTCTGGATCAGACAGCAGTGAAACTGGAGAAGATGCTGGTACAGCCTGCTGGCATAGAGTAATCAGTCTAACTCAGGCCGGGTGAGGCTGCTAAAACCAGCCACCAACCACACACACTCCACAAGCCTACTTAACATATTAAAAACAGGGATTCTCAAATGTATCCATGTATCCATCCATCTTCTCCCGCTTATCCGTAATCGGGTCGCGGAGGTAGCAGCTTCACCAGGTGACTCTACGCAAAGGAGCAGCGGCTCTACTCCTTGTCTCTCACGAGTGACTGAGCTTCTCACCCTATCCCTCAGGGAGATACCAGCCACCCTCCTGAGGAAACTCATTTTGGCCGCTTGTATTCGCGATCTCGTCCTTTCGGTCATTATATTATATTATTATATTATGGACATTTATATAGCGCTTTTCTAACCAATGGTTACTCAAAGCGCTTTACAAGTCATGCCTCACATTCACCCATACATTCAACCACCAACGGCGGAGTCAGCCATGCAAGGAGACAGCCAACACGTCAGGAGCAGTTAGGGTTAGGATGTCTTGCTCAAGGTCACCTCGACAGCATTTGCTAGGAGGATGCGGCGGGGATTGAACCAGCAATCTTCCGGTTGTCCGCTCTACCTCCTGAGCTATACTCCTCACCCTAGGTGAGGGTAGGAACGAAGGAACGAAGACTGATTGGTAGATCGAGAGCATTGCCTTCTGGCTCAGCTCTCTTTTGGTTACAACGGTGCGCCAAAGTGCACCCAATACCGCTCCCGCTGCACCGATTCTCTTGTTAATCTCATGCTCCATCCTCCCCTCATTCGAGAACAAGACCCTGAGATACTTGAACTCCTTCACTTGGGATAAGGACTCCCTCCCTACTTGGAGTAGACAATCCACTGGTTTCCTGCTAAGAACCATGGCCTCAGATTTGGAGGTTCTGATCCTCATCCCAGCCGCTTCACACTCCGCTTCAAACCGATCCAGTGAGTGCTGAAGGTCACATACTGATGACGCAAACAGGACCACATCATCTGCAAACAGCAGCGATTCAATCCTGAGCCCACCATACTGAAACCCCTCCCCTCCATAACTATGCCTTGAAATCCTGTCCATGAAAATCACAAACAGGATGAGTGACAAAGCGCAGCCCTGGCGGAGGCCAACACCCACTGAGAACAGGCCCGACTTACTACCGAGAATCCGGACACAGCTCTTGCTTTGGGAGTACAGAGATTGGATGGCCCTCAATTGTGACCCCCGCACCCCATACTCCCGTAGCACCCCCCACAGTATTTCCCGAGGGACCCGATCATATGCCTTCTCCAAATCCACAAACACATGTAGACCGGATGGGCATACGAGGTTCGACTATCGGCCGAACCCTCCTTTCGAGCACCTTGGAGTAGACTTTCCCAGGGAGGCTGAGTAATGTGATACCCCTGTAATTGGCACACACCCTCTGGTCACCCTTTTTGAACAGGGGTACCACCCCCGTTTGCCACTCCTCAGGCACTGTCCCAGACTTCCACGCAATGTTGAAAAGACGTGTCATCCATGACAGCCCCTCAACACCCAGAGCCTTAAGCATTTCTGGATGGATCTCATCAACCCCTGCGGCTTTGCCACTGCGGAGATGTTTGACTACCGCAGTGACTTCCTCCAGGGAGATTGATGTTTGCCGTCCTTCATCCTCCAGCTCTGTCTCTACCGTTGAGGGTGTAGTTGGGTTAAGAAGTTCCTCAAGGTGTTCTTTCCACGACCTGATCACCTCCTCAGTTGAGGTCAGCAATGTCCCACCCTTACTGTACACAGCTTGGATGGATCCATGCTTCCCCCTCCTGAGGCGCCGGATTGTTTGCCAGAAACGCTTTGGTGCCGACTGAAAGTTCTTCTCCATGGCTTCTCCGAATTCCTCCCACACCCGCTGCTTTGCCTCTGTTAGAGCCGAGGCTGCCGTCCTCTTGGCCTGTCGATACCTCACAACTGAGTCCTGAGTCTCACAGGCTCCACCACAAAGTCCGAGGGTTGCCACCCCTTGAGGCACCAATGACCTTGAGGCCACAGCTCTCAACTGCAGCTTTGGCAATAGAAGCTTTGAACAATGACCACTCTGGCTCAATCCGGGGGGGGGGCGATGAGTGGAAGACGGCCTTCAACACGTCCATAGGCCATTACGAATATCTGGTGTTGCCGTTTGGTCTTACCAACCCCCCGGCAGTGTTCCAGGCGTTGGCTAACGACGTGTTGAGGGACATGCTAAACAAGCATGTGTTTGTTTACCTGGACGACATCCTTATTTTTTTGAATAACAGGAGGGAGCATCAGCACCGGCTACAGCACAGTAGCTGCTCCACTCTCCGCCCTCACATCCACCAAGGTTTCGTTCCAGTGGACACAAGGCTCGGTTTACCTCCGCTCCCATCCTCCAAATCCCGGATCCTGAGAGACAGTTTGTGGTGGAGGTGGACGCCTCCGACGTGGGGGTAGGAGCCATCCTGTCTCAGCGGTCTGCCGATGACCAGATGCTCCGCAATTGTGCGTTTTTCTATCGGCGACTAACACCGGTGGAGAGGAATTACGACATTGGGAATCGGGAGCTACTAGCGGTGAAGTTGACTTTGGAGGAGTGGCGCCACTGGCTTGATGCGACCAAGTTTCCCTTCTTGGTTTGGACTGACCACAAAAACCTGGAGTACATCCAGTCTGCCAGAAGGCTGATCTCCCGACAGGCCAGGTGGTCCCTTTTCTTCACAAGGTTCAACTTCTCCCTTTCCTACCATCCCGGTTCCCGTAACGTCATGCCAACGCTCTGTCATGGCAAATTGTGGAGGGGGGGGTCCTGACACCATCGTACCTGCTCCGCATTTGATGGCCCCTCTTGTCTGGGAGATAGAGGCGAGGGTCAAGGCCGCCCTCGTGGGCCAGCCCGGTCCGAGCACCTGCCCTCCTAATTGTCCTAATTGTTTGTTCCCCAGCCGTTGAGGTCTGATATACTCATTTGGGCCCACAACTCCCGGCTCTCCTGCCACCCCGGGATTCAACGCACCAAGGGGTCCTGCAGCAGAGGTTCTGGTGGACCACCATAAAGAAGGACACTCGGGAATTTGTCAACGCTTGTCCGGTTTGCAACCAGCATAAGCCCTCTCATCGGGCTCCGGCGGGTCTCCTGCAACCTTTGCCTGTGCCCCATCGTCCCTGGTCCCACATATCCCTGGATTTTGTTACCAGTCTGCCACTGTCCAATGGACACACCGCAATCCTGATGGTGGTGGATCGGTTCAGCAAGATGGCCCACTTCATTCCCCTGCCCAAACTCCCCTCGGCCAAGGAGACAGCTGAACTTGTCCTGAGTCATGTCTTCCATGTCTACATGGTCTTGCCACCGATGTGGTCTCCGACCGGGGGCTCCAGTTCACGTTGGTGTTTTGGAGGGAGTTCTGCTCGTTGATCGGGGCCACCGTCAGCCTGTCGTCTGGGTTCCACCCCCAATCCAATGGGCAGACAGAGCGGAAGAACCAGGAGATGGAGACAGCGTTGCGGTACACCGTGGCCAAGCTCCCCTCCTCCTGGTCAAGACAACTCCTGTGGGTAGAGTATGCCTACAACACGCTGGTCAGCTCCGCCACTGGACTATCCCCTTTCCAGTGTGCCTACGGATTCCAGCCTCCACTATTCCCGGCCCTGGAGAAGGAGGTCTCCTGCCTGTCTGTCCAGGCTTTCATCCGTCGCTGCCGTCGGACCTGGACCCAAACGAGAGCTTCGCTCCTCCGCTTGGCCAACTGATACGCCTCAACTGCCAACCGGCGTCGTTCCGAGGGCCCCTCCTACCAAGTGGGCCAGAAGGTATGGCTGTCCACTCGGGACATACCATTGCGGGAGGAGTCCAACAAGTTGGCGCCTAGATTTTTTGGCCATTTTGAGGTCCTGAAGTTCGTCAACCCGGTTGGCAGTTAGGCTTGCCCCGATCTATGCGGATTCACCCGACCTTCCATGTGTCCAGGCTCAAGCCAGCGAGGGTGAGTCCGCTGGTCTCGGCTGCTCCACCTCCACCACCACCCAGAGTCATTGATGGTGGCCCGGTTTATTCCGTCCACCGCCTACTGCGTTCCCGTCGTCGTGTGAAGGGGCCTCCAGTACCTGGTCGATTGGAGGGGGTACGGCCCGGAGGAAAGATCGTGGGTTCCGGTCCGGCATATTTTGGACAAGGATCTCATTAGCCAGCCAGGTCAACCGCTTCGGCAGCCAGCACCATCACAGAGATTCTGTTCCTCGGGGTGTCAGACTCCTCCGAGGAGGACGGGGAGGGGCCTACCTCGGATGAGAGCGAGAAACATCAGGAAGTGGAGGAGGAGGTGGACATGGACGTCTCTGATGAGTATTGTGCCCAGCCTTGCCCAGCGCCTGCCCTCAGACTTCAGAGAGATGCTACTGTCTTATCAGCGATATGTGATGAAGTTAAGGAAGAAGCACTCATACCCCCTTGATCAGATGGGCAATGCTGATCAAACGCCTGTGTATTTTGACATACCAACATCTGTCACTGTGCATAAGAAAGGCGACAAATCAGTGATTGTGAAGTCTACTGGAAACAAGAAGAGCCGAGGAACTGTCATGTTAACGTGCCTCGCAGATGGGACAAAACTTCCCCCGTACGTGGTTTTAAAACGCAAGACTGTACCTAAAGAGGCAGTGCCAGCTGGCATTATCGTACGTGCCCAGGCAAAGGGCTGGATGGAGACGGAGCTTGTGGTGGACTTGCTCAAGGTTGTGTGGGGCAGACGGTGTGGGGGACTCAGAAAGAAGAGGAATATGTTGATTCTGGATGCTTTCCGTGGACACTTGACTGAGCCAGTCAAAAAGCAAGTGAAAGAGTTGAATGGTGACCTAGTGATCATACCGGGTGGAATGACAAGCCAGCTGCAGGTGTTGGATGTGGTCGTTAACAAACCATTCAAGGTTAATCTGCGCAAGAGATACACAGAGTGGCTCCTGGCTGGTAATCACGCACTGACACCGTCTGGAATAATCCAAAAGCCTGCAGTACGTTTGCTCTGTGAATGGATCTTGCAAGCATGGGCTGACGTTTCCCCAGAAAGCATCATTAATGGGTTTAAGAAATGCTGCGTATCAAATGCCATGGATGGCAGCGAGGATGACGTGATGTGGGAGGAGACGGGGGAAGACAGTGTGTGACGATAGCGGGAGTGAGAGCGATCAACCCAGCGATGTAGAAGACGCAGCTGAATGAGAAGACGTTTGTGATGTGACGAATAGACTGATGTTCTGAAATTTTGCACTGTTTCATTGCTCTACTGTTTTATTGCACTACCGTTTTATTGCACTACTATTTTATTGCACTACCGTTTTATTGCACTCCTGTTTCATTGCAATCTATCTAGCCTGTTTTGTTTTTGTTTGCCAAGTTAGGCAAATTTGAACACAATGTGTGATGTGTGTTATCATTATTTTCAAATACAATTTTCTTTATAAAAAAAAGATTTGGTCTTCAAAAAGGTATTTATCCAAAAATGAGTCTTGAAAAAGAGGGGTCGTCTTATAATCGGGGTCGTCTTATATTTGGGTCAATACGGTATTCCCGTTGCCGAACCTGCCTGCCCCGGACCTGCCCGCCTCGCCTGGTTCCCGATCTACCACCTGTCCCTGACTACTCTCTGCCTTTTCCCTGCCTGGTTCTCGATCTACCGCCTGTCCCTGAATACGCCTCTGCCTGTCCCTGCCTGGTTCGTCTGCCCTGCCTGGTTCCCGATCTACCGCCTGTCCCTGACTAAGCCTCTAACTGTTCCCTGCCTGGTTCCCGATCCACCACGTGTCCCTGACTACGCATCTGCCTGTCCCTGCCTGGTTCATCTGCCCTGCCTGGTTCCTGATCACCTGCCTGTGCCCGACTACGTCTTTGCTTGCCCCTGTCTGTGTGATATTCACAATAAATATCACTATCTGTCCATGGTGTCCGTGTGCTGCATTTGGGTCCAAACCTAACCTGTGACAGGCACTTTAAATGCTTTTGAAACATTTTGTTAAAAAAACAAAAAGAACATGTACGTATCATTTAAGTCACTTTGCTGATATTTTTTTGTTTATTTTATTGTATATATCATTTTTCATTTTGATGGTGTTGTTTTTAAGATTTATACTGCGGGAGGGAATGGGGAGTTAGCGTTCCTATGTGCTTGTTACAAATTAACAACTATTCTATAATGTAGGAAATGGAAAACACGTTTCCCTTTTTCCCTTTCTATCATAAGAAATATGTGCTATGTTTGTTCTCTTTCATATTACCTTCTACGAGGAGAAGAACTTCCAGGGCCGCTCCTATGAGTGCATGAGCGACTGCTCCGACATGTCCTCCTACCTGAGCAGGTGCCAGTCCTGCAGGGTGGAGAGTGGCTGCTTCATGGTCTACGAGAGGAACAACTACATGGGCCAGCAGTTCTTCATGAGGAGGGGAGTACAATGACATGCAGCGCATGATGAGCATGGGAATGATGTTTGACAACATCAGGTCCTGCAGAATGATCCCCTATGTATGAGAAATCACCCATAGTTCAACAGTTACTCTCACCCAGTTCAACTCTTACTCTCACACAGTTCAACTGTTACTATCACCTAGTTTAACTGCAAGCCTTACAGTGTTGTGGTTATGAGTCTGCTGACGTTCTCTGAATCTCTCCATTACAGCACAGAGGCCAGTTCAGGATGAAGATCTAAGAGAGGGAGAACTACGGCGGTCAGTCCTATGAGATGATGGACGACTGTGACAATCCAGGACCGTTACCGCATGTCTGACTGCGTTATGGACGGCCACTGGCTGATGTACGAGCAGGCCCACTACAAGGGCAGGATGATGTACATGAGGCCTGGAGAGTACAGGAGTTTCAGGGATATGGGCATGAGTGGCATGAGGTTCATGTAAATGTTGCTATATGAAATGTAAATAAAGACACAACAATGGTTAACTAGTAAAATGAAAACATTTTGATTAATTTACATACATCTTTACACAGCTACATATTTCAGACAATCCTATTAATTATTCAGACAACAGCAGTTAGTCAAAATATATGAGGCATATTACATTTCTAGGCTTTCTCAAACTACTATTATTAAGAACTCAATGACACATATTTTAATATCAAATAGCCTTACACTTGAGCTTTGGTGTGTTTAGGCCTTACGTTTGTGACTCAGGGTTAATTGTAAAAGGTGTTGCTATTGACATCTAGTCCAAACCTAATGATTGCTTTTGCTAAGTTACATATTTGTGTAGTCCATTACTTCAGCACATGGGAGAAGTTTGCCTTTAGAGCTATCTGCCAGAATGCCCTTTCTGCTACAAAGCCCTTTTTGCCAGAAATACTAAACCCAACTCAGTCGTGTCTTGCCTAAACCTAACCAAACTGTGACTGAATACTGAAAAAATAAACCAAAAAAAGATAAACGTAAAACCCAAACCCTGTCTCCCGGGGGAAACTCCTGTGTTTGACCCATCCATCAACCACAACTTCCTCTCTATATGTACTTATTCGCTTGTCACCTGACTTCCTAAAGTTTTTCTGACAACAAGTCTAGAAGGCACACTTCTCCTGTGTTCATTATGCCTTTTACAAGTAAATCTACTATACAAATATTAATTAAATTTTAATAATCAAATTTGTAATGGCATTTACATCCACAAAGTTCAAATGTATTGAGACTGGGAGCAAGCCTCTGTCAAAATTGGAGTTATTATGAAAGTGCTATAAGATCATGTTTCCAAAAATAACTGGACAGAGTAAATTGTTTATTTTCAAGTGTGTAAGCGCATTAAAAGCAACAAATGAAAAAAATGAAAAAAAATGTATGTATGTCAATCAATGAGAACTTCTTAGATGAGCCTTGTCTTCAAAGTGGAGGTAGTAATTGCTGATGTTAGAATAATGTGTATTTCAAAAAAGTGAAAGAATAACACCTGGTTATTCAAATTACGAATAGCAAATTATAGATTTATTTTCTCATTAAAATGCATGGGAAAAAAACCAAGGTCAAATATATTCTTCCAGGGTGCAGTGTCAAAAACACCACCTTTTTAAAATGTAGTCCGTTGATTTTTAATATGAATAGCCTATTTAACATATTCAAAAAAGGGTTTCTCAAATGTATAGTGTATATTGGAGATTTCTTTTTTTTAAGTCAGTAGCCCTTAACATTAATGAAACCATGTTGCAAAATAATTCCTTAAACGCTCCCTGACAGCAATGTCTTTGGGTTAATGGAGCTTAATCCTGGGGAGACACACTGCATTTAGAGAAACAATGGTTGTACATGATTCTTATAGCAAAACCTTTACATGATAGGGTCATATATGAACAAAACAAAGGTAAGGGAGTGGCCGTGAAGACCGGTATGGATATTCTGGGAGGCCAATTCAATGGGGGGAAGTGAGAATGAAATTCAGCTAAAGAAATTAACACGTGACACGAGTCAGGCCGGAGATGGACGAGGGGCCACTGTATCAGACTTCTAGTCTACAGTGGTGATACAAACGCTAACAAACAAATTAGCATTTAATTGGTAAGAGGAAGGGAGCTATCTCTAGGTACAAAGATAATTTAAACAGCAAATTAAAATAACTAATTATGAATGTAATATATATGTATATAATGTATATACATATATACATATATATATATGTATATATCCATCTTCTCCCGCTTATCCGTAATCGGGTCGCGGAGGTAGCAGCTTCAGCAGGGGACTCCAAACTTCCCTCTCCCTGGCAACATCGACAAGCTCTGACTGGGGGATCCCGAGGCGTTCCCAGGCCAGTGTGGAGATGTAATCACCCCACCTGTACCTCGGTCTGCCCCGTGGTCTCTTCCCAGTTGGATGTGCTTGGAAAACCTCCCTCGGGAGGCGACCAGGAAGCATCCTTACTAGAAGCCCGAACCACCTCAACTGGCTCCTCTCTACGCGAAGGAGCAGCGGCTCTACTCCGAGTCTCTCACGAGTGACTGAGCTTCTCACCCTATCCCTCAGGGAGATACCAGCCACCCTCCTGAGGAAACTCATTTTGGCCGCTTGTATTCGCGATCTCGTCCTTTCGGTCATTACCCATTGCTCATGGCCATAGGTGAGGGTAGGAACGAAGACTGATTGGTAGATCGAGAGCTTTGCCTTCTGGCTCAGCTCTCTTTTGGTTACAAATTAAAATAACTAATTATGAATGTAATATATATGTATATAACGTATATATATATATGTATATATATGAATAATATTTGGTGATCAGTGAAATGGATTCTAAAGAGAATGGGACCAGAGATACCAGAAACCTGCAGGGGGATCCCCTCAGCATCAAAAGGATTGTGAAGCTGAGTAAGGAGTTCTCACAGGCAGGGCCTCTGATTGTTTAGGTTTGACATCATATAAAAGGACCTCGGTTAAACAGGTGGAAAGACAGTTCACTAGTAACAGCAATATGACCACCACTAGCAGGAACATGATGGGCAAAGTATGTTTGATTTTTTGATTTAGATTTTTTTGATTAAGAACAACTATTCTATAATGTAGGAAATGGCAAACACATTTCCCTTCTTCCCCTTTCTATCATAAGTTATATGTGCTTTTTTGTGCTCTTTCAGATCACCTTCTACGAGGAGAAGAACTTCCAGGGCCGCTCCTATGAGTGCATGAGCGACTGCTCCGACATGTCCTCCTACCTGAGCAGGTGCCAGTCCTGCAGGGTGGAGAGTGGCTGCTTCATGGTCTATGAGAGGAACAACTACATGGGCCAGCAGTTCTTCATGAGGAGGGGAGAGTACAACGATATGCAGCGCATGATGAGCATGGGAATGATGTTTGACAACATCAGGTCCTGCAGAATGATCCCCTATGTAAGAGAACTCACCCATATTTAAACTCTCACCCTATTCAACTATGTCACTGACTGTGTTGTGATTGTAGTAGTCTGCTGACATTGTTTCTCTAAATCTCTGCATTACAGCACAGAGGCCAGTTCAGGATGAAGATCTACGAGAGAGAGAACTACGGTGGTCAGTCCTATGAGATGATGGACGACTGTGACAACATCCAGGATCATTATCGCATGTCTGACTGCCAGTCCTGCAACGTGATGGACGGCCACTGGCTGATGTACGAGCAGGCCCACTACAAGGGCAGGATGATGTACATGAGGCCTGGAGAGTACAGGAGCTTCAAGGATATGGGCATGAGTGGCATGAGGTTCATGAGCATGAGGCGTGTCACTGACATGTGTTGATTTCATCATCAATTAAATATGATCTAGCTTAAATGCACAGTTTTCTTGCTGGTTATTTGAACAAACATAACTCTTGAATATACAGAGGAATACTGAATATTATGGAATGTGTAGTTGTGTAAGTAGTTGGGCACAGGCCTATGGGGAATTCAATGGACCTTAGGAGGTTTAGATTATTTTATGAGACAATGATACTGAGGAGTCTTTCTCCTTCATGCTCATTTATTAACAACATGACTTATTTTCCTCAAGCTCTTCACCCTGTCTCTTTCATACACATTTGAACACTAATTCTAATTAAGTAAATACAAATATATAAATTGAATCATACCCGAGCCTCCGGCTTGAACTTTTTCTTCAGCTGGTTGAGCCTGTTCTTGACTTCCTCCAACATCCGTTTGATATCCGAGTGGGGCATTACATTTACATTTAGGGCATTTGGCAGACGCTTTGGCATGCCAGGATAAAAGCAATCATACATTATGTACAATAGGGTACAAGTCAACAATGCAGCTTAATAAAAACTAATCAACAAATGACTCCACCTCAAGTTTTGCTCCTATTCTCCAGAAGGAGGAGGCTGAAGGAGAGACTCTCGGCCAATGTTTCCTGTCAATGTCCTTAATTATGACTTTGATGTCAGTCAGGGGTTATCCAAGAAGAAGGGTGGTGCTAGATAAAAATGGATTAGATTTCATGCAGCATACAATAAATAAAGAGTATTTGTTGTAAGTATCCATTCAGCAACATATGTTTTTTCTAGTCCAACATCCGTTTAGAAACATGACTGCAATTGTGACATGCGTCCATTTGTAAAATGTGAAATCAGGCACACACTTCAATCGGTTACAGTTTGTGGATGTGAAGGGATGAAATTCCTTTAGACATCAGTGGTCTGGGAGAAGTTCTGGGTGGATTTGGTGAGATAGTTGGGACCACATTTGTGTCAGTTTAGTTATAGAAAGGTATGCATATGTTGTATTTCCAAAAGTTAGTTTGAGCGGCTGGATTGGGTAATTGTTGACATGGCAGTGGAAATGTTGTTTTTTCCAGCATCAACCTGGCTAAAAAGTTAGCAATGCTGATGAGTTGTTGCACACCTTTTGCATTTGTCAGATTTGGCGTGTCAACGATGAAGACAAGGAAACAGGGTAAAGGAGCAATCCGGTTTATTGCAGAGTTTTGAATCATAATGAACAGAGCAGTTGGTAACTGCTAGAGCTCTCTCCTCGAGAATGTGTAGGTGGCTTGTTTAACCTGTGGGCCTTGATTAGCAAGACACACAGGTGTGCAGCCTCACCTGCCATAGAATCATCAGTCTAACTCAGGCCAGGATGCTTAACCCAGCCACACACACTCCACATATCTGCACCGCCAAAATGAGGCTGGAGAAAATCCCCAGCCAAAACCTACTCCACCCCCCCTCCCCCCATCCTAAAATCAACCTAAATTGGACTCTACACGGTTTACTAGTAACAAAAAGAAAAAACATTGTCCGTACACCACCCCAGGTAGACCCACCAACCCACCCTCCCTCTCCTTTGAGCGGAGGCCTCGGCTGCTGTTTTGACTGGTGGTCGTTTCCTCTGGACTGGCAGTTGCTGGGTTTTCTGGATGGGCTGGGAAACTGGACAGCTAGGCCTCGGTAGTAGCTCCTTTAAGGGCCCACCAACGGCCCCCGGTAAGGCTACCCTCAACCAGGGCGATCTTCCCCCCACCTCCTACCTTGAGCATGGAGCTTTGGGCTGCTGCGCTGGCTGGTGGAGTTGCCGCAGGACCTGGGCTGTTGCTTACCCCAGGCGGTTGCTCCTAGCTGTTGCTGCGACACCACCCCTGTCCTCTGCTGGGCTCTACCAGTGGCTGTCGCTGCCGGCGAGGAAAGGGTTTTTGCTGGGAGGTGGCTGTGCCTTGTCCTAGTTGGCGAGGTCCCTGTTCAAGCACCAGTGTTGCAGACGACGCTGCCAGCAACCATTAAAATTGTCATGAATCGTATTAGAGGGTTTGCTTAAATAATAGTCTGATTTGTTATGCGCCGCAGCTGTGGGCAAAAAATAATGAGGGGGCGTGGTAATCCAGTAGTGTGTAGTCGGAGCGAGGAAACTGGAATACAGACTGTGACAGAACCCCCCCCATTAAGGGACTGCTCCTAACGTCCCCAAAACAACTGGCACAAAACGAAAGATGGTCATAATTGGGTCGGGTGGGTGGAGGGTTAGTATTCGTCAGAGCCACCCATTTCCATTTCCTCCTCCGGAATTTCCATCTCCTCTTCCTCTGCTTCCTGGGGAGTCTCGCCCTCTTCTGAGGATGTCCTCATTGGACGAGTCAGACAACAAGGGGAAGGGGTCCTCCATGGTGGCGCCCCCTGCAGGAATGGACAACCTTGACCAGTGGAGGCTCGTCCACTTCATGGCGTTATCACATTTTTGTATGAGCCTTATTACCAGACATTTTGACCGGCAGGTTTTGAATTTACCGTTTTTTAAATCAATTTTACCAGATAAAAACCGGGTAACGGAAACCCTGGCTTGGGCATACGTTGTGAATGTTGCTAAGAATTCGTTGGTATAAGTTATTGAACATTCTATATAAGTTACTAATACGTTATGTACCAAATATCATTGATAGTTCAGCGTATAAGTTATCTATAAGTTATCAAAACTTTCTATATAAGTTACTATTACTTTATGTATACGTCCAACTCGTTCTGAATTCGCTATGTATGTATGTATACATATTGAAAAAAAACATTGATAGTTCAGCGTATGCCTGCGTTTTCGAGAAATTTTGATACGCTGGCTAAATTGTCAATCTGTGACAGGGCCATTATAAAACTCCCGGACCCAGGCGGATATTGAGTCCTGGTTTTAACATGAGTGTGTACGGCAGTAAAGCCCCTGTCACACTGTCCCGAAATTGACACTAGATGGACACACGATAAAGGAAATGTTCAAATTTGGCTCTGATTGCCATTCGTGAGGGCATCTTAAGCCATCGTATGACCGCCGGTGGAGTTTCTCAGGCTCCGGCATTAACTTTGTGAGCGGTGGCAAAATCTTTGGCATGCCAAAAAATTGCCGAAGGACATTGCGAAGGTTAATTTTCGTGTTGAATTTGTTTGTCCATTTTGCCCTTCATAAGGCCATCGTAAGGGCATCTTTCTTTACTTTGTGTGATAATCGGTGCAATCGGGCATTTTTCACCATGTCATGGTAACGTGGACATGTAAAAGGAGACCTCCTAGACTGCTGAGGAGACCTTTCAGACTGCTGAGGAGACCTGAAACCCTCTGGGGACCGCTCTGGTCTATGTCTACATATGTCCTCAGTTGTTATATATATAGATTATGTCTATTCTATTTATTGTACCACTGAAGGCACTGAAGCGTTACTTCAGGGGGTGTTCACCTGATGCACATGTTCAGATGGTATGTGTGTGTTCTACATTAGCTCGGCTGAGTGAAAGGATGTACCAATGATGCAGGGGAAAATAAACCATGCCCAAGGGCTAAACAGTTCATCGTCTCCGTCCCAACCAACGCGTCCTGCGGGTATAAACTACTATAAAAATTCACATCTTCGTGTTGCCATCTTCGTGTTGACCAAGTTCGGGGCCATCCTCGCGCAAAGTTCAATATTCCATATTCGTGTGTCCATCTGGTGTAAATTTCGGGACAGTGTGACAGGGGCTTAAGGGAAGACGATCCTCCCTTAGGGCGTGTCTAGCCAGAGGCATTGTGAACCAATCAGCAGAGCTCCCTGCACTGGTGAATACCCAATCTGAGTTTTGGGGGGCGTGTTATCATCATGCAAGGATCTATCTTGTGTCATTCATATTAATTCTGCGTTGCAGACAACTCATGAGTCCATATTTACCTTCAATTACATTTCCGATTTGAAACGTATCGAGTTACAAACTCAAAGTGTTCCGGGTGCATGGCGCCAAACGTAAACATTGCTGACCGTGAAAATGTGGTGTTTCTTTGGGTCGCGATCAGACAATTGATGTGATTGACGTGCATATCTGGTTTTACTTTATGATAGTATGTCTTATTTTAAATAAATACAGGTAAACATACTTTTCCCAAAAAATGCTTCTCCCTCAAATCTGACTCAATTTTAATTCTGTTAGTTTGCAATTAAAATATGGATGTCTCAAAACTACCTGCAGCTTAACACAGGAAAAGCGGAGCTGATAATCATCGGGCCGAAGCAACAACAACCACTATTTGAAGGCGTCACACTGTTGTTTGAGGGCTCTACTGTGGCCCAAAGCTCTTGTGTTAAAAATCTTGGTTTCTTGTTTGACCCAACGCTATCTTTTGATCAACATGTAAACATGTTTAGCAGGATCGTCAGGAAGGCTGGCGCTGTCCTGGGGGTCCAGCTGGACTCCTTGTTGGTGGTGTCTGAGAGGAGGATGCTGCGCAAGCTGCGTAGTATTCTTGACAACAACTCTCACCCTCTCCATCAGGTGCTGACCTCATACAGAAGCACCTTCAGCAACAGACTCATTCCACCCAGGTGCACCACAGAACGCCACAGGAAGTCCTTTCTTCCTGTGGCCATCAGACTCTTTAATTAATCTACCTCGGGTCGTGAGAGGGACAGTGGAGACTCAGTGACCTGAGGTCAATGCACTGCAAATCCTTTCACTGTAATTTTGCACTGTAAATTCTATTTCACTTTTCACTTTTCACTTGTCACTTTTTCAGTACTCATCTGAATTATTTATTAGTATTTTATTACTGCCAATTTGCACTATACGTATTGTTGTATATTCTTGAGATCCTGAGAACATCCTGAGAACATTCACGGCACCATCGAGAGTGTTCTTACAGGGTGTATCACCGCCTGGTACGGGAACAGCACCGCCCTCGAGCGCAGAGCGCTTCAAAGGGTGGTGCGGACGGCCTAGTATATCATTGGAGGTGAGCTCCCCTCCCTCCTGGATATATACAACTAGCGGTGCGTGGCCAAGGCCTAACACATCATAAAAGACATTGCCCACCCCAGCCACGAACTGTATTTACTTTTAACTGCAGTATCAAGTGCCGTACAAATAGACTCCGAGATAGCCTCCACAGAGATAGCTTCCATCAGGCTGCTGAACAAGGGCGTATAGCATATAACAATGTATATTTTATTACATTGATTTATACATACATATTGCTCTTTTTCTGTGGCGATACATTGCATTTTTTTTTAACTTTATTTTTATCTATTTTTATGTTATTTTTATAACTGCTGTCTGTCGTCGGGTATTGCACATAAGATTTTCACACCACTGCTTTCACTGTTTACTTGTGTAAACTGTGAAGTGACAATATACTTGACTTGACTTGACTTGAATTCTTCCAGGGTGCAGTGTTAAAAACACCACCTTTATAAAATCCAGTCAGTTGATGTTTAATATGAATAGCCTATTAAACATATTCAAAACAGGGATTCTCAAATGTATAGTGCATATTTAAGTTTGTTTTTTAAGTGACTAACCCCAAAATAAATTAAACCATTTTGAAAAATAATTTGTTGAGAAATATTCCCAGACAGCAATGTGTTTGGTTAAATTGAGCATAATCCTGGGAAGGCACACTGGCAGCATTTACCAAGCATCTTCAGAGAAACAATGGCTGTATATGATTATTATAGCAAAACTTTCACATGATAAGGTCTGATATGAACAAAAAAAAGGTAAGGGGAGTGATTATTAAGACTGGTATGGATTTTCCGGGAGAGCAATTCAATGGAGGGAAATGGGAATGCAAGACAGCGAAAGGAATCAACACAATTAAGGAGTCAGGCCGGGATTGACCGGGCCACTGTATCAGACTTCTAGCCTACAGTGGTGATACAAACGCTGACTAACAAAACACCTTTCCATTGGAGAGAGGAAGGGAGCTACCTCTATGTACAAAGATAATTTAAACAGCTAATTAAAATAACTGTAATTAAACATGTGTTTTATATATATATATATGCATACATACTATGTGTAGATGTATGTAGATGAATCGATTTTGGAGGTCAGTGAAATTTATTTGAAAGATAATGGGACCAGCGATACCAGAAACATGCAGGGGATCCCCTCAGCATTAAATGGATTGTGAGCTGAGTAAGGGGTTCTCACAGGCAGGGCCTCTGATTGTTTAGTTTTGACATCATATAAAAGGACCTCTGTAAAAAAGGTGGGAAGGCAGTTCACTAGTAACAGCAACATGACCACCACTGACAGGAACATGATGTGCAAAGTATGTTTGATTTGTAACTTATTTAAATACATAGGATATGATTTTGCTTCACTGAACTGTCCACAAACAATGGGTGGCAGTATGAAAATAACAACTATTCTATACTGTAGGAAATGGCAAACACGTTTCCATTGTTCCCCTTTCTATCATAAGTAATATGTGCTATTTTTGTACTCTTTCAGATCACCTTCTACGAGGAGAAGAACTTCCAGGGCCGCTCCTATGAGTGCATGAGCGACTGCTCTGACATGTCCTCTTACCTGAGCAGGTGCCAGTCCTGCAGGGTGGAGAGTGGCTGCTTCATGGTCTATGAGAGGAACAACTACATGGGCCAGCAGTTCTTCATGAGGAGGGGAGAGTACAGCGACATGCAGCGCATGATGAGCATGGGAATGATGTTTGACAACATGAAGTCCTGCAGAATGATCCCCTATGTAAGAGAACTCACCCATAGTTCAAGTTACTCTCACCGAGATCAACTGTTACTCTCACACAGTTCAACTGTAACTATCACCTAGTTTAACTGTAAGCCTGACTGTGTTGAGCTTATCCGTCTGCTGACATTGTTTCTCTGAATCTCTCCATTACAGCACAGAGGCCAGTTCAGGATGAAGATCTACGAGAGGGAGAACTACGGCGGTCAGTCCTATGAGATGATGGACGACTGTGACAACATCCAGGATCGTCATCGCATGTCTGACTGCCAGTCCTGCAACGTTATGGACGGCCACTGGCTGATGTACGAGCAGGCCCACTACAAGGGCAGGATGATGTACATGAGGCCTGGAGAGTACAGGAGCTTCAAGGATATGGGCATGAGTGGCATGAGGTTCATGAGCATGAGGCGTATCATGGAGTCCATGTAAATGTTGCTATATTTAATGTAAATAAAGACTAGTCAAATTAAAACATTTTGATTTATTTGTATGTCTTAACACAGCTACGTATTTCAGCTAATCCTATTATTCATTCAGACAACAGCAGTTAGTCAAAAAGCATGAGGCATATTACATTTGTAGGCGTTCTCACACTACTATTATTCATTATGAAATAACACATATTGTTATATTGAATAGCCTTAAACTTGAACTTTGGTGTTTTTAGGCCTTACGTTTGTGACTCAAGGCTAATTGAAAAATGTGTTACATTACATTACATTACAGTCATTTAGCAGATGCTTTTATCCAAAGGGACTTACAATAGTGTGTTTCAACAGACAAAGGTAAGAGAACAACTTGTCACCAGAAGTGTTGCTATTGACATCTAGTCCAATCCAAACTATTGCAAAGTTTGCCTTCAGAGCTATCTGCCAGAATGCCCTTTTTTCTACAAAGCCCTTTTTGCCATAAATCCTAAACCCAACTCAGTAGTGTGTTGCCTAAACCTAACCAAACTGCGACTGAATACTGAAAATAATAAACCAAAAAAATACCTAAAAAGATAAGTCAACCAAGGTCTCCCGGGGGAAAGTCCTGTGTTTGACCCATCCATCAACCACAACTTCCTCCCTACATGTACTTGGTCGCTTGTCACCTGACTTCCTAAAGCCTTTCTGGCAACAAATTGTGAAGGCAAACGTTTCCAAATTGTGAAGGCAAAAGGACACTGGCAACAACAGACTGGTAAAACATCTGCAGGAAACTGCTACTGATGTTTTACCAGTCTGTTGTTGCCAGTGTCCTCTTCTACGCTGTGGTGTGCTGGGGAGGCAGCATTAAGAAGAGGGACGCCACGCGGCTGGACAGGCTGGTGAGGAGAGCTGGCTCTGTGGTTGGCACAGAGCTGGATCACCTTATGTCAGTAGCAGAGAAAAGGACCCTCCGCAAACTGATGTCCATCATGGACAACGCACGTCATCCCCTACACAGCACGGTCATGAAGCAGAGGAGTGTGTTCAGTGGTAGACTACTATCCCAACAGTGCTCCACAGAGAGACTGAGGAAGTCGTTTGTTCCCCAGGCCATACGACTATTCAACTCTTCCCAGAGTGGACGGGGGGAGACTGACTTTTGGGCATGAGGCCTCCTTTTGTTTACACACACCTGCTCTGTGACCCCAAAACTACCTTTATTTGCACTACTTACACTTATTGTATTCTGTATTTTATTGGTATTTATTACAATAGATATTAGTATAATTTTTGTTTGAATACAGTATATTTTCCACTTCTTGTTTATTGTAATTTATTTATTGTAATTTTATAATTCTAATTTGTTTTAGATAAGTCCCTTCGTTTTTAAAGTTTTTATAACTGAATAAGTGTTATTTGTATAAGCTGCTGGAAGACTAAATTTCCCTCGGGATTAATAAAGTATCTATCTATCTATCTTTCCTGTGTGCATTATGCTTATTACATGTTATTCTACTATACTAATAATTCATTTTATTTTTAATAATCGAATTTGTATTGCCATTTATATCCACAAAGTTCAAATTTATTGGGAATGGGAGCAAGCATAAGTAAACATTTTAGTTACTAAGAAAGTGCTACACGGTGAAGTTTGCAAAAATAACTGGACAGAGTACAGTGTTCATTTTCAAGTGTAGTAAAGTGCATAATAGCAACAAATGAAATCAAATTTAAAAAAAGCACTGCACGTATGTCAATTAAGGATAACTTCTTGGATGAGCCTGGTCATCACAGTGGAGGTAGTGCTAGATTATTTTAGAATAATGTTTATTTCAAAAAAGTGAAAGAACTTGTTATTCAAATTGATGTTTAATATGAATAGCCTATTAAACATATTCAAAACAGGGATTCTCAAATGTATAGTGCATATTGGAGATTTATTTTTTAAGTGAGTACCCCCAAAATACATGAAACCATTTTTCTAAATAATTACTTGAGAAACGTTCCCAGACAGCAATGTGTTTGGTTTAATTGAGCATAATCCTGGGAAGGTACAATGGCAGCATTTACTAAGCATCTTCAGAGAAACAATGGCTGTATACGATTCTTATAGCAAAACGTTCACATGACAAGGTCTGATATGAACAAAACAAAGGGAAGGGGAGTGATTATTAAGACTGGTATGGATTATCAGGGAGAGCAATTCAATGGAGGGAAGTGGGAATGCAAGACAGCTAAAGGAATTAGCACAATTAAGAAGTCAGGCCGGGATTGACCGGGCCACTGTATCAGACATCTAGCCTACAGTGGTGATACAAACGCTGACTAACAAAACACCTTTCAATTGGAGAGAGGAAGGGAGCTACCTCTAGGTACAAAGATAATTTAAACAGCTAATTAAAATAACTGTAATTAAACATGTGTATATATATATATATATATATATATATATATATATATATATATATATGCATACATACTGCGTGTACATGTATGTAGATTAATCGATTTTGGGGGTCAGAGAAATTTATTTTAAAGATAATGGGACCAGCGATACCAGAAACATGCAGGGGATCCCCTCAGCATTAAATGGATTGTGAGCTGAGTAAGGAGTACGCACAGGCAGGGCCTCTGATTGTTTAGGTTTGTCATCATATAAAAGGACCTCTGTAAAAAAGGTGGGAAGGCAGTTCACTAGTAACAGCAACATGACCACCACTGACAGGACTATGATGTGCAAAGTATGTTTGATTTGTAACTTATTTAAATACATTGGATACGATTTTGCTTCAATGAACTGTCCACACACGATGTGTGGCAGTATGAAAATAAAAACTATTCTGTAATGTAGGAAATGGCAAATATGTTTCCATTGTTCCCCTTTCTATCATAAGTAATATGTGCTATTTTTGTACTCTTTCAGATCACCTTCTACGAGGAGAAGAACTTCCAGGGCCGCTCCTATGAGTGCATGAGCGACTGCTCTGACATGTCCTCCTACCTGAGCAGGTGCCAGTCCTGCAGGGTGGAGAGTGGCTGCTTCATGGTCTATGAGAGGAACAACTACATGGGCCAGCAGTTCTTCATGAGGAGGGGAGAGTACAACGACATGCAGCGCATGATGAGCATGGGAATGATGTTTGACAACATGAAGTCCTGCAGAATGATCCCCTATGTAAGAGAACTCATCCATAGTTCAACAGTTACTCTCACCGAGATTCTCTGTCTCCCCCCCCCAAGATCAACTGTTACTCTCAACCAGTTCAATTGTTACTATCTCCTAGTTTAACTTCAAGCCTGACTGTGTTGAGCTTATGAGTCTGCTGACATTGTTTCTCTGAATCTCTCCATTACAGCACAGAGGCCAGTTCAGGATGAAGATCTACGAGAGGGAGAACTACGGCGGTCAGTCCTATGAGATGATGGACGACTGTGACAACATCCAGGATCGTCATCGCATGTCTGACTGCCAGTCCTGCAACGTTATGGATGGCCACTGGCTGATGTACGAGCAGGCCCATTACAAGGGCAGGATGATGTACATGAGGCCTGGAGAGTACAGGAGCTTCAGGGATATGGGCATGAGTGGCATGAGGTTCATGAGCATGAGGCGTATCATGGAGTCCATGTGAATGTTGCAATATGAAATGTAAATAAAGACTAGTCAAATGAAAAGCTTTTGATTTATTTGCATGTCTTAACACTACATACACGCTACATATTTCTGCTAATCCTATTATTCATTCAGACAACAGCAGTTAGTCAAAATGCATGAGGAGTATTACATTTCTAGGCTTTCTCAAACTACTATTATTCATAATTAAATAACACATATTGTTATATTGAACGGCCTTACACTTGAGCTTTGGTGTTTTTAGGCCTTACGTTTGTGACTCAGGGCCAATTGTAAAATGTGTTACATTACATTACATTACAGTCATTTAGCAGATGCTTTTATCCAAAGCGACTTACAATCGTGTGTTTCAACAGACAAAGGTAAGAGAACAACTTGTCACCAGAAGTGTTGCTATTGACATCTAGTCCAATCCAAATTATTGCTATCATCCTCAATTAAGGAGAACTTCTTGGATGAGCCTGGTCTTCACAGTGGAGGTAGTGCTAGACGATTTTTGAATAATGTTTATTTCAAAAAAGTGAAAGACCTTGTTATTCAAATTACGAATTACAAACAATAGGTTTTTTGCAAATTCAAATGCATGGGAAAAATACCAAGCTCCTATCAATTCTTCAAGGGTGCAGTGTAAAAACACCACATTATTTAAATCTAGTCCGTTGATTTTTAATATGAATAGCCTATTTAAACATATTCAAAACAGGGATTCTCAAATGTATAGTGCATATTGGAGATTTCTTTTTTAAGTGAGTACCCCCAAAATACATGAAACCATGTTGCAAAATAATTCCTTGAAAAACTCTTCCTGCTAGCAATGTTGTCACGCCTGGGTGTAGGTGGGACCCAAAAGCAGAGGGACAGAAGCTAGGTAGTACATGTGCTTTAATGATCGTGAGAAAAGGCAGAGGTACAGACAGGGCAAGGCAAAAACAAAGTTGTTTAGCAGGTGATGGTCAAAACACAGTGGATCAGAAAACAGAACACAAGACGTGATACTTAATACTTGACGTGAGGCTTTCCGAGAATCAGTAAACACACAAGACATGGTTTAAATACAGCTTGGTAAATGAGGTGTGATTAAAAACAGGTGAGTCCAGTAACACACGGCCGACAGGGAAAAAAAGGAGTGATATTCGGAACGGAGCCACGACATCGCGGATCCAGGAAGCCAGCCGAAAACCCGGACCAGGAGCAGGAAGAACTTGGCCGGAACGTGACAAATGTGTTTTGTTTAATGGAGCATAATCCTGTGGAGACACACTGGCAGCATTTACCAAGCATCTTTAGAGAAACAATGGCTGTAAATGATTGTCATAGCAAAACATTCACATGATAAGGTCTGATATGAACAAAACAAAGGTAAGGGGAGTGACCATGAAGACTGTTGTGGATTGTCCGGGAGGCCAATTCAATCTAGGGAAAGGGGAATGAAAGACAGCTTAAGGAATGAAAACAATTAAGGAGTCAGGCCAGGGATGGACGGGGCCACTGTATCAGACTTCTAGCCTACAGTGGTGATACAAACGCTAACTAGCAAAACACCTTTCCATTGGAGAGAGGAAGGGAGCAACCTCTAGGTACAAAGATCAATTACACAATAGCAAATTAAAATATACATAATTATACATTTGTAAAATATATACATATATATATATATATATATATATATATATATATATATATATATATATATATATATATCAATGAATAATGAAATCAAAGGGGTATCCCCTCAGCATCAAAAGGATTGTGAAGCTGAGCAAGGAGTTCTCACAGGCAGGGCCTCTGATTGTTTAGGTTTGACATCATATAAAAGGACCTCGGTTAAACAGGTGGAAAGGCAGTTCACTAGTAACAGCAACATGACCAACACTGACAGGAACATGATGGGCAAAGTATGTTTCATTTGTAACTTATTTAAATACATTTTCAACATAATATATTGCTGTTTTCCATTTGTATTGCTACACTGAACTGCACACACCTGGCAGTATGAAAATAACAACTTTTCTGTAATGTAGGAAATGGCAAACACATTTCCCTTTTTCCCCTTTCTATCATAAGTTATATGTGTTCTTTTTGTACTCTTTCAGATCACCTTCTACGAGGAGAAGAACTTCCAGGGCCGCTCCTATGAGTGCATGAGCGACTGCTCTGACATGTCCTCCTACCTGAGCAGGTGCCAGTCCTGCAGGGTGGAGAGTGGCTGCTTCATGGTCTATGAGAGGAACAACTACATGGGCCAGCAGTTCTTCATGAGGAGGGGAGAGTACAACGACATGCAGCGCATGATGTGCATGGGAATGATGTTTGACAACATGAAGTCCTGCAGAATGATCCCCTATGTAAGAGAACTCACCCATAGTTCAAGTTACTCTCACCGAGATCAACTATTACTCTCACCAAGATCAACTGTTACTCTCACACAGTTCAACTGTAATTATCACCTAGTTTAACTGTAAGCCTGACTGTGTTGAGCTTATCCGTCTGCTGACATCGTTTCTCTGAATCTCTCCATTACAGCACAGAGGCCAGTTCAGGATGAAGATCTACGAGAGGGAGAACTACGGCGGTCAGTCCTATGAGATGATGGACGACTGTGACAACATCCAGGATCGTCATCGCATGTCTGACTGCCAGTCCTGCAACGTTATGGACGGCCACTGGCTGATGTACGAGCAGGCCCACTACAAGGGCAGGATGATGTACATGAGGCCTGGAGAGTACAGGAGCTTCAAGGATATGGGCATGAGTGGCATGAGGTTCATGAGCATGAGGCGTATCATGGAGTCCATGTAAATGTTGCTATATGTAATGTAAATAAAGACTAGTCAAATTAAAACATTTTGATTTATTTGTATGTCTTAACACAGCTACATATTTCAGCTAATCCTATTATTCATTCAGACAACAGCAGTTAGTCAAAAAGCATGAGGCATATTACATTTGTAGGCTTTCTCACACTACTATTATTCATTATGAAATAACACATATTGTTATATTGAATAGCCTTCAACTTGAACATTGGTGTTTTTAGGCCTTACGTTTGTGACTCAAGGCTAATTGTAAAATGTGTTACATTACATTACATTACAGTCATTTAGCAGATGCTTTTATCCAAAGGGACTTACAATAGTGTGTTTCAACAGACAAAGGTAAGAGAACAACTTGTCACCAGAAGTGTTGCTATTGACATCTAGTCCAATCCAAACTATTGCAAAGTTTGCCTTCAGAGCTATCTGCCAGAATGCCCTTTTTTCTACAAAGCCCTTTTTGCCATAAATCCTAAACCCAACTCAGTAGTGTGTTGCCTAAACCTAACCAAACTGCGACTGAATACTGAAAATAATAAACCAAAGAAATACCTAAAAAGATAAGTCAACCAAGGTCTCCCGGGGGAAAGTCCTGTGTTTGACCCATCCATCAACCACAACTTCCTCCCTACATGTACTTGGTCGCTTGTCACCTGACTTCCTAAAGCCTTTCTGGCAACAAATTGTGAAGGCAAACGTTTCCAAATTGTGAAGGCAAAAGGACACTGGCAACAACAGACTGGTAAAACATCTGCAGGAAACTGCTACTGATGTTTTACCAGTCTGTTGTTGCCAGTGTCCTCTTCTACGCTGTGGTGTGCTGGGGAGGCAGCATTAAGAAGAGGGACGCCACGCGGCTGGACAGGCTGGTGAGGAGAGCTGGCTCTGTGGTTGGCACAGAGCTGGATCACCTTATGTCAGTAGCAGAGAAAAGGACCCTCCGCAAACTGATGTCCATCATGGACAACGCACGTCATCCCCTACACAGCACGGTCATGAAGCAGAGGAGTGTGTTCAGTGGTAGACTACTATCCCAACAGTGCTCCACAGAGAGACTGAGGAAGTCGTTTGTTCCCCAGGCCATACGACTATTCAACTCTTCCCAGAGTGGACGGGGGGAGACTGACTTTTGGGCATGAGGCCTCCTTTTGTTTACACACACCTGCTCTGTGACCCCAAAACTACCTTTATTTGCACTACTTACACTTATTGTATTCTGTATTTTATTGGTATTTATTACAATAGATATTAGTATAATTTTTGTTTGAATACAGTATATTTTCCACTTCTTGTTTATTGTAATTTATTTATTGTAATTTTATAATTCTAATTTGTTTTAGATAAGTCCCTTCGTTTTTAAAGTTTTTATAACTGAATAAGTGTTATTTGTATAAGCTGCTGGAAGACTAAATTTCCCTCGGGATTAATAAAGTATCTATCTATCTATCTTTCCTGTGTGCATTATGCTTATTACATGTTATTCTACTATACTAATAATTCATTTTATTTTTAATAATCGAATTTGTATTGCCATTTATATCCACAAAGTTCAAATTTATTGGGAATGGGAGCAAGCATAAGTAAACATTTTAGTTACTAAGAAAGTGCTACACGGTGAAGTTTGCAAAAATAACTGGACAGAGTACAGTGTTCATTTTCAAGTGTAGTAAAGTGCATAATAGCAACAAATGAAATCAAATTTAAAAAAAGCACTGCACGTATGTCAATTAAGGATAACTTCTTGGATGAGCCTGGTCATCACAGTGGAGGTAGTGCTAGATTATTTTAGAATAATGTTTATTTCAAAAAAGTGAAAGAACTTGTTATTCAAATTGATGTTTAATATGAATAGCCTATTAAACATATTCAAAACAGGGATTCTCAAATGTATAGTGCATATTGGAGATTTATTTTTTAAGTGAGTACCCCCAAAATACATGAAACCATTTTTCTAAATAATTACTTGAGAAACGTTCCCAGACAGCAATGTGTTTGGTTTAATTGAGCATAATCCTGGGAAGGTACAATGGCAGCATTTACTAAGCATCTTCAGAGAAACAATGGCTGTATACGATTCTTATAGCAAAACGTTCACATGACAAGGTCTGATATGAACAAAACAAAGGGAAGGGGAGTGATTATTAAGACTGGTATGGATTATCAGGGAGAGCAATTCAATGGAGGGAAGTGGGAATGCAAGACAGCTAAAGGAATTAGCACAATTAAGAAGTCAGGCCGGGATTGACCGGGCCACTGTATCAGACATCTAGCCTACAGTGGTGATACAAACGCTGACTAACAAAACACCTTTCAATTGGAGAGAGGAAGGGAGCTACCTCTAGGTACAAAGATAATTTAAACAGCTAATTAAAATAACTGTAATTAAACATGTGTTTTATATATATATATATATATATATATATATATATATATATGCATACATACTGCGTGTACATGTATGTAGATTAATCGATTTTGGGGGTCAGAGAAATTTATTTTAAAGATAATGGGACCAGCGATACCAGAAACATGCAGGGGATCCCCTCAGCATTAAATGGATTGTGAGCTGAGTAAGGAGTACGCACAGGCAGGGCCTCTGATTGTTTAGGTTTGTCATCATATAAAAGGACCTCTGTAAAAAAGGTGGGAAGGCAGTTCACTAGTAACAGCAACATGACCACCACTGACAGGACTATGATGTGCAAAGTATGTTTGATTTGTAACTTATTTAAATACATTGGATACGATTTTGCTTCAATGAACTGTCCACACACGATGTGTGGCAGTATGAAAATAAAAACTATTCTGTAATGTAGGAAATGGCAAATATGTTTCCATTGTTCCCCTTTCTATCATAAGTAATATGTGCTATTTTTGTACTCTTTCAGATCACCTTCTACGAGGAGAAGAACTTCCAGGGCCGCTCCTATGAGTGCATGAGCGACTGCTCTGACATGTCCTCCTACCTGAGCAGGTGCCAGTCCTGCAGGGTGGAGAGTGGCTGCTTCATGGTCTATGAGAGGAACAACTACATGGGCCAGCAGTTCTTCATGAGGAGGGGAGAGTACAACGACATGCAGCGCATGATGAGCATGGGAATGATGTTTGACAACATGAAGTCCTGCAGAATGATCCCCTATGTAAGAGAACTCATCCATAGTTCAACAGTTACTCTCACCGAGATTCTCTGTCTCCCCCCCCAAGATCAACTGTTACTCTCAACCAGTTCAATTGTTACTATCTCCTAGTTTAACTTCAAGCCTGACTGTGTTGAGCTTATGAGTCTGCTGACATTGTTTCTCTGAATCTCTCCATTACAGCACAGAGGCCAGTTCAGGATGAAGATCTACGAGAGGGAGAACTACGGCGGTCAGTCCTATGAGATGATGGACGACTGTGACAACATCCAGGATCGTCATCGCATGTCTGACTGCCAGTCCTGCAACGTTATGGATGGCCACTGGCTGATGTACGAGCAGGCCCATTACAAGGGCAGGATGATGTACATGAGGCCTGGAGAGTACAGGAGCTTCAGGGATATGGGCATGAGTGGCATGAGGTTCATGAGCATGAGGCGTATCATGGAGTCCATGTGAATGTTGCAATATGAAATGTAAATAAAGACTAGTCAAATGAAAAGCTTTTGATTTATTTGCATGTCTTAACACTACATACACGCTACATATTTCTGCTAATCCTATTATTCATTCAGACAACAGCAGTTAGTCAAAATGCATGAGGAGTATTACATTTCTAGGCTTTCTCAAACTACTATTATTCATAATTAAATAACACATATTGTTATATTGAACGGCCTTACACTTGAGCTTTGGTGTTTTTAGGCCTTACGTTTGTGACTCAGGGCCAATTGTAAAATGTGTTACATTACATTACATTACAGTCATTTAGCAGATGCTTTTATCCAAAGCGACTTACAATCGTGTGTTTCAACAGACAAAGGTAAGAGAACAACTTGTCACCAGAAGTGTTGCTATTGACATCTAGTCCAATCCAAATTATTGCTATCATCCTCAATTAAGGAGAACTTCTTGGATGAGCCTGGTCTTCACAGTGGAGGTAGTGCTAGACGATTTTTGAATAATGTTTATTTCAAAAAAGTGAAAGACCTTGTTATTCAAATTACGAATTACAAACAATAGGTTTTTTGCAAATTCAAATGCATGGGAAAAATACCAAGCTCCTATCAATTCTTCAAGGGTGCAGTGTAAAAACACCACATTATTTAAATCTAGTCCGTTGATTTTTAATATGAATAGCCTATTTAAACATATTCAAAACAGGGATTCTCAAATGTATAGTGCATATTGGAGATTTCTTTTTTAAGTGAGTACCCCCAAAATACATGAAACCATGTTGCAAAATAATTCCTTGAAAAACTCTTCCTGCTAGCAATGTTGTCACGCCTGGGTGTAGGTGGGACCCAAAAGCAGAGGGACAGAAGCTAGGTAGTACATGTGCTTTAATGATCGTGAGAAAAGGCAGAGGTACAGACAGGGCAAGGCAAAAACAAAGTTGTTTAGCAGGTGATGGTCAAAACACAGTGGATCAGAAAACAGAACACAAGACGTGATACTTAATACTTGACGTGAGGCTTTCCGAGAATCAGTAAACACACAAGACATGGTTTAAATACAGCTTGGTAAATGAGGTGTGATTAAAAACAGGTGAGTCCAGTAACACACGGCCGACAGGGAAAAAAAGGAGTGATATTCGGAACGGAGCCACGACATCGCGGATCCAGGAAGCCAGCCGAAAACCCGGACCAGGAGCAGGAAGAACTTGGCCGGAACGTGACAAATGTGTTTTGTTTAATGGAGCATAATCCTGTGGAGACACACTGGCAGCATTTACCAAGCATCTTTAGAGAAACAATGGCTGTAAATGATTGTCATAGCAAAACATTCACATGATAAGGTCTGATATGAACAAAACAAAGGTAAGGGGAGTGACCATGAAGACTGTTGTGGATTGTCCGGGAGGCCAATTCAATCTAGGGAAAGGGGAATGAAAGACAGCTTAAGGAATGAAAACAATTAAGGAGTCAGGCCAGGGATGGACGGGGCCACTGTATCAGACTTCTAGCCTACAGTGGTGATACAAACGCTAACTAGCAAAACACCTTTCCATTGGAGAGAGGAAGGGAGCAACCTCTAGGTACAAAGATCAATTACACAATAGCAAATTAAAATATACATAATTATACATTTGTAAAATATATACATATATATATATATATATATATATATATATATATATATATATATATATATATATATATATATCAATGAATAATGAAATCAAAGGGGTATCCCCTCAGCATCAAAAGGATTGTGAAGCTGAGCAAGGAGTTCTCACAGGCAGGGCCTCTGATTGTTTAGGTTTGACATCATATAAAAGGACCTCGGTTAAACAGGTGGAAAGGCAGTTCACTAGTAACAGCAACATGACCAACACTGACAGGAACATGATGGGCAAAGTATGTTTCATTTGTAACTTATTTAAATACATTTTCAACATAATATATTGCTGTTTTCCATTTGTATTGCTACACTGAACTGCACACACCTGGCAGTATGAAAATAACAACTTTTCTGTAATGTAGGAAATGGCAAACACATTTCCCTTTTTCCCCTTTCTATCATAAGTTATATGTGTTCTTTTTGTACTCTTTCAGATCACCTTCTACGAGGAGAAGAACTTCCAGGGCCGCTCCTATGAGTGCATGAGCGACTGCTCTGACATGTCCTCCTACCTGAGCAGGTGCCAGTCCTGCAGGGTGGAGAGTGGCTGCTTCATGGTCTATGAGAGGAACAACTACATGGGCCAGCAGTTCTTCATGAGGAGGGGAGAGTACAACGACATGCAGCGCATGATGTGCATGGGAATGATGTTTGACAACATGAAGTCCTGCAGAATGATCCCCTATGTAAGAGAACTCACCCATAGTTCAAGTTACTCTCACCGAGATCAACTATTACTCTCACCAAGATCAACTGTTACTCTCACACAGTTCAACTGTAATTATCACCTAGTTTAACTGTAAGCCTGACTGTGTTGAGCTTATCCGTCTGCTGACATCGTTTCTCTGAATCTCTCCATTACAGCACAGAGGCCAGTTCAGGATGAAGATCTACGAGAGGGAGAACTACGGCGGTCAGTCCTATGAGATGATGGACGACTGTGACAACATCCAGGATCGTCATCGCATGTCTGACTGCCAGTCCTGCAACGTTATGGACGGCCACTGGCTGATGTACGAGCAGGCCCACTACAAGGGCAGGATGATGTACATGAGGCCTGGAGAGTACAGGAGCTTCAAGGATATGGGCATGAGTGGCATGAGGTTCATGAGCATGAGGCGTATCATGGAGTCCATGTAAATGTTGCTATATGTAATGTAAATAAAGACTAGTCAAATTAAAACATTTTGATTTATTTGTATGTCTTAACACAGCTACATATTTCAGCTAATCCTATTATTCATTCAGACAACAGCAGTTAGTCAAAAAGCATGAGGCATATTACATTTGTAGGCTTTCTCACACTACTATTATTCATTATGAAATAACACATATTGTTATATTGAATAGCCTTCAACTTGAACATTGGTGTTTTTAGGCCTTACGTTTGTGACTCAAGGCTAATTGTAAAATGTGTTACATTACATTACATTACAGTCATTTAGCAGATGCTTTTATCCAAAGGGACTTACAATAGTGTGTTTCAACAGACAAAGGTAAGAGAACAACTTGTCACCAGAAGTGTTGCTATTGACATCTAGTCCAATCCAAACTATTGCAAAGTTTGCCTTCAGAGCTATCTGCCAGAATGCCCTTTTTTCTACAAAGCCCTTTTTGCCATAAATCCTAAACCCAACTCAGTAGTGTGTTGCCTAAACCTAACCAAACTGTGACTGAATACTGAAAATAATAAACCAAAAAAATACCTAAAAAGATAAGTCAACCAAGGTCTCCCGGGGGAAAGTCCTGTGTTTGACCCATCCATCAACCACAACTTCCTCCCTACATGTACTTGGTCGCTTGTCACCTGACTTCCTAAAGCCTTTCTGGCAACAAATTGTGAAGGCAAACGTTTCCAAATTGTGAAGGCAAAAGGACACTGGCAACAACAGACTGGTAAAACATCTGCAGGAAACTGCTACTGATGTTTTACCAGTCTGTTGTTGCCAGTGTCCTCTTCTACGCTGTGGTGTGCTGGGGAGGCAGCATTAAGAAGAGGGACGCCACGCGGCTGGACAGGCTGGTGAGGAGAGCTGGCTCTGTGGTTGGCACAGAGCTGGATCACCTTATGTCAGTAGCAGAGAAAAGGACCCTCCGCAAACTGATGTCCATCATGGACAACGCACGTCATCCCCTACACAGCACGGTCATGAAGCAGAGGAGTGTGTTCAGTGGTAGACTACTATCCCAACAGTGCTCCACAGAGAGACTGAGGAAGTCGTTTGTTCCCCAGGCCATACGACTATTCAACTCTTCCCAGAGTGGACGGGGGGAGACTGACTTTTGGGCATGAGGCCTCCTTTTGTTTACACACACCTGCTCTGTGACCCCAAAACTACCTTTATTTGCACTACTTACACTTATTGTATTCTGTATTTTATTGGTATTTATTAGTATCAATTTGTGAATACAGTATACTTTCCACTTCTTGTTTATTGTAATTTATTTATTGTAATTTTATAATTCTAATTGTGTTTTAGATAAGTCCCTTCGTTTTAAAAGTTTTTATAACTGAATAAGTGTTGTTGATTTGTATAAGCTGCTGGAAGACTAAATTTCCCTCGGGATTAATAAAGTATCTATCTATCTATCTATCTATCTATCTATCTATCTATCTATCTATCTATCTATCTATCTATCTATCTATCTATCTATCTATCTATCTATCTATCTATCTATCTATCTATCTATCTATCTATCTATCTATCTATCTTTCCTGTCTGCATTATGCTTATTACATGTTATTATACTATACTAATAATTCATTTTATTTTTACTAATCGAATTTGTATTGCCATTTATATCCACAAAGTTCAAATTTATTGGGAATGGGAGCAAGCATAAGTCAAAATTTGAGTTACTAAGAAAGTGCTACACGGTGAAGTTTGCAAAAATAACTGGACAGAGTACAGTGTTCATTTTCAAGTGTAGTAAAGTGCATAATAGCAACAAATGAAATCAAATTAAAAAAAGCACTGCAGGTATGTCAATTAAGGATAACTTCTTGGATGAGCCTGGTCATCACAGTGGAGGTAGTGCTAGATTAGTTTAGAATAATATTTATTTCAAAAAAGTGAAAGAACTTGTTATTCAAATTGATGTTTAATATGAATAGCCTATTAAACATATTCAAAACAGGGATTCTCAAATGTATAGTGCATATTGGAGATTTATTTTTTAAGTGAGTACCCCCAAAATACATGAAACCATTTAGCTAAATAATTACTTGAGAAACGTTCCCAGACAGCAATGTGTTTGGTTTAATTGAGCATAATCCTGGGAAGGTACAATGGCAGCATTTACTAAGCATCTTCAGAGAAACAATGGCTGTATACGATTCTTATAGCAAAACGTTCACATGACAAGGTCTGATATGAACAAAACAAAGGGAAGGGGAGTGATTATTAAGACTGGTATGGATTATCCGGGAGAGCAATTCAATGGAGGGAAGTGGGAATGCAAGACAGCTAAAGGAATTAGCACAATTAAGAAGTCAGGCCGGGATTGACCGGGCCACTGTATCAGACTTCTAGCCTACAGTGGTGATACAAACGCTGACTAACAAAACACCTTTCAATTGGAGAGAGGAAGGGAGCTACCTCTAGGTACAAAGATAATTTAAACAGCTAATTAAAATAACTGTAATTAAACATGTGTTTTAATATATATATATATATATATATATATATATATATATATATATATATGCATACATACTGCGTGTACATGTATGTAGATGAATCGATTTTGGGGGTCAGAGAAATTTATTTTAAAGATAATGGGACCAGCGATACCAGAAACATGCAGGGGATCCCCTCAGCATTAAATGGATTGTGAGCTGAGTAAGGAGTACGCACAGGCAGGGCCTCTGATTGTTTAGGTTTGTCATCATATAAAAGGACCTCTGTAAAAAAGGTGGGAAGGCAGTTCACTAGTAACAGCAACATGACCACCACTGACAGGACTATGATGTGCAAAGTATGTTTGATTTGTAACTTATTTAAATACATTGGATACGATTTTGCTTCAATGAACTGTCCACACACGATGTGTGGCAGTATGAAAATAAAAACTATTCTGTAATGTAGGAAATGGCAAATATGTTTCCATTGTTCCCCTTTCTATCATAAGTAATATGTGCTATTTTTGTACTCTTTCAGATCACCTTCTACGAGGAGAAGAACTTCCAGGGCCGCTCCTATGAGTGCATGAGCGACTGCTCTGACATGTCCTCCTACCTGAGCAGGTGCCAGTCCTGCAGGGTGGAGAGTGGCTGCTTCATGGTCTATGAGAGGAACAACTACATGGGCCAGCAGTTCTTCATGAGGAGGGGAGAGTACAACGACATGCAGCGCATGATGAGCATGGGAATGATGTTTGACAACATGAAGTCCTGCAGAATGATCCCCTATGTAAGAGAACTCATCCATAGTTCAACAGTTACTCTCACCGAGATTCTCTGTCTCCCCCCCCAAGATCAACTGTTCTCAACTGTTACTCTCACCAGTTCAATCTGTAACTATCTCCTAGTTTAACTTCAAGCCTGACTGTGTTGAGCTTATGAGTCTGCTGACATTGTTTCTCTGAATCTCTCCATTACAGCACAGAGGCCAGTTCAGGATGAAGATCTACGAGAGGGAGAACTACGGCGGTCAGTCCTATGAGATGATGGACGACTGTGACAACATCCAGGATCGTCATCGCATGTCTGACTGCCAGTCCTGCAACGTTATGGACGGCCACTGGCTGATGTACGAGCAGGCTCACTACAAGGGCAGGATGATGTACATGAGGCCTGGAGAGTACAGGAGCTTCAGGGATATGGGCATGAGTGGCATGAGGTTCATGAGCATGAGGCGTATCATGGAGTCCATGTGAATGTTGCTATATGAAATGTAAATAAAGACAACAATGGTTAACTAGTCAAATGAAAGCTTTTGATTTAATTGCATGTCTTAACACACAGCTACATATTTCAGCTAATCCTATTATTCATTCAGACAACAGCAGTTAGTCAAAATGCATGAGGATATTACATTTCTAGGCTTTCTCAAACTACTATGATTCATAATTAAATAACACATATTGTTATATTGAACAGCCTTACACTTGAGCTTTGGTGTTTTTAGGCCTTACGTTTGTGACTCAGGGCTAATTGTAAAATGTGTTACATTACATTACAGTCATTTAGCAGATGCTTTTATCCAAAGCGACTTACAATAGTGTGTTTCAACAGACAAAGGTAAGAGAACAACTTGTCACCAGAAGTGTTGCTATTGACATCTAGTCCAATCCAAATTATTGCTATCATCCTCAATTAAGGAGAACTTCTTGGATGAGCCTGGTCTTCACAGTGGAGGTAGTGCTAGACGATTTTAGAATAATGTTTATTTCAAAAAAGTGAAAGACCTTGTTATTCAAATTACGAATTACAAACAATAGGTTTTTTGCAAATTCAAATGCATGGGAAAAATACCAAGCTCCTATCAATTCTTCAAGGGTGCAGTGTCAAAAACACCACATTATTTAAATCTAGTCCGTTGATTTTTAATATGAATAGCCTATTTAAACATATTCAAAACAGGGATTCTCAAATGTATAGTGCATATTGGAGATTTCTTTTTTAAGTGAGTACCCCCAAAATACATGGAACCATGTTGCAAAATAATTCCTTGAAAAACTCTTCCTGCTAGCAATGTTGTCACGCCTGGGTGTAGGTGGGACCCAAAAGCAGAGGGACAGAAGCTAGGTAGTACATGTGCTTTAATGATCGTGAGAAAAGGCAGAGGTACAGACAGGGCAAGGCAAAAACAAAGTTGTTTAGCAGGTGATGGTCAAAACACAGTGGATCAGAAAACAGAACACAAGACGTGATACTTAATACTTGACGTGAGGCTTTCCGAGAATCGGTGGTGATAATCCAGAATCAGTAAACACACAAGACATGGTTTAAATACAGCTTGGTAAATGAGGTGTGATTAAAAACAGGTGAGTCCAGTAACACACGGCCGACAGGAAAAAAATGGAGTGGTATTCGGAACGGAGCCACGACATCGCGGATCCAGGAAGCCAGCCGAAAACCTGGACCAGGAGCAGGAAGAACTTGGCCGGAACGTGACAAATGTGTTTTGTTTAATGGAGCATAATCCTGGGGAGACACACTGGCAGCATTTACAAAGCATCTTTAGAGAAACAATGGCTGTAAATGATTGTTATAGCAAAACTTTCACATGATAAGGTCTGATATGAACACAACAAAGGTAAGGGGAGTGACCATGAAGACTGTTGAGGATTGTCCGGGAGGCCAATTCAATCTAGGGAAAGGGAATGAAAGACAGTTTAAGGAATGAAAACAATTCAGGAGTCAGGCCAGGGATGGACGGGGCCACTGTATCAGACTTCTAGCCTACAGTGGTGATACAAACGCTAACTAACAAAACACCTTTCCATTGGAGAGAGGAAGGTGAGCAACCTCTAGGTACAAAGATCAATTTCACAAAGCAAATTAAAATAAACATAATCATACATTTGTTTTATAGATATATACACAACAGCAAATTACAATAAACATAATTATACATTTGTAAAAAAAACTCAAAAAAAAATATATATATATATATATATCAATGAATAATGAAAACAAAGGGGTATCCCCTCTGCATCAAAAGGATTGTGAAGCTGAGCAAGGAGTTCTCACAGGCAGGGCCTCTGATTGTTTAGGTTTGACATCATATAAAAGGACCTCGGTTAAACAGGTGGAAAGGCAGTTCACTAGTAACAGCAATATGACCAACACTGACAGGAACATGATGGGCAAAGTATGTTTCATTTGTAACTTATTTAAATACATTTTCAACATAATATATTGCTGTTTTCCATTTGTATTGCTACACTGAACTGCACACACCTGGCAGTATGAAAATAACAACTTTTCTGTAATGTAGGAAATGGCAAACACATTTCCCTTTTTCCCCTTTCTATCATAAGTTATATGTCTTATTTTTGTACTCTTTCAGATCACCTTCTACGAGGAGAAGAACTTCCAGGGCCGCTCCTATGAGTGCATGAGCGACTGCTCTGACATGTCCTCCTACCTGAGCAGGTGCCAGTCCTGCAGGGTGGAGAGTGGATGCTTCATGGTCTATGAGAGGAACAACTACATGGGCCAGCAGTTCTTCATGAGGAGGGGAGAGTACAACGACATGCAGCGCATGATGTGCATGGGAATGATGTTTGACAACATGAAGTCCTGCAGAATGATCCCCTATGTAAGAGAACTCACCCATAGTTCAAGTTACTCTCACCGAGATCAACTGTTACTCTCACCGAGATCAACTGTTACTCTCACACAGTTCAACTGTAACTATCACCTAGTTTAACTGTACGCCTGACTGTGTTGAGCTTATGAGTCTGCTGACAATGTTTCTCTGAATCTCTCCATTACAGCACAGAGGCCAGTTCAGGATGAAGATCTACGAGAGGGAGAACTACGGCGGTCAGTCCTATGAGATGATGGACGACTGTGACAACATCCAGGATCGTCATCGCATGTCCGACTGCCAGTCCTGCAACGTTATGGACGGCCACTGGCTGATGTACGAGCAGGCTCACTACAAGGGCAGGATGATGTACATGAGGCCTGGAGAGTACAGGAGCTTCAAGGATATGGGCATGAGTGGCATGAGGTTCATGAGCATGAGGCGTATCATGGAGTCCATGTAAATGTTGCTATATGAAATGTAAATAAAGACACAACAATGGTTAACTAGTCAAATGAAAGCATTTTGATTTAATTGCATGTCTTAACACAGCTACATATTTCAACTAATCCTATTATTCATTCAGACAACAGCAGTTAGTCAAAATGCATGAGGCATATTACATTTCAAGGCTTTCTCAAACTACTATGATTCAAAATTAAATAACACATATTGTTATACATATTGTATAGCCTTACACTTGAGCTTTGGTGTTTTTAGGCCTTACGTTTGTGACTCAGGGCTATTTGTAAAATGTGTTACATTACATTACAGTCATTTAGCAGATGCTTTTATCCAAAGCGACTTACAATAGTGTGTTTCAACAGACAAAGGTAAGAGAACAACTTGTCACCAGAAGTGTTGCTATTGACATCTAGTCCAATCCAAATAATTGCTATCATCCTCAATTAAGGAGAACTTCTTGGATGAGCCTGGTCTTCACAGTGTAGGTAGTGCTAGACGATTTTAGAATAATATTTATTTCAAAAAAGTGAAAGACCTTGTTATTCAAATTACGAATTACAAACAATAGGTTTTTTGCAAATTCAAATGCATGGGAAAAATACCAAGCTCCTATCAATTCATCAAGGGTGCAGTGTAAAAACACCACATTATTTAAATCTAGTCCGTTGATTTTTAATATGAATAGCCTATTTAAACATATTCAAAACAGGGATTCTCAAATGTATAGTGCATATTGGAGATTTCTTTTTTAAGTGAGTACCCCCAAAATACATGAAACCATGTTGCAAAATAATTCCTTGAAAAACTCTTCCTGCTAGCAATGTTGTCACGCCTGGGTGTAGGTGGGACCCAAAAGCAGAGGGACAGAAGCTAGGTAGTACATGTGCTTTAATGATCGTGAGAAAAGGCAGAGGTACAGACAGGGCAAGGCAAAAACTAAGTTGTTTAGCAGGTGATGGTCAAAACACAGTGGATCAGAAAACAGAACACAAGACGTGCTACTTAATACTTGACGTGAGGCTTTCCGAGAATCAGTAAACACACAAGACATGGTTTAAATACAGCTTGGTAAATGAGGTGTGATTAAAAACAGGTGAGTCCAGTAACACACGGCCGACAGGGAAAAAAAGGAGTGGTATTCGTAACGGAGCCACGACATTGCGGATCCAGGAAGCCAGCCGAAAACCCGGACCAGGAGCAGGAAGAACTTGGCCGGAACGTGACAAATGTGTTTTGTTTGATGGAGCATAATCCTGGGGAGACACACTGGCAGCATTTACCAAGCATCTTTAGAGAAACAATGGCTGTAAATGATTGTCATAGCAAAACATTCACATGATGAGGTCTGATATGAACACAACAAAGGTAAGGGGAGTGACCATGAAGACTGTTGTGGATTGTCCGGGAGGCCAATTCAATCTAGGGAAAGGGGAATGAAAGACAGCTTAAGGAATGAAAACAATTAAGGAGTCAGGCCAGGGATGGACGGGGCCACTGTATCATACTTCTAGCCTACAGTGGTGATACAAACGCTAACTAGCAAAACACCTTTCCATTGGAGAGAGGAAGGGAGCTACCTCTAGGTACAAAGATAAATTACACAACAGCTAATTAAAATATACATAATTATACATTTGTAAAATATATACATATATATATATATCAATGAATAATGAAATCAAAGGGGTATCCCCTCAGCATCAAAAGGATTGTGAAGCTGAGCAAGGAGTTCTCACAGGCAGGGCCTCTGATTGTTTAGGTTTGACATCATATAAAAGGACCTCGGTTAAACAGGTGGAAAGGCAGTTCACTAGTAACAGCAATATGACCAACACTGACAGGAACATGATGGGCAAAGTATGTTTAATTTGTAACTTATTTAAATACATTTTCAACATAATATATTGCTGTTTTCCATTTGTATTGCTACACTGAACTGCACACACCTGGCAGTATGGAAATAACAACTTTTCTGTAATGTAGGAAATGGCAAACACATTTCCCTTCTTCCCCTTGCTATCATAAGTTATATGTGTCATTTTTGTACTCTTTCAGATCACCTTCTACGAGGAGAAGAACTTCCAGGGCCGCTCCTATGAGTGCATGAGCGACTGCTCTGACATGTCCTCCTACCTGAGCAGGTGCCAGTCCTGCAGGGTGGAGAGTGGCTGCTTCATGGTCTATGAGAGGAACAACTACATGGGCCAGCAGTTCTTCATGAGGAGGGGAGAGTACAACGACATGCAGCGCATGATGTGCATGGGAATGATGTTTGACAACATGAAGTCCTGCAGAATGATCCCCTATGTAAGAGAACTCACCCATAGTTCAAGTTACTCTCACCGAGATCAACTGTTACTCTCACCGAGATCAACTGTTACTCTCACACAGTTCAACTGTTACTCTCAACCAGTTCAACTGTAACTATCACCTAGTTTAACTGTAAGCCTGACTGTGTTGAGCTTATGAGTCTGCTGACAATGTTTCTCTGAATCTCTCCATTACAGCACAGAGGCCAGTTCAGGATGAAGATCTACGAGAGGGAGAACTACGGCGGTCAGTCCTATGAGATGATGGACGACTGTGACAACATCCAGGATCGTCATCGCATGTCCGACTGCCAGTCCTGCAACGTTATGGACGGCCACTGGCTGATGTACGAGCAGGCTCACTACAAGGGCAGGATGATGTACATGAGGCCTGGAGAGTACAGGAGCTTCAAGGATATGGGCATGAGTGGCATGAGGTTCATGAGCATGAGGCGTATCATGGAGTCCATGTAAATGTTGCTATATGAAATGTAAATAAAGACACAACAATGCTTAACTAGTCAAATGAAAGCATTTGGATTTAATTGCATGTCTTAACACAGCTACATATTTCAGCTAATCCTATTATTCATTCAGACAACAGCAATTAGTCAAAATGCATGAGGCATATTACATTTCAAGGCTTTCTCAAACTACTATTATTCATAATTAAATAACACATATTGTTATATTGAACAGCCTTACACTTGAGCTTTGGTGTTTTTAGGCCTTACGTTTGTGACTCAGGGCTAATTGTAAAATGTGTTACATTACATTACAGTCATTTAGCAGATGCTTTTATCCAAAGCGACTTACAATAGTGTGTTTCAAAAGACAAAGGTAAGAGAACAACTTGTCACCAGAAGTGTTGCTATTGACATCTAGTCCAATCCAAATTATTGCTATCATCCTCAATTAAGGAGAACTTCTTGGATGAGCCTGGTCTTCACAGTGGAGGTAGTGCTAGACGATTTTGGAAAAATGTTTATATCAAAAAAGTGAAAGATCTTGGTTTTCAAATTACGAATTACAAACAATAGGTTTTTTGCTAATTCAAATGCATGGGACAAATACCAAGCTCCTAACAATTCTTCAAGGCTGCAGTGTCAAAAACACCACCTTATTTAAATCTAGTCCGTTGATTTTGAATATGAATAGCCTATTTAAACATATTCAAAACAGGGATTCTCAAATGTATAGTGCATATTGGAGATTTATTTTTTAAGTGAGTACCCCCAAAATACATGAAACCATGTTGCAAAATAATTCCTTGAAAAACTCTTCCTGCTAGCAATGTTGTCACGCCTGGGTGTAGGTGGGACCCAAAAGCAGAGGGACAGAAGCTAGGTAGTACATGTGCTTTAATGATCGTGAGAAAAGGCAGAGGTACAGACAGGGCAAGGCAAAAACTAAGTTGTTTAGCAGGTGATGGTCAAAACACAGTGGATCAGAAAACAGAACACAAGACGTGATACTTAATACTTGACGTGAGGCTTTCCGAGAATCAGTAAACACACAAGACATGGTTTAAATACAGCTTGGTAAATGAGGTGTGATTAAAAACAGGTGAGTCCAGTAACACACGGCCGACAGGGAAAAAAAGGAGTGGTATTCGGAACGGAGCCACGACATCGCGGATCCAGGAAGCCAGCCGAAAACCTGGACCAGGAGCAGGAAGAACTTGGCCGGAACGTGACAAATGTGTTTTGTTTGATGGAGCATAATCCTGGGGAGACACACTAAGGGGAGTGACCGGTAAGGGGAGTGACCATGAAGACTGTTGTGGATTGTCCGGGAGGCCAATTCAATCTAGGGAAAGGGGAATGAAAGACAGCTTAAGGAATGAAAACAATTAAGGAGTCAGGCCAGGGATGGACGGGGCCACTGTATCAGACTTATAGCCTACAGTGGTGATACAAACGCTAACTAGCAAAACACCTTTCCATTGGAGAGAGGAAGGGAGCTACCTCTAGGTACAAAGATAAATTACACAACAGCAAATTAAAATATACATAATTATACATTTGTAAAATATATACATATATATATATATATATTTATATATCAATGAATAATGAAAACAAAGGGGTATCCCCTCTGCATCAAAAGGATTGTGAAGCTGAGCAAGGAGTTCTCACAGGCAGGGCCTCTGATTGTTTAGGTTTGACATCATATAAAAGGACCTCGGTTAAACAGGTGGAAAGGCAGTTCACTAGTAACAGCAATATGACCAACACTGACAGGAACATGATGGGCAAAGTATGTTTCATTTGTAACTTATTTAAATACATTTTCAACATAATATATTGCTGTTTTCCATTTGTATTGCTACACTGAACTGCACACACCTGGCAGTATGGAAATAACAACTTTTCTGTAATGTAGGAAATGGCAAACACATTTCCCTTCTTCCCCTTGCTATCATAAGTTATATGTGTTATTTTTGTACTCTTTCAGATCACCTTCTACGAGGAGAAGAACTTCCAGGGCCGCTCCTATGAGTGCATGAGCGACTGCTCTGACATGTCCTCCTACCTGAGCAGGTGCCAGTCTTGCAGGGTGGAGAGTGGCTGCTTCATGGTCTATGAGAGGAACAACTACATGGGCCAGCAGTTCTTCATGAGGAGGGGAGAGTACAACGACATGCAGCGCATGATGTGCATGGGAATGATGTTTGACAACATGAAGTCCTGCAGAATGATCCCCTATGTAAGAGAACTCACCCATAGTTCAAGTTACTCTCACCGAGATCAACTGTTACTCTCAACCAGTTCAACTGTAACTATCACCTAGTTTAACTGTAAGCCTGACTGTGTTGAGCTTATGAGTCTGCTGACAATGTTTCTCTGAATCTCTCCATTACAGCACAGAGGCCAGTTCAGGATGAAGATCTACGAGAGGGAGAACTACGGCGGTCAGTCCTATGAGATGATGGACGACTGTGACAACATCCAGGATCGTCATCGCATGTCTGACTGCCAGTCCTGCAACGTTATGGACGGCCACTGGCTGATGTACGAGCAGGCTCACTACAAGGGCAGGATGATGTACATGAGGCCTGGAGAGTACAGGAGCTTCAAGGATATGGGCATGAGTGGCATGAGGTTCATGAGCATGAGGCGTATCATGGAGTCCATGTAAATGTTGCTATATGAAATGTAAATAAAGACACAACAATGGTTAACTAGTCAAATGAAAACCTTTTTGATTTATTCGCATGTCTCAACACAGCTACATATTTCAGCTAATCCTATTATTCAACAGCAGTTAGTCAAAATGCATGAGGCATATTACATTTCTAGGCTTTCTCAAACTACTATTATTCATAATTAAATAACACATATTGTTATATTGAACAGCCTTACACTTGAGCTTTGGTGTTTTTAGGCCTTACGTTTGTGACTCAGGGCTAATTGTAAAATGTGTTACATTACATTACAGTCATTTAGCAGATGCTTTTATCCAAAGCGACTTACAATAGTGTGTTTCAAAAGACAAAGGTAAGAGAACAACTTGTCACCAGAAGTGTTGCTATTGACATCTAGTCCAATCCAAATTATTGCTATCATCCTCAATTAAGGAGAACTTCTTGGATGAGCCTGGTCTTCACAGTGGAGGTAGTGCTAGACGATTTTAGAAAAATGTTTATATCAAAAAAGTGAAAGATCTTGGTTTTCAAATTACGAATTACAAACGATAGGTTTTTTGCTAATTCAAATGCATGGGACAAATACCAAGCTCCTAACAATTCTTTAAGGGTGCAGTGTCAAAAACACCACCTTATTTAAATCTAGTCCGTTGATTTTTAATATGAATAGCCTATTTAAACATATTCAAAACAGGGATTCTCAAATGTATAGTGCATATTGGAGATTTCTTTTTTAAGTGAGTACCCCCAAAATACATGTAACCATGTTGCAAAATAATTCCTTGAAAAACTCTTCCTGCTAGCAATGTTGTCACGCCTGGGTGTAGGTGGGACCCAAAAGCAGAGGGACAGAAGCTAGGTAGTACATGTGCTTTAATGATCGTGAGAAAAGGCAGAGGTACAGACAGGGCAAGGCAAAAACAAAGTTGTTTAGCAGGTGATGGTCAAAACACAGTGGATCAGAAAACAGAACACAAGACGTGATACTTAATACTTGACGTGAGGCTTTCCGGAGTGATGTAATCAGTAAACACACAAGACATGGTTTAAATACAGCTTGGTAAATGAGGTGTGATTAAAAACAGGTGAGTCCAGTAACACACGGCCGACAGGAAAAAAATGGAGTGGTATTCGGAACGGAGCCACGACATCGCGGATC